>JAVDPK010000178.1:136879-149313 GCA_034780415.1 Cichlasoma orientale | reverse complement strand
ACACACACACACTCACACACACACACACACACACACACACACACACACACACTCAGTGTGAGCCCGATGCGCCCTCATGTCCTATGTTATTTCTATAGGTGAGTGACTCATTGCTCCTCTATTCCTGTCTGTACTTCTGTTCCTCTGGGCCCAACACTATAATCACAGTCTCAGCCTGCCTCACACACACACACACACACACACACACTCTCTCTCTCTCTCTCTCTCTCTTACTTTACTGTCTGCTAAAACTTAGCTCTCCTTGTGTCGTTACTGAATGACAGTCTGATGGTGCACGAATGTTTAGGAGGAGGTGGCAGCAGCAGCATGACCTCGTTATAAAACGCTGATATTATCTTATATTTGGCATAAAACTGCTAAATAACAGGAAATGGACGTGAAAGACGCGCAATGGTTTGTTTGCAGCTTAAATACCTTCAAACCTGTGTTCTTTCTAATGTCCAGCAGGGGGCGACACCTGTCAGATTGTATAGAAGTCTATGAGAAAATGAGCCTCCTGCTCACCTGATCTCTGATCTCAGTTGCAGTTTTCAGGTTTCGTGCTAAAGTCACAAAACAGTGTTTGTCGGCCGTTTTGTGACCAAAATGATTGCAACCTCATCGCCACAGAAACGGTTGCTTTGCCGCTCAGTCAGCTGCCGTCTTCAAAGTAACTTTGGTGCATCAAGGTGGCAATAAGATGGAGTCAGTCTGGGGTACTGTTGGCAATTACCAGCAATCTGTTTGTAATAACATTATAATAAAGAAACCAACTCTCAGATTTAAAACAAATAGTGACGTAGTTGCTGCAGGGCGGCAATTTAACCACAGGATAACAAAGACACCCAGCAACCTTTGTTTTATACTTTATACAGCTGCCAAACAGCTGCAAAGAAGTGCATCACAGACGAGTTGCAGTCATCAGCACAGACTGACTCAGACTGATTGCAATGTGCTGGCAACCTGTCTGTTCACTCTCTGCGAGTGAATGCAATCAGGCCGAGCTGGACTGCAACTGTTTGCAGACAGGTTGCATCTCACCGGCCAACCTGCGCAATTGCCTTGTGATTGAAAGTGGTCACCCAGAGGGTGAGGGTGTTGCAACTTCAGTCAGCAACTGCAACTACTTGCAATCAGTTACAGAATGCAAAAAAAAAAAAAAACCCTCAATGCAATCACCGGGCAACCGCTGATTCTTTCCAAGTCGCAGTGAGGTTCCTGTTTCGACTCTAATGAGTCATCAATCATTTTGGAAATCAATAAGATGATCAGCACTATTGTGTGCCAGAATCCAGGCTGATGCTTTTTTGTCGAACCATCATTCACAAAAACCATTCAGTACATTTTCAGACAGCGTGAAGAGAAGCTGGAACATTTGCTAATAATTCAGCAATTTGTCAGAAGTGTCACAGATTCGTTTGTTGTTGGTCAAGTGCTGCTCGTGTTTGTGTGCATATAGCTGTAAAAGCCTGGTTCCTCATTAAAAACCCTCTCCGTGACTGACACGTAGCGCTCTAACCGAAATGACAACCTGATAATTTCACCTGAAGTCAGAGATGCTGAATATCGGCAAACAGCTTCAGATATTGGAGGCTAATATTGATCAAGGACCCAGATCACGTCAAACTCTAATGGCTGGAGGCAGAAAACACAACCAACATATTTCTATTGATCCCAGCTGATGCATGACTGCAGATCGATACGGCGTACGTCTGTTTATGCAGGAAAATTTTACATTTCTCACTTTGCTCTGGTGAGCTTCGACGCACACACACCTCCCGACAAAATCAACCTTCCCCTCACGAGGCCGCCGTCACGCGGAGGAGCGCGGGAACGGTCGGGGGAAAGGTCCGTAAGATCAGAGAGCTTCTTAGAGGTGCAGCCGTAACAGTGCAGAACAATGCTTCCATGAAGTGAGGAAACACGCAGAGACACTGGAATGTGTTTGCATGAGCTCCATAATGAGAAGCGTGTCAATATGTTAGCATCAACCAATTAAATGGCTTCGACACGGCGGCACCGAACAGACCAGCAAGACTGTGCGTGTGTGTGTGTGTGCGTGCATGCGTGTGTGTGTGTGTGTGTGTGTGTGCGTGTGTGTGGGTGTGTGTGTGTGGGGTAGATACATATATTGGCATACCAAAGTAAATTGGCACTTCAGTGTGTGTGCCTTTCTCTCCTCAGCTAATTAACTCGACGCTCAGAGGCCCGGCTTAATTGAAACGAGCTCGGCCCTCGATTCCCCCACCCGTTATCTAACACCCCTCCCACACACACACACACACACACATAGACACACCGGGAATTTGACTGACAGCGAGTGTGTGGTACTGATAGTCACAGTGGTACGGCGTGAAAAGGTGGTGGTGGGAACAATATGGAGTGTATTAGTCACACCCCCCACCACCCTAACATCTGATCCACAAAGGATGAAGCTGAAGAAGACGGCCTCTCCTGCAGAGCCTCCTGACATCACGCAGGCCGTCTGCAGGAGCAGCGCGGCGTTTAGAGCCACTGCGTCAACACGCGAGCCTTCGTTAGAACGGTCGTATCTTCTACCTTTGGAGCGTTCACTGCTCTAAATGAGCTGCAGGCACTCTGCTGGATCTTTGTTGGGTACTTAGAGGGCTGAGGTTATCGCTTTAGTGCTGGGCTCTCTGATTGGCCCCTCTGTTTTACTGACCAATAGCTCCTGGCTGAGAATTTGACTGGTTCGCTATCAGAACTGTTCTATAACTGCACCCCACACAGCTTCCTAAAATCCTGGGAGCTGTGAGGCCTTGTAGAAAAACTAGGTTTCCCAGTAAAATGACGTTACTTGCTGTTGTCACGGCTTGCATTAAAAACGTGATAGTTCATGCTGACATGATGACGGATATTCCATCGCAGGACGTGCTGTTAGCAGCTGATCGGATCGATAAAAACACCTGGATTCTAATGTTTTTGTTGTACCTTCACGGCCCACCAGGGGGCCCCGGCCCACACTTTGGGAACCACTACAGTAATGCACAGTGTGATGAGGTCCTTCAGTCCTGCTGCAGCTCTGTGGTGCTGCGCTGTTCAGTTTAAATGTCTTCATATGTTCGTGTCACTCAGCAGACTCTGGACTGGATTCAGCTGCTCAGGAGCTCAGGTCTCTTTACCATCCATGACTTCAACTGGTACAACGTTCAGCTCCGGCTGCAGCTCCGTCTGCAGCCCCGTCTGCAGCTCCATCTGCAGCTCCGTCTGCAGCGCCGTCTGCAGGGCTCTCTGAATGCTTTGACCTCAGCCCAGCCAAACCGCAGAACCAACGACTGCACTCAGTTTGATTTGGTAAATGTGACACTGATCGCAGACAGAAAAATTAAACACACTGCTGATGAACTGGTGTTCACCCCCCCGTGAAGCCCAGAGGGCGCCGAGGCCCAGAACCTTCATCAGAGCCGTGAAGTTGATTTTTCCATCTGAACATTTGATGATAAACACAAATGTGTCTCATACTTAATAAAAGAACATGGCTGCTCTCCTGACCTCTGCAAGAATCAGACTCAAATATTTCTTCTCATTACGGCGCTTTAATTGAAGCGCAGGACGGCGTGTGGGAGGTTTGTTCCTACGGAGGGATCCGCGCTCCTCCCGGTTTCCTCCCACACGCCGTCACAAACGGGTCAACCTGCTCAGATTTCCAGGCTAACTTCTCCTCTCGGGGACTGCTCCTCTGCTCTTCCTGCACACAAACACAGACACAGCTGACGCTCACGTACCTTAGTGCCGCTCATACTCTGCAGCTTCAAACGCTTCATGTAGGTGGTGGTGAGAGGCATGTTGTAGTCGATGACCTCCGACACCCGAGAGCTCGGCCTGTCGTTCTCTGGAGAGGAGACGGAGAGAAGCCGTTAGGAGGAACATCCCTGCCATACCCGCTGCTCAGATTACACATAACGTTTCTAATGACGAGCTCAGTGTGTGCACGCTCGGCTGCAACGACTCCTCCGCTAACTCGAATATAAAAAATCCTCGACACAAATCTGTTGCTCCGATGCTTCGGTTAAACTCTGCAGCTCAGGTGTCTCCGTGTAACGCAGCGTTTCACATTAGCACGTTAAAGCTCTGCGTCACTGCGACCGAGCGCCTTCATTTAACACCGAGTGGATCATCGCTGACACGTTTGTACAGGCTTCCACTGCTCTCTGCACCAGTGTGTGTGTGTGTGTGTGTGTGTGTGTGTGTGTGTGTGTGTGTGTGCGTGCGTGTGTGTGTGTGTGTGTGTGTGGCACCAGGGGGTCATGTTTGTGTTACGCTCTGGTTTCCCTGAGGCCGGGGTCTTCGTCCCCAGTGAGAGGTGGCTGAAAGCCTCCTGAGACGAGGAGGGCGATCTTTAGAGCCACCGTGCTCCTGAAGAGCGTCCATGCATTCATCATCATGTTAGAAGGAGCGGCGACAAGTTGGCAGCAATCCGCACTGTGGGGGTCCAGCAGGCGGACCGGCTTCAAAACCAGCAAGAAGTGGCATCAAAATCTGGGCTGCATGTGACGTTCGCTCATCTTTTACATGGAACCTGCACATTTATCCAGGGAAGCCAGAAGGAGGCGCTGCTGAAAGAAACCGGGGACTCGAGCGGTGCTGGATACGTCACACGGGCTCACAGCAGCGCCTGGACCCTGCAGGAGCTGCAGAACAACCTCTGAGGAACACGTACGGCCAAACTTTGTGATGCTTGTGATCTGTAAACAGGCGCACCAGAAGTGGAGACGATACAAGCCTTAAAGTGGGAGGAGCTAAAACAGCTCCTTTCAGCCGGAGGAAGAACTGGGGGGCCGGCTGCACCGAGGCCCACTGTGGCATAAAGAAGGATTAGTTTAAACTGTGAATCATGCAAAGCTGCTCTCAGAGAGTCGGGGGTAAAACCCCAGAGCTGGAAATGACCCTTTGACCTCTCTGCACCTGTGATGATGAAAGCAGAAACTGAGAGCTGCACGCCGTGCAAATGAACTCCCTGTTAGTGAAGGTGGGAGTGAGTGTGGGAGCCTTATTTGTTTCAGTTCACACAGACAGCAGACAAACGTCTGCAGGTTCAAATCAAAACTCACTTTCTATGAAATTTAAACGTGCAGTAAAAATACACGTGAGAGGGAAAAGCTCCTCTCTCAAACACGCCGATGAGCAGGACGGTAAAAGTGAAAAGCTGATCGAGCTGCAGCTCCTCGGCCCTGCCGCTGTCATCGCGCTGTGCCAACACTAGAGGACCCCGTAGAGCTGGAGGAGGAGACAAAGAGCAGCTGCTGGATTTCTACATCAGCTGAAGGAACCACACAAGCTCTTTGTTTCTCACAAAGGTCGCCCTCACGTCTCCATCACCTCCTCCACCCGTCCCCGCAGTCATTCAGGACGTGTCTAACGTCTGGAGACATCAACACTGAGATCAATACCACTGTGGAGAGAATCGTCCTCATTGATTGGTCATTGATCAACTCCTCAGAGAGGGACAAACCCAAACTAATGACTGTGTTCCTCTTTCAGCATCACTTTATGGTATTAAACTTTATTCATCCTCGCTGTGACGGCAGGAACCTTTATTAGAACACCTCCTAGGCGAGCGTGTCTCAGACTGCAGCTCTCAATGCTGCTGGAAAAGTGAAAGGCCCAGGGGATGGAGGAGTATCCCCCCCACTCTCACACACACACACACACACACACACACACTGGACTCTGACGAGGGCGGGAAAAGTGCCGGTTAGGAGCCAAAAACAACATCAGGGTGCAGTGATAGCAGAGAGAGGGGCGCTCAGGAGGCATGCGAATCAGTGCTGAAGAACACAAAGGAAGGGAACGAGCGAGGACACGAACAGGAGGCGAGCGCAGAGCGTGTCTCACATTGATCCGAAAACACCAAAACGGTCTTCTCTGTCAGCCTGCTGTCGATTGGTCGACTGCACCGCCGTCACCTCACACCGCCGAGACCACGCCGGCGTCACTGCATCGGCTCTCAGCCGGCTTCATCTTCAAGTTTACGATCTTATTGTTGCATTTTGTGATTTCTGAACTTTGCACCCACAGCTCAGTAAGGTCTGCTGAGCAGCTGCAGCTGTTTGATAGATGAGACCAGCCTCCTCGCAGCCTCCTCGCAGCCTCCTCGCAGCCTCCTCGCAGACTCCTCACAGCCTCCTCGCAGCCTCCTCGCAGACTCCTCACAGCCTCCTCGCAGCCTCCTCACAGCCTCCTCGCAGCCTCCTCGCAGCCTCCTCACAGCGGCACATCAGGTTTAATTCTGTGGTTCACATTTATGACGTTTCATGCATGTTATTGTTTTACTATCTTCTCCTCTTTGGCTGCGTGCTCCTAATGAACTGACTCGACTTCCAAACCTGAGATCTTTGAGCTCCAGCTGAGGCACAGCTGATAAAAGATCCTCATCCTCAGGATTTTAAGGTCCTGACATCTGATGTAATCTGACATTTAGAAGAAAACAAAAAGGAGCATCACCCCTTTTTAAAACGCACACACACACACACACACACACACACACTCAGTGGTCCTGCTGCTGTCTGTGTCAATTAAACGTGTCCCCACTCGGCGCTGATTAATTGCATTAAATAATTCACAGCTGAACTTTAGTGGGAGTCACTTCAGCACATCACCATGAAGGGTGTGTGTGTGTGTGTGTGTGTGTGAGAGAGAGACGGGGTGAAGCTGCACCCCCGCCAGGCAGGAAGGCAATTAGCCGCGTTCCCTCTCTGAGCAGCATCCAACGACAGACACGCTCTGTGTGTGTGTGTGTGTGTGTGTGTGTGTGTGGTAATGGCAGTGTTTCCTCAGAGGAACGGTCGGACCCTCACAGCAAACACTCCGACCGTCGGCACGTTTTTCTCGTGGACAAAAACTTTGTGGGCTGAAGTGTTTTTGATGAAAAGCTTTGAAGGCGTCAGTCTGAGTCTCCATCCTCCTCTTCAGCCCCCCTCCCCCTCCCCAGACTCTGTGGAAAATGAGCTCGTTTCCAGGGCCATTTTCCTTGTTAAAAGCCATTAATTAGGCTAATTGAAGAGAGAGACGGGACTATCCAATGACTCGTCTTTAATGAGGGATGAGGAGATGGAAGAAGGGAAAAAATGGGGGGAAGGAACGGACAGAGGGCGGAGGGAAGGATGATGCGATGGGACAGGAAGCTGGGAGCAGGGAGACAGATGGTGGGAAGCTGGAGGGACGAAGAGGAAAGAAGAAGCATGGGAAATGGAGGGAGAGGCCTCCATGACTGTGTGATTAAGGTGGTGAGGAATGAGGAGGATATGAAGGGATGTCAGCCACAGCAGGAACTCCACCTGAGCAGGTTAAATGATGTGATCTTTGTGTGTGATGCTGCTCCTGCTGCAGCCTCCATAGCGGGCCTTTTCTAACCTTCACTAACAGCCCAGTGCTGTTAATGTCACGCACTAGGCTGTAACTGGGCTGTAACTGGGCTGCTGTTCTGCTGGCACAGTGACCATACAGCTCTTGAATCTTTATTGCTGTGCTGCATTGGTGCATCCACACCAGAGGGAAGTATCTGTTTATATTACAGGAGAGGAAGGCCTGCTTCATCAGACAGCTCGAGGATGGAGGCAGCTCAGCTTCATCTGTTGTCTGAACTGAAGCCGTAAACTTTGATTTTTCTCCACGTTTGTAAACGTTTGCACATGAATGCTGAGAATACTGTCCACACGAGGCAGCTTTAACTCCGCCTGCTGCTCCCGTCTCCCTGTTTGCATTAAAGTGGCTTTGGAGGGAGATGAAACACTCCCTGCAGGCACGGAGCGCTGTGAGGGGGGACGAGGGGAACAGCGCAGTATGCATATCTGAAAGTGTTTGTGTTTGTGTGTTTGTGTTTGTGTGTTTGTGTTTGTCGGGCGGCTGCAGAGACGGTGTGAGCGGCTCCTCATCAGCGTGACTGACAGGTGGGCGTGGGGGGGGGGTGAACCTTCACTGAGTGTAATTGAGCCCATCAGCCCGTGTTTGTTGGCCTGAGCTCTGTGACTCTGTACCTTTGCAGTCCTGTCCGGTGGTGCTGATGTGCATCCTCTTCTGACACTCGCCGCAGCTCATCAGGAAACGAGTCACCGCCTCTCTGGGCAGGAAGGCGTACGTTTCCGCTATCTGACAGAGAAACAGAGAGGAAGAGGAAGTTCAGCCTGAAAAACAAAGGCAGACTCACATCTTATCAAACAGCTGTTAAAATGAAGGCCGGCAGAAAAAAGGTTTTCTTTTGGTTTTTGCTAATTTAGCGATCTGTGAAATTCAACCCGCTGAAAACTTCACTTGTTATTGCAGACTGGCTCCAACAGGTGGCGCCTCCATCCTCGCTTTCAGCTTGGCGTCTTTCTGAATCATGTGATTGGAAAGAGGCGGTGCTGGATACGGCTCAGAAACACTGCATGAATCCCTCTGCATTCAGCGACCGACTGCAGTAGCTATGGTAACTAACTGGTCACCCAGACGTGCAGCACCTTCAACGTCTGACACTGACTGCAAAGCGATTGCACAGGTTGCCTGATGAGAGGCAACCGGTGTCCAAACGACTGCCGCCACTCTCAGACCGACCGCTGCCGTCACTCTGAGCCCGTCTGCAGCGCGTCTCTTTGCAGCAGGGGGCGTGGCTCAGCCGCTCGCTGGATTCTGCTTATATTTACATCCAAAAACACGGTCGCTGAGCGTCCACGTCGCTATCTGCAGTTAAATCGCCGTCCTGCAGTGGCTACGTCACCATGTGTGGAGAAATTTCAGCTGGACTGTGGACGCAGGTAATGGCCACAGATTTGCACTTTTCACCAATTTAATCGCCGTTAATAAGCAAATTAGCACGAACAGATTGCAGGTAACTGCCAGCATTTCCCATTCAGCTGCACACTGAGAGCACTGATGGTAAAGGACTGAGTCACAGAGCTGCTCCCCGACTCCCCGGGTTCTGTGCTCCCGGCTTCACTGCAGCTTTATGACCTCAAATATGTGAAATTATTTTTTGATATTCCTCCTTAACCAATAAGTGTGTGGTTTCACAGTCAGATCCGCCCCTCACTCATCACACCTGGTTTCAAAACACTAAGATGGGTAAACACTAAGGTAAATCAAACTTCAGCTGATGCTGCATCACAGAGAACACTCACAGTCATCAGACATCCTTTCATCTTCATCTTTCTTCTTCTTTAAAATAAAAATGTGAACATAAACTTGAAGAAAATGAAATGTTTGCACCTGATTGTTGAAGCAAAAATAACTCGTCGGCTCAGACTGGAGCTTTCAAAAGAGTAAAAGAGAAAAGAAAAACTTGAAGCGCACGATGATGCCGATGATGGCGAGGTTGCTGAGGGTGCTGAGGGTGCTGAGGGTGCTGAGGGTGCTGAGGGTGCTGAGGGTGCTGAGGGTGCTGAGGGTGCGGGGTCTGTGACTGTGTGTGAGTATTTATTCTAAATCAAACATTGATTCAGGAAAAGGAGCACAAACAAAGAGAGGAGGAGGAGGACAGGAATTATGACTGGATGAGGGTTCCTGTGTGTGTGTGTGTGTGTGTGTGTGTGTGCGCGCTCTGTTTCAGCTTCCCTGCTGACTTCCTGTCCCTGTGGGAGCTGCACTGCTGCAGATTGACCAAAAGAGGGCAGTGTCAGCAGCTGTTCCTCCAGCAGCAGCAGACTCGGGTCAGTCTCAGGCATTCAGCAGGAATGAGAACTGGACCAGGCGGGAATCCTGAACGGGATGCCGCTGATGAGGTCACACTCTGTGAAATGGGTCTGGGTTCAGGGGCAGGACCATCAGTGACATCACAAAGTCAGACTCGCACCCCCCAGCGTCCTGCAGCACATGCTCATCCTCTGATCCACGGGACGAGGCGTACTCATCATCCGCTCAGTCGTGCTCATTCAAACTCATTTAATTCTTTCCTTCAGTTGAACTTTGATCGATTATTGTCACTTCAAATGTCCACAGTATGAATTATTAATCAGTGATCCTCTGCTTCCAGCTGCTCCGTCTGAACAGGATCCTCAGCGATCCCGATCGTCTTCAGCCCGGATTTAACTCCTGCTGTCAGTGCATTTACATCTATGAGCAGGTAACACTCGCAGGTGGCTGCAAGGACCCAAACAGGTGCTCTGCTGGGGTCACGTTTTTGATAAAGCCCATCAGGCAGGATGGTGCACCATGACTACCATGTTCTCTCCTCTGGTCCTTCAAAGATCATGCAGTTCTGCTGGCTCAGGATTCAGAGGCTTCAGAGCGGACCCCCTGATCCACCCACTGGGTGTGTGTGTGGAGTAGGTGAGTAAAAAAGTTACAGTCCACTTACAAAGGGACTGAACCAGGAGAGGGCGGAGCACAGAGAGCACCACCTGACCGGATGGACCTTCGTTACAGGAGCGTACAGTTCCATCAGTTACTCAGTGGTGCAGCGGCTGCCCCGCAGTAAGAAGGTTCTGGGTTTGAACCTGTCATCCGCCTGCAGGGTGAGCCAGCACGAGCGAGGCGAGCCGGGGAAAATGGATGAAATTAAATGTGTTAAGCTCGCTGTATCCGTGCCATCAGAGGGGTCAAAGGGTAATCAACCCGCTCAGCAGTGTGCAGCTGCAGCGGCTCACTGAAACAAAGAAGCTCAGACAAAGTGTCTGCATTTGAACTTTGACCTTCTTACAGTTAATAGCATCATCTGAGATGTATCCAGTGGTTCTGCAGTCAGACAGCTGTTTGCTGTTCTGCAGCTGTTTGCTAGCAAACATCTGGAAAAGTCCAGGTGCTAACGGGAGCTTTGAGTCCACCTGCAGCTAATGTGGTCATCAGCGTCTCCACAGGTGTAACTTTCACTTTCTGCCCTCTTTGAAATCATCTTTACTTTAACCTTGAAGCCTTCTGCTCGCAGGTGCTCACACACACACACACACACACCTGTATTCAGTGTAATGTCTCTTTTTTCCATCCAGTCCCTCCACAGAGCCGCAGCATACTGCAGAGGAGCACCCGGTTTGGCTTTCAATCATTGCTTTTCGCTGGTTTTTGAATTCTGCGTCTGCCAGCTCAGTATGTGAAACTGAAACCAGACTGTTAGAGGCAGAAACCGCTGGGTCTCTCCTGAGACGCTCAAAGAGGAATGAAGCCCAAAAGAAGAGGAAGAGAGAGAGAGAGAGAGGACCTCGGGTTAAGCAACAGACAGCACATGTTGTGAAAGACAGAAACAGCCAGCGGGGCAGAGGTCGGAGGTGGCGTGAGACGGAGGAATGGCTGGAAACACAATGAGGACAAAGAAACACGAGCGGAGGAGAGAAAGCGAAGGTGCTCACGGCTTTGTAGGTCTTCTTCTGGCCGGCGTGCTTCGGCACTTTGCCGGGATCGCTGCTGATCTCCACGTGCATGGCGTAGATGATGTCAAAGAAATCCTCCACCACCGCCACGCGCTTCAGGGAGGGGTCGGCCCCCGCCACTCCGTCCACACACTGCAGAGAGAGAGAAACACACTTTATTCCTGACCTTTGAGTCAAAGTTCACAGACGAGGACAGAGTTCATCCGAAGCTCTGACTGCATTCTCCTTCCGCACCATTAAACATTAAAAAGGACAATAAATCAATACTTCCCATTCATACAGTTACTGCTGCGCCTGCAAGCCGCTCTGCAACCCACACCCAGCCCAG
Organism: Cichlasoma orientale; assembly: GCA_034780415.1. Taxonomy (NCBI): domain Eukaryota; kingdom Metazoa; phylum Chordata; class Actinopteri; order Cichliformes; family Cichlidae; genus Cichlasoma; species Cichlasoma orientale. Next base: position 137,688 of record JAVDPK010000178.1, on the reverse strand, counting down.
CTGTTACCCTGTGAAGGGTAACATATCTGACACCTCCACAGCATCAGCGGGAAAATGATGCAAAATAAAACTCATATATGCAAATTTATATTTAATTATTATTGTAAGTGGAAGAAATGGATATGCTTCAGGCTTTACAGCTAACATCAGCTCATCAAATGATCATGTGATCAATGTGTGTGTGAGTTTAGTGAGAGAGACGGTTTTCTTCACGCTTTTAACTCCATTATAACTTCTTTGGTTACATAGAAGCTGCTCAAATATTAGCTGGATAGCTTATTATGGATGACTGACAGGACTTTAAAGGACTATTTTTTACATTATTTTACATTATTTTATTACATCAAAATTAGATTCACTGTTTAGTCTATAAAATTTGTCTCAATAATGAAAATTGCTCCAGGAGGCCCCATCAGCCACGCCCCCGCCCCGCCCACTCAGTGATGGAGGTGATGTTGGGTCACTCAGAGCGCTGCTCAGAGGCCTCCTGAAGCTTCAGTAACACTTTCACAGCGTTACAGCGGAAACAAACGGAAAATCAGAACATCCACGGAGCTTCCTGTTCAACGCGCTCATTTCCTGTGCTGTCAGTTCAGCATGTGTAATTATACCTGTGCTCTGATCACTGAGCTCTCACACAAAGATTTCTACACCTGCTGAAGATTTATTAACAAACCTCCAACAGAAAAAGCGTCCTCTGTCCCGCCTCCCACTGAGGGCTGGGAATAACGGGAAGTCATGGGACGTTCCTGATTTCCCACGAGGCTGTGGGAGGTGTGTGTGTGTGTGTGTGTGTGTGTGTGTGTGTG
>JAVDPK010000178.1:82528-93884 GCA_034780415.1 Cichlasoma orientale | reverse complement strand
AGAGATTAATAATAACTAATGATTAAATGCAGAGTGGGGTATAAACAGAGTGCATCATGGGAACCCCCCAGCAGCCTGGGCCTATTGAGGCATAACTAAGGGAGGGCTCAGGGTCAAAATGCAGGGTCACCTGATTCAGGTGGCTTCAATGACCTGCTCATTCTCCAAAGGAACATTAATGAACCGGCACTTAGCGTCAGCCCAAAGTGACAAACATCTGGAAGGAGCCTTTTAGTCACAGAGACACTGAAAGCTTCGGGATCTGTGGGATTATCTCTGCTTTGTTAAACATTAAAGGCCAGAAGAACAATTGGGAGAAGCTCAGGAGATGCATGCAGGAGCATGTCGGATCACACCATGAGGTGACAGGAGCGTGTGCATGAAGAAAAGGAGGAGGAGGAGGAGGAGGAGAGACACCTGAGGAGAAAGTGAAAGAATGTGAAGAGGAAGAGGTGAATTACACAACAGAGGTGAAGGGGGGAGGTTTGCTTCCTGTTTGGCTCTGAAAATACGAGGAGCTGATTTTCTGTTTCTTAACTGATCAGAGCCAAAGTTAGTCCAGGATCAGCTCCGGTCCTTTAACTGCGGAGAGTCTCGTCTCTTATTGGTTTGAATAAAAGGGTTCAGCCATCGCTCTGCAGCTTTTATCAGCTCTGTTCATGTGCAGCACGGCTTTAAGCTCAGAGTTTAACGCCTCGCGGGGGAGCTGCAGCCCACCGTGGGCGTCAGGACTTCTGTAATCCAGACCACTCAGCAGCAGGTTAATGACCGACCCCCTGCTGTGGATCACCTCTGACGCTCTCTTGGCTGAAGTTTGGTCTGTTTTAAACGTCCTCTTCCTGTCATATGATCGCACTCACATTCCCACCTATGGGATATTTATTGCATGTTATTGGACTGTGGGAGGAGGCCGGAGAACCCGGAGAACCCACACAGACACGGGTAGAACGTGCAAACTCCGCACAGCAAGGCCCGGACTTCTAACCAAACCTTGGAAACCCTTTTTATGGATTCCTGACGGGAGAACAGCTGCACTCATCATTTTGTTGATGATTATGAAGAGCTGGTTTCTCTCAGGTTGGACGCTGAAGCAGTGTCTGGAGCCAGAATGGTTGATGACGTCAGGCTGAACAGGTGGATGGTGAGAGATGAACCTGAGCTCCGGTCCTCCGGTCCTCACGTTCTGCAGCGAGGAGGAAAAAAGGTGTTGCCTGAGTTTAGAAACCAGCTGATCCCTGCAGGCTAACCAGGGACTGACATGCAAAATAAGGAGGAGTCAGTTGCTTACGGCAAAGTGAACAGTGTGTGAACCTGCAGCTGATAAAAACTGCAGTCACAACGTTTGTCGTCCTGAGGCACACCTGTGCTCATGATGGATCATATCCTCTAACATGGCACCGCTTCCTCTGTGAGACAAAGGCAGCTTTTCAGCACTAGATCACATTTAACTGGAACAAAAGCAGCGATGTGCACTCTCAGCTCCTCTGCCTGAGAAAGGCAAACAAAGCAAATCATCGATGAAGTCCACAAATCAAAATGACCGAGATCTACGTGCTCAGAGCCCGGCGCCTCAGTCGTTCGGGGTTTCCGACCCTCAGACTCAGAAACCTCGCGCAGCTCTCATTTATTGGCCGGCCTCGGATTCTATTTCAGTCACATTTTTACACCCACACCCTTTTTTATTTACTGTGGGGGCAGCAACATTCAGCTGACACCGAGTCCAGAGATGAGGCGTGACAGGACACGCCACAGAGCGTGTGCAATATTTCATTAGATTGTTGTTTTTATGCAAGGAATCCTGAGCTTTCGACGAACTGATTTGCGCAACATCCCAGGAAAAGCACAGCGGCGGCTGTTCGATGCAGGTTCAGAGGTTCAGGTGAGGGAGCAGTGAGCAGAGAGGAGGAGGAGGAGCCGCGCAGGGGTCCTGCTGTCTGTGCACAGCAGCTGCTCTCAGTAACAAATGATAGGGTTCAGTTCTTCGTAGTCAGATTTCCTGAGGGTACGACCTGCTGATGAAGTCAGGCGTAACAGCGGAGAGGAGGAAGAGTTCTGACAAACTGTATGTTAAAGTGACAGGAGGCTCATCAGTATTCATTCATCCACCAAAGAGAGCACTCTGAGGCAGCATTACTACAGCGCTGGAGGACCAGTGTGAAGTATTCCTCATAAATGATGAGTGATCTGTGACTATGACCTCATCAGTGTCAGGCTGCCTCACAGCACCAGGCTGCTCCAGCAGAGGAGCTTCCTATCATGCACCGTTTTAAAGAAGTTATTATCATCCAGTTTGAAACAAGCCCCACCCCCAAATACCTGCTTTATTCTGATTGGCTGCTCTTCGTCCACTTTCTGCAAACAAGACTTGTAAGCCCCTCCTCCCTTTCATACCAACAGCCAGTCACAGCGCTGGCTGTGCCTGATGCGCCCATATAAGGAAATCCATCCCTAGCTGACATCAGCGCGGCACAAGCAGAGAAAAAACTCCAGAAACGGAGTCCTGGAGCCGCCTGAAGCCTGAGTGACCACTTATTATGGGACAGGTTCATAAAGGTGGGCTAAAATATTGTTTCTGTACAAACCCGAGTGTTTGCTGCCGTGTAAATAAATCATAATATCACTTGCAGACCTCACAAACCCAGATTTTACTCAGTTTGAGTTTATTAGTTTGATGGCAGCAGCTCGTCTCTGACGCTGTCACAGGGCTGTGTTTCCAGCTGTGCAGCATCCTCTGCTTTAACATCAGGCCGTAAACATCTGGAACCGAGGAGAGCAGCTGCTGCTATATTAGGCTCGGGGGGGGGGGGGGTGCTAAGCAATAACATTACAAACAAAAAGATCAAACCACAATCGTGACCGTGGGACCACCGTAAAGAGGGCGGCTGGGGTCAGCCAGGACAGAGCGGGTTATCCTCAAGGTCGTGACCTTGTACATAAGCCTGATAGAGGACTCCAGCTGCTCAGCAGTGCTGGAGCTGCTTTGTCCCGTTTTTGGTTCCTGATGTTCTCACCTGGTGGACGGTCTGGACTGCAGGTCTGGACTGCAGGTCTGGACTGCAGGCCGGTTCAGACGGCGCTGTTCCCGGATCAGGTTCACAGAAGGCTGCTCCTTCTCTAACCTGCATGTGTGGGCGGCGCGCTGAGCTGTGAATCAGGCCCGTGTTTCCTGCAGTGCTGCCTGAGCCCTGATGTCTCAGTTTAGACATTCTGGATGTTTTCTACTGTGAATAGAATCTGGGTTCATGAGACCTGTATATGACTGCATGAATGTGGGTGTGGTTCTGCCTCTGCACACCAACACAGTGGATCTGAAGTCAAAGGATGAGGATGTGAGTGAAGTGCAGAGGTCATGACGGGCTTTAAAGGGTTCGTTCACAGCTGCTCATTTCTGTCACAGCGTTCCCTTCGGCCGCTCGGTGACCGCCGCTCGGTGACCGCCGCTCGGTGACCGCCGCTCGGTGACCGCCGCTCGGTGACCGCCGCGCGGAGCGGCTCTCTGAATGCCGTTTCTCTGTCGGTGCCCCGAGGAGCTCCAACATGCAGTTATCGTGCAGCGTTCACCCTCTACGGCCATATTTATCGTGCAGCATTTGATTTTTCTCACTTTTTTATTTGAATTATTTTTGCGTCAGAACCTTTTCTGGCCATCTTATTTTAACGGTCCTCTTTTCTTTAGGTTAAAAAAAGGTTTAAAACATCACTCGCAGGAGTTCATCCCCTCAGAGTAGGTGAGGAAACCTTCAGAATAAAAGCAGACATCCTGCCATGCAGCAGAAGCACCGCGGAGGAATTTGTGGAGGACTGTCCTGATAAATCAACAGATAATTACGAGTTTCCAAGGAGACAAACGCTCCGAGGTTCCTGAGCTAATTAGTGAGCACGGTGAGACGGCTGAACCGAGGAGCAATTAGGGCTGGAAGGTGCTTCTACTTGTAAATGTGCCTCCAGCTTCATGTGTGATATTTCCTGCTAGCTGCACTCTGACTGCTTCTCACTTTGTTTACATTTAGCCTGTTATTACCGCTAATTCCTATTTATTTTAGTGAGATTTTCACCGCGTCGACAGGAGACAGCAGGTCTGAACTCGATCAAACCGGTCTGGTGAGGTTGGGTTTCTGACGGAGACACCAAAATGTTCCCATTAAGTTTCATCTTACTGACAGACGAGGCGGGCGATCCTCGCCATGCCCACACGGACCCGGAGGAACAAAACAGCCGGTAACGACTCGTTACTCCTGCTTTATTGGCAGAGTTCACTTAAAAATGTCTGACTGTAAATAAAGTTTATGGATCTTCAGGCGCACACACACACACACACACACAAACACACACACATGCTCAGCTGAAACACTCCATGCTGGCCTTGGCTCGCTCCATCTCGTGCAGGAAGTTGTAAAACTGAGGCAGCGTCAGCTCTGCAGAGACATGAATAAAAAAAAACAGCAACACTTCCTGTTAGAGAGAAAACTGGAAAACTCCCCACCTGCAAGAAAAGGTGAGGAACTGGGACCTTTAAACTTTAACAGGAGCACGGATGGAAATGATCAGACTGTGAAGGTAAAACGATCTCCAGGTGTGTGACGGCGTTTCCTCCCTGCTGCACAGGAGAGCCGTCGAGCTGCCGCACCACTCAAAAACACCTGGATTTACGTGTGCGTCCAAGGACGGCTGAGCTTTCTCCCTGCTGCCCCGCAGCGATCAGACCCTCTGGGATCCAGGCCCCTCGAGGAGTTTTCAGAACTTCTAAAAGACCTGAAGAAGTTTGATCGATGCGATGCGTCAGAGTCTGGCCCCGCAGGAGCCGGGTACGAAAACCCAGGAGACCTCTCATATGCTCCCCCTGAATGTTTACCCACAATGCACTTTGTGGCGTTTTCTCCAGTGAGTGATCAGAAACCGATCAAACATCCAGGTACCGATGCTGGTTTCATTTATTCAGACTATCATATATGAGCCATCATACTCATATTGGAGCTCTGGTAGTAACATTGACTTGTTTACAGCTTAAATGTGTTTTTCAGCCTGAACATTCATGCGGCTGTACTCATGTGAATCACCCCCCCACCCCCCGTACTGATCCTGGGGGGTCAGATGAGTTCCTGTTTCTTTTCTATAAAGTCGGTTTCCTTGCAGCAGCATCTGTCCACGGTCTCATCATCATCATAAAACTGCAGTTTATGATCTTCTCTGGCGTCACGCCACCTCTTTGTGCCCATTTCTCTCTCTTAAACATCAGTTTTCTAAGTGTAAATCACAGCTTCCTGTTACCGTCTGCAGCCTTCCTGCTGAGGGTCTCCGTTCTACTGGGAACCGTTTCTAACATGTGACGTGTGTGATATCTCGTGTGTGCGGTGCGACGGCGTCAGTTTGTGGCGCTCACTCACCCATGTAGACGTTTTCAGTGGAATTCCCCTTTCTGACCACCAGCTTCAGCTGCAGCCAAACACACACAGTGTGTTCAACAAAAGGGAACAAAGAGGCCAGATAAGAGTGTGTGTGTGTGTGTGTGTGTGCGCGTGTGTCATACCTGCAGGAAGACTGTGCCCACTTTCTGAATTTCACTGGTGCCAACAGTCACTGTGAGATCACAAAACACAACCTGAGACTTCAGAGAAATCTGATAAAAACTTTACTGGAGAAACAGGACACGCCTTCTTTCACATTTACATTTCCTGCCCGGCCCCCTCACAATCAGCTGGTCTGTCTACAACAACTTTATTTACCTTCATACTGTGAATATTTGCATAGTTTCACGTGGAGATCTCCTGGACTTGTAAAGTTATGAAAAAGCGCCCAGTGTGCAGTCTGAAAACATTCATAGGATGAAGGTCATGCTTTTGCATGGCTTCATTAAACATACTGCAGGTCAGCTGATTGTGGAGGGCTCTGACTGATTGTTCACGTAGAGACCCGGTTGGGCTTAAAGGGCCCATCACTTCCTCTCCCATTTCTGCTCCTCACCTCCTGCCATCCCTCTCTACTGTTAGCTGTTAAATAAAACATGATGCTCACAGCTCTGTTACCCACTACACTTCCATCCCCTGCAAATGTTTGCAAGTCATTAGATGTGAAATGATGAGGCCTGATTGGCTGCGCAGGTCAGAGGAGTTTTAAATGGAAATAAAGTGCAGACTGAGTTCAGAGCACGCACGTCCTCGGCGCTCTCAGAGCTCAGAAATAGACTGAAAGTGAACCTATAATTTGAGCTAAATCTGATGCGGGCTCTGGTTTTGCTCCGTCTTACCTCCAAACTTCCACTCCATGTCAACCAGCTGGTTGACCATCAGAGTCTGCCCAAGGGCGAGCCTGGTCAGCGCTGCGTAGTGCTCCCCCCACTGCAGGAACAAATGTCAGAGCTGATGGTGTTTGGAGAGACTTTCAAACACTGAGAACCATCCAGAAACCTGCTTTGACTCTGAACTGCAGTACGTGTCCAACACGTGCTCACACTTGATGTGTGAGTTAGCATCGGTCCACACAGTTATGACATGCACACTGTTGTACAGTGGTCAGGGTGTGCACCAGTGACGTGCAGGCACGTGAGGCAGTGCCTCCCCGTCATCATGACCAGTAAAATACTAACAATGATCAGAGAAAATACATTTGACCACATGACTGTTCTATAAAACTGTTCTCTGAATTATTTCAACACGTTAATATTAAAAATCGTGGAATTTCAAACACATGAAGAAATGCGGGGTGAGCCAGTGCAGTGCTGTGACTCACCTCTGGGGGCGCTGTGTCACATACAGTAAATGGAGCAGGCGGTTGGCGCATGCTCATTGCTGTCTCTGTTTATATCACCATTATATATGTTTGATTACACATGTGCTACACATGCTGATGTTCCACAGTCTGTCTGATATACTGAATCAATGTGTGACATGTTTATTCTTTATGATCGGTCATAAATGCACGGAGAAAATACACAGAGTGAGGCAGGAAGTACCGTGCCGCACCGATAGGGGGCAGTGCTGCAGCAGTGCTGAGCAATGGACACCCTGAGCATCAGAATAATGACCACCGTGTTGACTAGCTAAGTCACAGCTAGCTAGCTGAAACACATATTTCAGATATCTACATTAAATTAGGACTAGTCAAAAAGTAAATTTGAGATATTTCGCTTTTTGTTCTGACTAGTCATAATTCTAATTCAAGATATGTAGATAGTAGATATACAGTTTTGACTAGTGCAAATTAAATCTAGATCTCTTGAAAGCAAATAATGATGAGGCAAAACTAAATTAGAGATATCTAGAACTGTAGTTCTGACTAGTCAAAATTCCCTTTAAGATATCTCCAAATGAATTAGAGTTATCTTCAATTAGACAGCTTTTATATTTAACATCATGGCGTGCACATAAAGATCGGTGAATTTATGTTACCTGCTGTGAAAAGTGAGCCGCCTTTTCCCCGTTCAGCCCTGAGAAATGACCAGAGGAAACAGGTTTGGCTTCATGAACAGAAATTTTACATAAATCATAGAAATACCGTGAGAATCCACGGCCTTCTCAGGGATGACTCAGATGCTTACCTAATGTCAGGAGGTCTTCTTTGATCTGATCTGCAGTCAGGTTTTTCTTCAGGGCTCCTGAGGACAAAACAGACATGGAAACCTTCCTGTTACTGTTTATAGCTCAACCTGTCGAGTGTCAGGTTTTGAGTGCTGTGGGAAAAGACCGTGCAGGTATGCCCACATATAAATCAGCATGGAGACCAGAGTTATTACAGTTTCATATTTTTCATATATTTATTTACATTTATTTTACCAGGAGGTCCCACTGAGATCAAACCTCTTTTACAACAGACACGGGGCCAGTGAAGCAGCAGTGTGTGCAAACATCAAATGCAGAATACACAACATGGCATACAGATACCCAGGACAGAAATACACTGGATTAAGACTCCGTTAAGCTGAGGACATAACACCCTGATGCAGTACAGCACTCTAATAAATCACAGGCAGAAAAGCTGAATAAAAAATAAAGCTCGTCAGTCGTCCACATACTCAAAAACACCCTTTCAATGGATTTACTATCAGGTGTAAAAATACTAAAATGATCAGTTTCCTGTGGATGAGCTTTTTAAAGGAACACAAACTTTGTTTTGTGAGCATTTAAAAGTAAACGAGGAGTCTGTAATTACTGAATGCAGTTTTGTACTAAAGAGGGAGCATCGTGTGTAAATCATGGTATCATCAGCATATAGGAGTATTTCTGCTTAAATGGAAATGTCATTTTTTAAAAAGAAACCAAACTAGGCCCCAAAATGGAACCCTGTGGGACGCCTTTAATTATCTCCACAAAATCAGATTTAGGGTCCACTGCACAGACACATGGCTTTTTATTTGTTAAAAGCGACTGTTGTTTTTTTTATAACTTTTAGCATTGGTTTTAGATTTTCTTCAGTGTGTACCGGATGCTATTTGTCACAGGGAATGTTTGAGAGAACGAGACCCCGACAGAGACACTTGAGTCACGGAGACGTCTCAGTCTGAATAACGAGATAAATAAACTGAATGAAAACTAAAACTTTATTTACTTTGCAGTTAGTTTTTGTTCTGAAGTCTCTTTAATAACCTTGAAGGAGACTGTAAAATGACTCAGTTCGTTGGACTAAAAAAGGAACAGATCAGTCACTCACGCTCTTTTAGTTTCTCCTATTTAGTTATTTTTATAATTTTCCTGTTGCAGATCACATTATATCGTCTCTATCATAATCTCTCCACTTCGGTCTCGAGTTTGAAAACAGAAAATCCCCAAAATATTTAACCCAGGTGTCAGGAGCACTAAAGAGCTAAACTTATCAGAAACTACCTGCATGGACTGCAGCCGGGCGGATCATCAAGAATGCAGCAGCACATCGGGGCTCCAGAGAACCCGAGCGGGAACAAAGGGAAGTGTTATCCATTTTCCATTAATTTTCTCATGCTGGCAGGAATCATTCAGAGAAAGACAACATGATACGTGTTGAACAAAGTCTCAGCGGCCTTCGCTTACACCTGTTTGAACCTGCTGCTTCCATCACACTGAATGAAACACCAACAGTCTCCTGTTCAGTTATATCCTATGTGCCACCGTCACTCACACGTGTGCTTCAGAAAACTGTTACTGCAGGGAACAAATTTAAAGCTCGATATGCCCCGGCTGTGTTCAGCGTTGCGGCATCAACAGATAAAATCTGACACTCGGCTATAAATCAAAACTGGCCAAAATTCAACTCCTGTTAACCCCTGAACACGTGACCCACACCCCACAGTGGGAAAAACACCGCAGAGGAAAAACAACCACTTTCTACACCAGCCACAGACTGTATAGAAAGATGGACGCAGCCTCTAGACTACTGATCACTGGCACACACCCATGTTACAGGGCTGTCAGGTCTGTTTGTGCTTTTTTAATCACACAAGTACAAAAATAGGGGTGGAGGAAGCTGTCGATATGCTTACAGTGAGTCACTTTAAGTCACTTTTGGGCAATAAATGAGATTATAGTGAAATTACAATGGTAGGATGCTTTTATAAGGTGTTGTAGGTCTGATATGGCTAAGAACCTAAGATTAACCTGTGTGCTGAGTTTGGCTGCTGAACTCCTCGTGCTCTAATCCAGAGGTCCCCAACCTTTTATGACCCATGGACCGGTACCAGTCCACGGCCCGGGGGTTGGGGACCTCTGGTCTAAGAGGACTTCAAACGCAAACACCTGCATTCCTTCTCACAGCCAGCAGGGGGCAGCTCCTCTGACTGCAAACAGGCAGCATCAGTTCTGGAGAAATAAAGTCCTTCATTGTAAACGTTAAATGGATCGGTACTCTGCAGTACTTTTCTACTCAAAGCGTGTTCTACTGCAAGCACCATTCACCCAATCACAAACACATTCATATAAATGCTTTTATTTCCACACCTAAGCTCTTCAATCTGAAGCATCAGGGAAACCCGGGGCTCAGCAAGGACACGCAGGCTGGAGGAACTGCGATCGAGGACCCAGGACTCTACTCGCCTCTAATAGTGTTCCACTGGGGCTGACCCGAGGACCTCCCAGAACCATCGACTCAGTAGTAGTGACGGGTGGTGCGCCGCTCTTCCTGGGCCAAAACTGGTTACCCCATACGGGGCGATACTCAAGGAGTTCAGTTCTTCCAAATAATTTGATTCATTTCTGAAGTCTAACTCCACCCTAACCCCAACCAACCATTTTGGGTTCAATTCAATTGATTTCCTTAATAAATAATCAGATGGATCGCGCGCGTGTGTGTGTGTGTGTGTCCCACCTCTCATAAAACAATAATTCACAAATATTTCAGAAATCTGTCAGAAACTTGTTTGAAAGTAAAAATGATGTTAAATATTCAGCAAATAACAAACTGTGAGCCGGCACACCAACACTCAGCCACTAAAACTCACTTTCCTGTTCAAGAATGCAAGGAAATAACTGGAATTTGGCATCTTAATCAATAATAATGTGTTTTACTCCTTTCAGTGAATTTATCAGAAGCTTCGCGGCCTGCCAGAGTTTCTGCCTGTGCATCGTTCCTAAAGCACAAAGGGTCAGAGCATGGAAACAGTTCAACACCTTCATTAAAATAAACTACGATCAATGAAATCTGTTTCTTCATGCTAATTTACAGGTTTTTATGTTGTAGGAAATATAAAAATATATTTAAAAAAACTATTCACATATTCACTGGTTTGTTCTTTAGTATACGGGTAACGGAGTATACACTCAAAGTGCTCTGAACTACATTTTCACATGTTCACCTTCATCTACCTTCACCAGTTAACCTAATGTGCACGTCCTTCCTCGCATCACAAAGTCACACACACGCTCTGCCTTAGAGACAGCGACTCCGCCCACAGACACTCTGCTGGTTAACAGGTTCGCTTTGGGTGGATGTCTGGGAGAAGGTAAAGGAGGGCAAAAGAAAGCATCAGCAACATGACTCCCAACACCTAATCTGAGTGTAAGAGCTGAGGCTGCTGCATTGATGGCGCCCGCGTTCGCCTCCGTGATTAAAGTGTCTGATGGATGATGAGTGTGTCTCCCACCCTGCGGCACCAGGAGGACGCTCTTCATCAGGTTCCTCAGAGGCCCGGCACTCATCCCGTGTTCCCCCGCAAACTCAGTGAGCTGCTGCATGAACCTCTCCGTCTGCACATGCACGTGCACACACACACACACACACACACACACACACACAGAAAAATGCATGAATTCATTTGCACATGCACACAAAAGGGCAGCCGAAGTTTTACTTCGGTTCAGTTATCAAGGCTAATCACCAGGTCCCATTAACATCAAAATGTGTGTGTGTGTGTGTGTGTGTGTGTGTGTGTGTGTGTGTGTGTGTGTGTGTGTGT
>JAVDPK010000178.1:63934-79490 GCA_034780415.1 Cichlasoma orientale | reverse complement strand
CCCCCCCCCCCCCCCCCCCCCCCCCCGCCCCCCCCCCCCCCCCCCCGCGCACAGTCGTGAGGGAAACCAGAGCTGAGACATGCTGCCACCTGTCCGACAGGAAGTCAGTGATCCCCCTGCAGGTGGGAACAGGCACATTCACCTGGGAGAGTCTGCTCTGCAGCACAGCCTGGATGATGGTATCAAAGGCTGAACTAAAATTCACATGATGTTACCTGGCACAGGTTCCTGCAGTCCAGGTGCTGGAGGATGAAGTGCAGTGTCGTGTTAACTGGATCACCTACCAGCCTGCCGGCTCTGTAGGTGAACTGCAGGGGGTCAGGAGGTGTCTTCATAACCACAGAGGTCAGAGGGACTGTAGTCATTAAAGCTTGTGATGGTTGATTTTTGGGGATGGGAGCGGTGGTGGAGACCTTGAAGCAGACTGGAAGGTGACAGCAGTGGAAACAGCCACGGCACCGCGAGCCACGGCACCGCGAGCCACGGCACCGCGAGCCACGGCACCGCGAGCCACGGCACCGCGAGCCACAGCTCGTCACTATTATAACAACGAGCTGTGTGATAGTGTGCAGCTGTGCTCACAGATGTTGATGAGTGCTCATGTTGGCAGCTGTCCTGAAAACCTCCCTCCTATCTAATCAGGTAAGTTATTAAAAACAACTTCTTATTTATTCTAATTGTTCTGATAATTTGGAGGGCTGGAAAAAAACGAAGTATAATACCAAAAGTTCAAAACAGCAGCACACATCTGCACACACGTCAATCACACGTCTTTAGCCAGTGAGCGCGCTCTGGAGGACCCTCCTTACCGAATGTACGAGATGACCCTGATCCTTGACCTGAAATGAGCCGCTGAGGCCAAGAACTCATTAGGAAAGCATTTGCAGGGTCAGGGGTCAGGGCCGAGGGTCGTTTTCTCATCCGCTTCACTACTGAAGTCTGAATCATAACTGTCGCCCTCTGGTGGCCATTATAATGCAGGCTCAAACGTGTACACTTGCTCTGATTTTCAGGATAATTACGGTAATTACAGAGAACGCTTTCAGAATGTCTCAAAGCGGCTGCGAGTGGGAAGAAGTTCTGGGGGGATTCTGGGTGACGCTGAGAGAACAATGGGCTGAAATTTTCTGAACATCACAGTTTGCATGTTGGAAAACATCAAAAAACTTAACAGAGATGTTTCTGGAAGATGAATATGCTGATGGAAAATAGTGCAAAACTAGTCCTCAACAGCTCCGTTTCATTCTTGTCTGGATTGATTTCTTGTCAGTTCTGTGGGAGCTGACTTGTTTCACCCATCGGGGGCAGTGAAGCCTGCGGCGGGGTGGAAGAATTCAAAGTAAATGTTTCATACATAAAAAAGGTTTTCTCTGCGGTTCTTTGAGTAATGAAAACGTGTCAGATGGTTTCAGAAGGAAAATGCATGAAACAGCAGCAGCTGCGTGACTCAGTGGGGAGAGTGAGGCAAACAGAGGCTGACTAATAACAGAGTGAAGGTGCTGGCAGTGAGGTTTCATAAAGTAGTTCCTGTTCACACTTTTACCTCAGGGGACAGAAAATGGGAGTGAATTGTCTCACCTGGAAAGCCCTGCGCGCTCTGAGCGACCAATCAGCTTTCACCTCCGTCCGCAGGTCGCCCATATATGGAAGGGAGAGCGAGGCAGCGCGAGAGAGGGGGAGAGAGAGGGAGGGCCGCTGTGCTGCAGCATGCTTCCACACAGTGAGCACCTCCTGCTGCCTGAGGATTAGACGCACGGACTCCTGATCTGCGCTCAACTTTGGTGTGTGCTTCTAAAAACCTGCTTCAAACACAGTTTCCACCTTTAGACTCAGCAGCAAACGCCTTCCTCTCGTTTCCCGCTGTGGAAGAGTGCAAGAAGCGTGCATGGTTATGTAAGTATTTCCCGGGGGAGGGTGGAGGGTTTTTTTTTTCTTCATGATTAACCGAGTGATTAACTTATTTAAAAAACCTTTTTTTGGCGCCGGGCTGAGTTTGGGCGCAGTGTGCGCCGCCGCTCTCGCTGCTCGTGGACACTTTTCTTGCTTTGTTGAGCTTTGCAGGTCGCTGCTCCTCCATGTGCGCGGAGCTGCGTGCAGATGTGGAACTTGGTGAGGTAACAGTGCAACTTTCAGTTAGAGCGAAAATGCTAAAGTCACCTAAAACATTGGCGCTGGAGATGTTCTCGGTCCTAATTTCGACTTTTCGGCGGTATAATTGTTTTAATAAGCCTTTATTATCCGTGTAATAACCGCAGCGCAGCTTCACGCCGCAAATTCACGCGTGTGTCCCCGCTGTTTTGCGTGCGCAAACTGGAGCGTTGCGTCTGACTTTTCGCCTTGTCGCGTTTGTTTGTCTGTTCTTGCGGACTCTGGATCCGTGTCTGAGCCGCTGAGAGGGAACGAGCCGTGATTTGAGGGTGCGGAGTTGACTGTGGTGGGACGGCGGGTCAGCGGGTTCTCCGGACTGCGAGTTTTTTCCTGCTCTCGGTGGTTTCTGGGCTGTGAGCGCGCACACGGCGAAACGTTACCCTTTTTTTTTTTTGGCGTTGCAGCCCTGCTGTCATTTGGTGGTTCATCTGCTGAGCTGCGGCTGTGAGGCGTGTATGAACAAATGTGTGCGCAGACAAGTGAAAGTATTCATATGGAAATGCTCGCGCTATAGAGGGAAGGGGTGGAGGGGGCATTAACGAGATAACAGTGAAGTTTAATCTGAGGAATATTAGCACCATCCAGGGGCACAGAGAGCCCTCATGCTCAGCAACACGGAACAAACTGGTGGAAATAGCTTTAAAATGACGCAATCTGACGCGCACACCTTTACAAATGCATGAAATCTGAATCTTTGTGTTTTGGGGCAAACTTTATTACATTTTTGTGCCATAAACTTAACATCAGCACAACGGGGCTGTGGGCAAAACCAGAAATAATACT
Source organism: Cichlasoma orientale (assembly GCA_034780415.1). Classification (NCBI taxonomy): domain Eukaryota; kingdom Metazoa; phylum Chordata; class Actinopteri; order Cichliformes; family Cichlidae; genus Cichlasoma; species Cichlasoma orientale. Next base: position 76,559 of record JAVDPK010000178.1, on the reverse strand, counting down.
TAAATTCCACAAATAAACTTGATAATGGCTGCGGTCGTAATTTCAACACAAAGATGTCTCTGAAATCGGTGACTTCATGTTCTCACTGGGATTTTTTTTGGGGGGGGGGGTTCCTTCAGGAAAATCATGTACAGTTTTTGGGTATTCCCGTCATAATCATGTAAAATGTGTTCTCAGATCAGGAGTACAGGCCCCAAACACAGAAAGTTTAACAGAGTCAAAAAGTTGATTCCCACAATTCAGAGCCCCGAGCTGGTGAATGCACGTCGCGTTTCAATGAATCACAGAATTCTCTCATTCCTCTGACAGCTGCATAAATCAAAGGTCACTCATTCTGCTCATTTACAGCAACATTTCTTATTCTTGGACTCGAGCAGCTTTGCAGGATTCACAGTTTAGAATAATCCTTCTTTATCTGATACTGGGCTAAGAGGCCCTTCAGTGTGTCCTCCAAGCTCCTCCCCCTTTAAGACAACTTTTTCTGATTGGCTGCAAAAACAAAACAAAAGCTTCAAACAGGGGGTGGGTGTGGCTTATGCTGTTCTACCATATAAGGATATTCCCCCATGACATCATCCCCATGCTAAAGTTGAAAAAAGTACCTGAAATCGCTTTGTTATGATCCCACTAACAGCTGACTGTGGAATATTTAGCAGTGACTGGACTTGTTGCACAGGTATCATCCTATCACGGTACCACGCTGGAGTTCACTGAGCTCCTGAGAGCGACCCGTTCTTTCACTGATGTCTGTAGAAGCAGTCTGCATGCTGAGGTGCTCGGTTCATACAGCTGTGGCCGTGGAAGTGACTGGATCACCTGAATTCAGTGATCTGGATGGTGACTCAATATTTTTGGCAGCATGGTGCACAGTGACTCACTGCTTTCACAAAGATGAAGACCGTTCCCGAGCCTGTGCTTTTACCATACCAAAGCGGTCTGCAGCAGAGGTTATGACATCATTTGCATGCCTTTGTTTACAGATCATTCATAAATGTGCTGTGAAACTTTAATGTGCAGTCAGTAATTTCCCAAACATGTCGCGGAAAACAGCAGAATTTAATCTGTTAATGATTATTGGAAATCAGTCTCGTTACACTGAAGATCAGCTGACATGCACAAAATTACAATTTGTCAGCAAAACAAACTGTTTGACAGAATTATGGTGATCTGGTTTTAAATTTCATTTGCACCAAATAGCATGAGTCCTTTCAGTCTAGGAGGTCACTGCAGACTTCCAGAGGGAACCATTAATTTATAACTGACAGCTTTACGCTGCTGTAAACTTTGCGCAGGAGTCTGTCGGCTTGAACAGCTGAAGTCCTGCGTAAGCTGGAGTGAAGTGACAGAAACTCATTAACCTTTTCTCTTGGTCAAGCGACCAGTTATTTAACCACATCTGACAGTCGGTGCCACATGCTGCAGAAAATGTTTACTCGAGCTATTGTCACAGCCATGGCGGCGGCGGCTGTTCCATGAAAACGTTGGCCATAGCTCCAGAACGATGTCGCCGAGGATGTTCAGATCCACCACAGAGATGCATCCTCTTCAAGCTCCGCCCACTTTCTCCCCGTACAGTTGTCATGAAGGTGGAAATTAGCTGTAGTATTTTTTAGCTTCACCTTTCAGCCCTGGAGGTTGATGACTAGTGTAAAAGGTTCTGGAGCCGACCATCTAAACACAGATTTAAAATGTCTGCAGCCAGTTTAGCAGCCTAACATTTGGACTGTGGGGGAAAACCCCCCCACACAGAAGCATGAACTGTTCACACCGAAGGTCAGCCTGCAGCTTCAAACCCAAACCAGCGTGCTGCCTCGGTGACAAATGACCAAGAAAGATGTTGTAAGTGTTTTGCACACTGATCTCTGTGCAGCGGCTGCGATGTCCGAACTAAGCACTAAGCACACGATCCTTTGTTGCCATCTCCCCCCTTATCTTTATATCCTCAGTGTCAATGCAAGGTCCGGGGGGCATGGTGGGGGACTCAGTAATGAGCGCACGAAGAAGACCCACTTCCATTATTTCCTCTGATTCATGGATCTTGTTGTGTCATCCAGGACAGTGGTTCTGACGCTCACTAGTCCTCGGCCTCCTTCCTGCTGCTTAGCGTTCAGTCTCAGGGAGCTGGATTTGGGTGAAACCCTCCATGCATGGTCAGGAGCTTTCTTGTCGACATCAGTGGCGTCTCTCTCCTCCTTTGGCCAGCCTATTATCCCAGCAGGGTTTCTGATGACTGGCAGAGCGTAGGTGTTGATAGCCCGGATCTTGTTCTTCCCATTCAGCTGACTCTTCAGGACTTGCCGTACTCTCTGCAGGTACTTGGAGGGTGCAGCTCCTCTTCATGGTTCCCATTTGTCTCTGGGATTCCGAGCTACTTGTAGCTGTCTTCAGTGTCTGCATTGTTGCCTTCTGGTAGTGCAGTCCCCTCAGTTCTGACTACCTTCCCTCTCTTTGTTACCACCCGACTACACTCCTGCAGTCCCAATGACATTCCACACACCACTAAAGGCACAATAGAGGACCATTTTCTGAGAGTCTGATGTGACGGTTTTGTTGTCTGATGCTGTACACAGAGCATTTCATCTGGGCCTTTATAGCTCAATATTCTCCCAGAATAGCACTCATGCTGCAGTTCTGTTAATAGTTCTGGTTTTGTAATAAAGTGGGCGCTCAGTTTCTCTGAGGGTCGTTCTTCATCTCCCTGCTGGAGGAGCCTGCATACCTTCGTTCTTTACAATGGGAACCAAAGCACACAATGTATAAAGTGTAAAGACTCCATCTGAGCTGGAAGGGGCCATAAAGTACATGACAGATGAGGAATGCTGCCCCCAGAGAGTTAGAGAGAGACCCTGAGGAGCTGACCCCCCCTCCCACACACACACACACACACACTTTGGGAGTGAACAATCCCCTCTTGCAATGTGCTCCTTAATCTGCAGCCACCAGACACAACTTTGATGTGAAGCCCCCCCCTCCTTGTCCCCTTTTGGTGGGCCCCTCACGCTGCCCTCCATCCTTCCTCAGCTCCTCTGATTCTTTCTCACTTCCCTCTGTTTCTGTTTCTCAGAGCTCAAACGCATTCCTGCAAATGCATGAAAAACATTAAAGATGCAGACTCAGTGTGAAGGCAGATAACAGCGCGGCCGTGATTATGTGCAGTTTTACACGAGCTCATTGCGCTTTGCAGAAGCAAACGTCGGCTAAGCAGCTGCTTTAATACCTGACTCATAAAGATGCAGGTGCCGAGGAATTACTATTAGATGATAACCACGGTCGGTTCTCCCACTGACAGCATGAAAGGTGGATGTAGCTTCCAGGTCTGCACAGCGAGGTCAGTGCTGAAGTGCCCTAAACCTGCATTCCTTCTAAAGCCCACCAGGGGGAGAAAGCTTTGGTTACACAAAGACTTGTGGCCTGTGGGAAAACAGCCCTGACCCCTGACCTCTGTAAATACCTTTGTGACGGGCTCAGTCACTAGTTTGAGGTCGTACTGACTAAAAAATTGGGTGCTTATCCAGAACGTGCTCATTGACTGTGTTGGCCAACCGGACACGCTGGGGAAACAGACAGATTTCCTGATACGCAGCCTTTCTCTGGTTTGAGGAGAGATTAAAGAGAACCTGAGTTTGCTAATCTGGGTTCCTCTGCTAACACAAAAGGTTCGGCTCTCTGTTCCCTTTGAGCTGTGGAACCGGTTCTGCCTGCATCTGTGATGTATGTTAGACCACAGCGTCCAGATCTGATGAAATGAAAGACGTTAGCTTTAGCAGGATTTCACAGAAAGGACCAAAGTGCGTTTGTATGTCAGAACAAGGCTCAGAGTCAAAGGTCACACACAGATTGGGATTCTTTAGGCTGAAAGACGTTTAGCATTAGAGAAGGTATCAGTGTGTATTTACATCAGCACCCGCAGGGCTGCAGCTACCAATTATTCTGCCAGTTAATCCAGTTATTAGCTAATGAATACTTTTGTCTTATTAATGAGCAGTAATAAAACTCCAAGCTGCTCATTGCTTTTGTGAACCAAACCCTTTCATTGTATTTGGTGCCATTTTAAAATCATATGAAATCATAAGAAAACATTTTCTTAAATGCAAAAAGAAATAATTACAAGTACAATTATGTCAGATACAATAACGCATATGCACAACCTAAAAAAGGCGTCTAATGAAACAGCCCTTACTCCTGACGGTGTGCATACCTGCCAAGTTTTCAATTTAAAAATACGGGAAATTTTCCACCACTGAAAATAGAAGTCGCTATATGACGTCATCACCTAATTTGCATAACTGGTAATTTGCATGTAGTTGCAATTGAGGCTGTAGGAGAGAGAAAGACATCTCTGGAAGTGAAGAAAAAAACTTTATGAAATATCTTAATAACTTTAATGCTTCGCCTAAACCCACATTACATGGATCAGTTTTGTCCCGTATTGTTTAATGTTAGAATATCAAATTTAAGGAAAACACTGTGGGTGCGACTGCTAGCTACGTTAAACCCTCCTCCTTTATCTGGGCCACTGTCGGCGGTCTCAAAGGTTGATAAAGGCCGAAGCGAGGTCCGGGGGTGGTACCGGAGGGAGCGGGTAGGCAGGGTTGGTGTTTAACACTGTAACACTGAGCCCAACCGAGGCCCAGTTGTTTTTCCGGGCTTGTTCCCGCTGTTGGCACTAACCTCGTGAGAACTGCCATCCAGGCTACTGCAGGTGTCAGTTCTCGCGAGGCTAGTGACAGAATTCAGTTTGGAGCGGCACAGGAACGCTTTCAAAAATTATTATATTAAAATACGGCAAATTTACGGGAAAATAATCATACAGAGGGGAAAAATACGGGAGTTCCCCCACCAAAACCAGAGACTTGACAGGTATGCGGTGTGTGTGTGTGTGTGTGTGTGTGTGTGCTAGTGAATGAGTCAGTGTGTGTCTGTAAGGAGCATGTGGCAGCTGCAGTGAGGCAGAGTGAGCATCATCATTCTCAGAGGTTTGTCCTGTGATTTCATGTTTCCTGCTGCAGAAAACTGATGTTCTGATGGTGCAGATGTTAATCATTAATGTTAATAATTAATGATAATGATTAATGTTAATCATTAATGTTAATCATTAATGATAATGATTAATGTTAATCATTAATGTTAGTAATAATTCACTGTCCACCCAACAGCTGCAGGTCAGTGGCTCAGAGTTTTACTGGCCTATGAAAAAAAAAGCTTTTATTTTTATATTTTAAATAATTAGTAATATTTAATTAATGTTTATTTAGCTTTACATTAATTTAAATCTGCAAAATAATGTTTCTGAAGCCTTGAAATAAATATGGTCCCCCCCCCCCCCTTGCTGCAGGACGGCCGTTTTAAACATGGTGTCAGACTGAAGTCCACGTGCATATTTCAGCTTGTGTATCTGTACTGTAGATTTGTGTAGAATGGTGGTGGATGGCGCAGCCACGCAGGTGGAGCGTGTGGATCGGGTGGTTGATGAAAGAGCTCCAGCTGTTGCCCAGTAAAGGTTTTAAGGTGGTTACAGGAACGAGCGCTGCTACTTTGGACGTTTCCTTTCGCTCCGCCTGAGCTCACCGTCTCAGTAACGGCTCCGCCTCTTTGCTCTTCGCCGTGCGTGCAGACAGACTGCACGTTGAACTATGACGTCATCATCGCTGCTGCTGTTGTGTTATCAGTCTGTTTGTTGGGAAACTGGGGGCTGCATGATGACTGCCCCTCCCTGAGCCTGGTTCTGCTGGAGGTTTCTTCCTGTTAAAAGGGAGTTTTTCCTTCCCACCGTCGCCAAGTGCTTGCTCATTTTGACTGTTGGGTTTTCTTTGCAGTATTGTAGGGTCTTTACCTTACAATACAAAGCGCCTTGAGGCGACTGTTTGTTGTGAATTGGCGCTATATAAATAAAGTTGAATTGAATTGCATGAGTTAATGGATTTCTGCTGCAGGTCTACTTTGAGTCGCTGACGCCGGTGAAACGCTCACGTTAGCATTGAGACGTTTACACGAAGCATCAGCACGTTTGTGTCGAGGATTTTTTATAGTGAAGTTATTCGAGTTCCTCGATGAACGGCTGCAGCCCAGTCTGGTGTCCTTCCTACACTTTATTCCGTTCTCTGTTCCAGTCACAGCCGGACTTCAGCTGCGGTTCTGCCTGCTCACCATCTTTGGGTTCTAGCAGAGATGCAACAAGTGTGACCAGATCCCAACAAACTCAGCATGGCTCAAAGTGTGTTTGTGTGGAACAAACCAGTGTGGGGGGCAGTGTGGCTCTCAGGGGCTGCAGGCTGTTGTTCTGCTGTAAGCTGGAACTTCTCAGCGTGTGTGTTTCTCCTGCTTTAAGAGTGAATCTACTGATGAGCCTTTGAATGCTTAATTAGACACATCGCCAGCAGAAACTAATCCAGGCCTGAAGCAGGGGCTTTAAGACCCCTCCCCCCCAAACTGCTTCCCGGATTAACGGCTTCTGCCCGTTTCTGCTCCTCACGGCGCCTTCGAGCGTGGCCATTTGCATCTCTCGTCAGACCTCTTCTTCTTCTTCTTCTTCTTCTTCGGGCACCTGTCGGGTTGAGTGTGGGTGAAAGGTTGAAAGCGTGGGCATTCAGAGCAGCGTGCTGTTCAGTGTTTGAACTCATTCACCTCTGCGGAGGGGGAACTCCTCGCCAACGAGAACGAGACTTCACGCTGCCTGCCAACCACAAGTGTGTGCTTGTGCGTGCGTGTGGGTGGGTGTGTGGGTAATTACTCACGTCATGGGGGCCACAAATCTGTCCCAACGGTCACATTGTGGTTTCTCGCTGATCCTAACATAAAATCATTTGGTTTGAAGGTTACAGGCTGGGTCTGAGGACCTGTTTGGATCCTTTGCAGCTCAGAGATGTGGTGGAAATGGTCCTTTAGCCAATTAATATAAAGCCTCAGCAGTCACAAACAAATTAGAGCATCGGCCCTGTGAGGGCTTTGATGCATCCTTGCACTCACAGAGGAGACAAACAAGAAGCCTTCAGCTCACATAAATGTGGCACAGAGGGGGCTGGGTGATTCATTTTGGGGTTATGATCGACAATTAAGGGGAAAACAAGCTAAAATGAATGGCCTTCAATGGCCCTCAGTCCCTGAGCTCCAACGGCAGGTCAGAGGATCCGTCACGTGGCCTAAAATCAGAGCCTCCACATCTGCGATGGAGGCGGGCCGGCGGGAACCGTCGGCTACACCTGCGAGACGGACTTTATGACTTTAATAAATGCTCGTGGTAAATAGTCCAGATTATAATTATTGGTGTTTTTTGCCATAATCAAGCAGCACAACTGGGATGATTGTAACAGCTTCCTTTATATAATTGATTAGCTGTACTCAGAGACAGATGTGGAGACACAGGAGCAGGAGTTGGTGCTAGACATGAAGTGGTGGATGCAGTCTCTTCCTAATGGAAAGCAGCTCATGTGTTTGTGTGGCGTCAGTGTGCAGGAAGCACCTGGTGGCCTCGTTTAGGTTATTTGATGGTTCGCAGTATGTCAGAGTGCACGCTTCCAAATGTGCGCACGCTACAGAGGATGTATGTAGGTGTGTGTGTAGTTCGTGCACTCAGTCTGACCCCAGTGTGCGCGCTGTAATCATAACTCACGGCAGCATGCCAGAAAACCCTTCAAACACGCATTAACTTCACATCACTGTCACATTCAAAGCTGTATTTACTGTTTTCAGTGTGTGATGAAGTAGTTTTATTATTGTTATCATCTCAGAACACAAATATATTCAGTTTATGGTGACAGACTGATCATGAAGTGGGCGGGGTTAGGTCACACAGCTCCTGTTCCAGTGCTCATATTAAACATGAAGTTTCTAAGTGTGTGTACAAGTGAGCCAAAAGCTCAGGCTGCTCTAATCACTCACATATAACAGTTTTTTCTACTCCTGGATCTGTGTGATGTCACAGAGGGGGAAGCTCTGCCCAGCTGTTCAAACGTCTGTTTGTGGGAGGTGCCAAGAAGGTTGTTTTAAAGGGGGAGGAGCTAAAACAGCTTTTCTTAGACAGGTATCAGTCATCAGCTGATGTTGAAGCACCAAAAGCTGCAGTTCCTCTGCCGTCCAGCAGGGGCGCCACAGTGAGTCAGTCCCCATAGGCAATTATCTGACCAATGATACGGCTGCTGTGGCTTCATTGGATTAACAGACTGTCCAAGAAGGCGGAGCTCCAGTTTGCTGAGTTAAATTTTCTGTGTGTGATTGTGTGTGTGATGCGTCCATACAGTCTATGCTAACCAAGCTAGCTAGCATTAGCTGATAACTTAGTGCTCCACCCTCTTGTCCAAATATGGTCATTTCAGGAAACAAAACTACAGCACGGCCGTTGAAGCTTCATTACGTGGAGTCCAGAATCCACTGGATGATGTCACAGTAGCTACGTCCAGCTTCCATACACAGTGTGTGTTTTCAGAGGATGACCTGCAGGGCCGCAGCAAAGCCTTCATCACATAAAGAAGGTTCAGTCTGAGCTGTGAGTCATACAAAGGTGCTCTGGAAGAGACCGAGAATAAAAATAAGGAGCTGGAAATGAGCAGAATGAGAGGATCGGTGACATCGTCTCCTTTTTAAACTCTCAGTCATGTTTCTGTACCCGAGCTCTGCAGGCTTCTTTGCACAGGCCTGTTTGGCAAACCAAATGACCTTTAACCTCACAGAAATTCTAACTTACACATGTGTATTGTGTTGGATGCGCGCGCACGCACACACACACGTGCGCACTGACAGGTTTGTGTGTCTGTTTACATCAGGTTTGTTTAGGCACGTCAGATCAGCCCCCGCAGAGCAGCACGGGCCTCTCCTTTCCTTCTCTCCTTCTTTCCTTCTGTCTTTTAATTCCTCCCTTCCTCTCCTTACTCACATGTGTTGTTCCACCTTCCTGTCAGTATTCAGGGCTTTGGTCCGTTCACATGTAGGAGATGGAAAGTTCTCCTTCTTCGTGCTGCTCGTGTCGAACACGTACAGGCACGCTCCTGTGACCGTTTTCGGCTCCACTTCTGAAAGCTCAGAATGAGCGTGACGATCAGAGCAGAACCTCCTCATCAGCGTCACATCATCACATTAAAGCAGCTCTTCGGTGTTAGGAAGGAAGTCTGGACTATCCCAAAGAATTTCATCCATGAATGAGCAGCACCAGTGATTGTCGATTGTTTCACAGCGTATCCTCTGTGCAGCCAGGATGTCGAATGTTTTATGTTAAACATCCTGCCGCAGCTAATGCTCAGTCTTATTTTCTTCCTTTAACCTAAAGCATGCTGTTTCCTGCTGTGCAGCACTGACATCCTTCAGAGTGAGCGATTATGTGTGGCAGATACTGTATCAGGGTTCTAGCCAGCGGGTGGTCTGCTGTGATTGTCTCATCCTGTGATATCATTCAGCTGCCTCTCCAGAGAAGACCCTGCAGGCCAGTGGACTCCACCTTATGGGGGTCTGGAGGGGCAGCTGAACGATACGGAGGACCGACACAACGGCGACCAGTTTGGAGGGAAAAGCTGAGACCGGAAGGGCGGGGCTGTCAGCACAGACTGAACACGCAGGAGATCATCTGTGATTAACTCCATCACTGCATGTGTCATCCCCCCTCTGATGAATTAGAACTAAATATGCAGCCATACCTGAGCCCACTGAGCTCTGTGTGTGGCAAACACTGAGTGTTCCAGTATTCGCTGAAATCAAACTAGCTGTGAGTGGGGGAGGAGCTAAAACAGCTCACCTCAGAGCGAGGGCGAAGGATTAACTGGAAAAACTGAAACTCATGCGACGCTGCTCTGGTGGAGTTTAGCAATAAGAGTGCAGGGAGATGGATACAAACTTTCCACGTTGTTTGTCCCGCTTTGTGTCGCTGCAGGTTTGAGAAGGAGTCAGGACAGACACTGGACCAGTCGAGCGCCACCGCCATGCCTTCCAACAAATACTCTGCTGCGATCATGGAGGAGAGCACCAACATGACGGCCACAGTGAGTCTCTCTCTCTCTCTCTCTCTCACACACACACACACACACACACACACTCGTGGCCACTCCCCGAGGCCGCTGTCTGAGCCAGCTGTGGTTTAACGGCGTGTCTGTATCAGTGCCAAGGCAGATGCCCGGGCAGGAGCGCCAGCATGTTACATGAGTCTAATTGAGAATGCACACGGGCTGCGAGGCTGCGTGTGTGTGCCCCACACACACACACACACACACACACACACACACACACACACACACACGAGCAGCTGAGGCGGAAACCACAAGTGTTTGGGAGCTAGAAGGACAGAGGGAGGAAGGAGCTGAAGCAAGGAGGGAAGGATGGAGGGAGCACAGTGGGGTCTTTATGAGCTCAAAAAATGGATTCACTTCACACACACACACACACACACTTGGCTCCTCCTGTTGTCCGTTACTACCTCTTCCTCTTTTTCACTCGTATATCACCCTGTCTGAAAGGGACACCCCCCCCCCCCCCGCCATCTGCTTCTCTTTCGTCCTTCCTCCTCCTGTGGGTCTCCTCTTCATCCCTCCTTTCGCTCCGCTTGCTGTTTGCTCGTCTCCGTGCTAACGATCCCTCCAATGATACTACAGAACCTCTGACTGCCGCAGTTATTATTGCAGCTGTTTTCAAAGTTTGCAGGGAAAGTCAGGCGGCCTTTATCTGTAACACTTCCTGTGTTGCAAGTGCAGATAGGTGGGATAAGCCCGGGAACGCCGTGTGTTGTTTTCCAGCTCGTGACCTCAGTGACATTCTTCAGGAATTGTCAGCACCATCTCCGGGTTGGGGCAAAGAGCAGCGGTGTTCCCAGGATTTCTTTAACTGGGAAAGACTGAAAGCAGCTGAAAAGAACGTCTCAGAGAACCCGTGCAGAGGTTATATTTATAACGATGCTCTGATGCAGCGACAACACGCTGTTTAAAATCAAAGAGGATTCTTTCAGTGTGGCCCGGTACTATATGACCTACGGACCGGTACCTGGGGACCTCTGATTTAAATTACACCAGGAATGGTGGCCTTAATTAGAGGAGAAAGGGAAATTTTAAAAAAGTAACTTAAAGGGTCAAATTGTGTTATATTTTTGACATCAGTTTGCAGGCCAGAGGCGGGGGGCGGGGTTTGAGACCGCTGGTATAGACCGTTCAGCATCCATGAATGGAAAACACAAACACACGTATATTCATGGGTCACACAGACGTGTCACTCCCAGCTCGACATTCTCCCGTGTGCAGGTCACTGAGTGAGTGCCTTTAACCGTAAATATGAGGCTTCAGCCTTCACGGCAGCTTTTTGCATCCTTCAGGTGAAAAGGTTGATTTTTCAGTCTGCATGTTAACCACAGAGCCACGTTTCTAATCATTTGGCCCTCGCTAAGATGATCTGACAGCGTAATGGGCGCGCCGCGGGGCAGTCTGCTGCACACTGAGGAATGTGTGTGACGTAGTCTGCGAGGCTTCACGCACATTTAAAAAGTCAAACAGACATTTTTATAGCTTCATGTGTTACAGAAGCACCTGTGATCACAGGCACAGGTGGTAAAAAGAAGTGAAGGTGGTCCTTCGTACTGCGCAAGAGAGAGAGAAAGGATCTGAAGGGGTGAGAAGGATGCACTCTAATGCTTCACTGAGCATACTCATGTCAGCCAGGGGGAGGATGGCTGATGGATATCCAGGAGGGCAGGTTAATGGAGGAGGAGGATGATGATAGCGTATACGCTACCTGGCCGACGTAGGTTCCCGACTCGAATTAGATGGGCCAGAATGATCAGCTTAACTTTTCACACCTTTGAAGAAATGAAGTCAACCAGAGTTCAGTACCTGAGAGCAGAGAGGACGGCGCTGAGGCGCGGAGTGCTTTGAGCTTTAATCCAGGACCACAGGAGACCGGGTACTGTTCAGGTGTCTGCGGATCTTTGTAAGCCACAACAAAGCCGGTTTGGTCTGCAGAGATCACACCGTGCATCGTGGGTTCTCGGCGAGAGGCCAGGGCTTAGCTAATGTTGGGAAACGAGACGGGTCGGTGTGAACTACATTCTGTGCTTTCCCTGCATTTAACAGGAGGGTGATCGATGCTTCAGTTAATGTGCGCGGGAGTAACCTGTGAGACGGGGAGCCATTAAACAATGTTGATCGTTTATTAGCGAACTTTTAAAAATTCTTACCGATGATTTCTACGTGTTTTAATGGGAGTCTCAGCTTTATGTGTTGCACTTATTAAAGAGGTCCATGTTGTCTGTTGTCATTTCTGATGTTTATAACTTTGAGTAAAATAAGGTAAACGTTTCATTGAGTTCTCCTGGGTCAGCAGTTAATTCACCATCATGTTTCCTTAATTGCTGAATCTGCAGAGGAGCTGAGCGGCTCTTCAGTTCAGTTGGCGGCTAAGAGACGCTTTGCTGCCACGTTCATAGAAATACGCTCCAGATTTGAACAGTTGTTCCATCGTTTCAGCTGATAACAGGCTGTGTTTGAAGGTCGGGGGAGGGCAGGATGAGGCACTGAGCATTTATCGATCTAATAAGCTCTTCTTGTTCATTGTTAATTTAGAGTTTGGATTCAATTCAGTTCAAATTTATTTATATAGCACCAAATCACAACAAACAGTCACCTCAAGGTGCTTTATATTGTAGGTAAAGACCCTACAATAA
>JAVDPK010000178.1:26556-49036 GCA_034780415.1 Cichlasoma orientale | reverse complement strand
ACACACACACACACACACACACACACACACACACACACACACACACACACACACACACACACACACTGTGTGACATTAAAAACGTGTTGTTATGGTGTCTGTGCAGGTGCCTTTCAGAGATGGCGGTGCACGTGACTCTGAGCAGGACGTGTTCGTATAACCGCTACGAGCTGCTGGCTTGGCTCAATGAAACCTTACAGACGAGCTTCACCAGGGTGGAGCAGGCATGCACAGGTAGGTGCTCGTGCTGTGCCAGCGGCCTCTCGTACCTCAGTGACTGCTCGGATGTCCTTCGGTGTCCTCCGTCCTGGCAGATCTGAGGTTCTTTCTTCTACTGACTTTCAGTCCTCTCCACCTCTCCTCCACCTTCTCCCTGCTTTCAGTACACATCAGACCATCACAATGTTGTTTGACCTCATCTGTCAGCCTGTCCATCACCTTAGAGCTGCTCACTGATGTAATCCAGGGAGCAGTATGGCAAATGAAATGTGATGTGTAATAAGCTGTGGATTTACCTGCGTGTATCCAGGTGCGGCTTACTGCCAGCTGATGGACTTGCTGTTTCCCGGCTCTTTGGACCTCTCCGCGGTCCAGTTCCAGTGTGACACCATCATGCACTCTCTGCATAACTTCACCCTACTGCAAGCTGCTTTCAAAAGGGCCGGCGTGATCAGAGTGAGTGTTGCTGCAGGTTCAGGTCCAGCTACTAAACCAGGCCGACGTGTTCTGAGTGCACGCGCGGGTTAGAAAGAACAGGAAGACTCTGCTGGGTGTGTTAGTGCTCATAAAGATCTTTTGTTGCTCCGTGCAGCACATCCCCATCGAGGTGCTTATGAAGAGGAACCCTACAGTGGCTCTGACCTTCCTCCAGTGGTTCAAGCTCCTCTTCGATGAGCGCAATGACGGCAGGGAGTACAACGCCTTGGAAGCTAGACGAGGGCAGAAGCTGGTTCCGGCTGACTCAGGTGTGTCTCAGTGGGAGGTCACTCAGTTTGACATGAACAAAGTGCTGAAAACAGTGTGGGGATTTGGTAGTATCTCACTTTCATGGCAGTGTTTGTATTGCAGGCATTTTCATTCTTTAACGAGTGCTAAAGATGCACCAAAAAGAGTCTTATTGCAAATTTTGGTAAACAACTAGAAGCATGAGCTCAGTGATGGCTGACCTGCAGAGCTCTGTAGGCCAGCAGGTCTCGAGATGTGAGGGTTAATGTGTTACCTGAAGCCACCGGGCTGATTCCCATGATGCCTTTAAACGCGCTCTCTGTCTCGGCGTTGCAGATGCGTTCCTCCTCCCTCATCAGAAACTCATCTTTAATGTGACAGATGGTGAAATCTCAGAGGAACCGAAGAGGGAAAAGCCAAAGGACGTGATCTCGCTGATCTCCGATGATGAGGACGATCTCGTGGACCTGACGATGGAGCTGGTAACAGACAAAGACGAGTGCGTTCAGCCCGAGCAGGTAAAGGGGGCGGGGCAAACACATGCATCGGTGGACAAGAGTGGTACTCTTTTGGACTTCATTAAGAGCTACTGCTGTGATGATACGGACGTGACGCCAACAGACGACATCATCAAGGCGCTCCACGGCACACCGTACTGCCTGTACCTGTACGTCGGGGTGGAGTTGCGCGGGGAGCGGAGGACGAGCGTCGTCCTGATTGGCTACTTCGACAGGAGCTTGGGCGTGAGCGTGGTGAGGCTGCTGCTCACGCTGCAGCTGAGCGCGGACTCTGATATCGAAGCCCCGGAGTCGGACGCAGGCCTCCTGACGGAGGTACTCGTGGAAGCTGGCCTTCCTCTCTCCAACCTGGCTGTGTTTTACTGTGATGCTCTGCCCCCAAAGGTGAGCCAGGGGTTTGCAGCCCAGCTCCGGCCTTTCAGCCCTGGGTTGTTGTCTCTGTGCGGCCTTCAAGGGATGGCGGGAAGAGCGTGCCAGGAAGGACTCCTCACTTCGTTTAGTCACGTGGTTGACCTGATTAAAGACGTCCACCATCACTACTCCACCTACGCCTCCATTAACGACAGCCTGAAGGAGCTGTTTGCGAACGTGGAGCATTACAACCCGTCCCATCCTGTCTCCTCACAGTGTTCATTCTTCATCCACACGGTGCAGAAGATGGTCGGCTGCTGGAGGGATTTGGTGGAGTATTTTAAGTCTCTGAGGCAGGCCGAGGACGCCAAGGGGATCAGCACCCGGCTGATGGATCCTAAAGTCCAGCTGCATTTCCTGTTCCTGGCCCACACGTTGGAGCCGCTCCGAGCGCTCCAAGAGCTGCAGCAGCACGGCTCGGCAGATGTCGGCGTGGAGCTGCAGCTCACGTCTGTGCTGCTTCACTCCTACGCCGTGAGCATCCTGCAGCCGGCTGCTGTTCACGAGTTTCTCAGGAGCAGAACTGTGACGGCGCTCTGCGGCGAGGCGACGCTGCTGCCCACAGAGGAGGTGCAGGTGGGCGCTCGAGTCAATGACTTCCTGAGTGCCACCCCGGCTGTGGATCTGGGGAACGAGGAGAGGAGCAGCTTCCTGAATGAGGCGCAGGAGTTTTATAAGGCAGCGCTGCAGAGTTTGGCCAAGAGCGTTCCCGAGCAGCTCGGAGACGCGGCACTGAGGAGCATCGCTACCGTGCTGAAAGAGCCGCAAAGTATCAGTGTAAGATGTTTTTGTTCATATGCTGCTGGAGGCAGAGCGGCTCTGTTAAACAGAAGGCTCGCGGTTCGATCACGTTGTTTACGTCACCGTTAATGTAATATTCCCTCCTCAGAATGAATTATGCAGCACCGTGCTGGCAGAGTTGGCGGTTCAGCTGCGCCTGTGCAGCGCCGGCTCTGCAGAAGCTCATCGGCTTCAGCGCGACTACCTCAGTTTGATCCAGACAAGAAGGAGGAGAGAGGCTGCTTCCTGGACAGAGGTGAGGGTCTTAAACTACACAGTGACTGCTGAGAAATCCCCTGCATCAAACCGAGCTGCTTCTTCATCAGCTGCTGTAGAAACATGCTGCCTCTGTTTGCAGATGCTGGACGGAGTCAGACCGGACTCGACGCTGCACAGGCTCGTTCTGACCCTCCTGGCTCTGCCGAGCTCGCTGCACAGGACTCAGGTGTTTGCCAAGGTGAGAGCTAAACGCCGAAGCTCTTTATGAGTTTGCTGATCACATGATCCAGATTGGAAGGTTACGGTGAGTTATGATGGCGGATGAACTGATTCACATTGAATCTGGGAAAAGGCCATTCATACTATCAGCTCCCACTGAAACTTTAAGAGCTGCTTGTTTTGGACTGAAGTGGAGGAACTGCATTCTTTTGTACTTTTGCGTTGATGTGAGTTTTTGCGTATTTGCTTTGGTCCCAAGGTGTCGAGCAACTTCAAGACTCTTCCTGACAGGAAGGAAGCCCCCAAAGATTTACCTGAACCGGGCACGTGGGCGAGAACACCCAGCAGCCGAGGGAGGAAGATACCTGTCCGTAACCAGGCAACTTATAACAATGTGGAAAAACAGGGCTCATCAGAGGACAGTGACTCAGCTGGGGTCAAAGCCAACCTGCACGTTCCTGCAAGAGAACACTGCAGGATGGAGGAGTCGGACAACACGGAAAACTCCTCCGGTAAGACGGCAGCGTGTTCCTGTAGCTTCATCACAATAATAACGTGTTCACCGCTCTAATATAAATCTAATGTGTGCTTTTACCAGACGTGGTGGATGTTACAGAAGAGCCCAGAAGGTGTCGGGCCGGCAGACGGAGACGGGCGCAAAGTAAGAAACGTGTCAACGCAGCGTCTCAAAGGGAAAGAGTTCATATGTAAACGTGAGGACGCACTGCAGCAGCTTCCTGTGTGTTTGCAGGTCACAGAAACCTTCAGGCTGAGTTGGTTTACATCGTGAGCAGCGACGAAGAGGACTGCAGCTTGGATTCTGCGTCAGAGCAGGAAAACTCCACCGTAAGCCCAGTTCACATTAGCTCGGAACCAGAATTTAATATTTACGCCATTCGTGTGAAATGATGCATTAAAGGATGACTGAAGGACCCTGACCCTATGAAGAAGAGCAGAACACAAACTGTGAAGTTTCACCAGCACACACACACACACACACACACACACACACACACACACACACACACACACACACACACACACACACACACACACGGGCACCACAGCACCTTCGTGACCAGCTGACTGTTGTGTTAACACTGTGTGTGTTGTTTTGATGCACAGGGCGAGCTGGTCTGGGGCTCCGTGGGCGGCTTCTCCCACTGGCCAGCCATCGTGATGCCGTGCAGAGGAGAAGCTCAACTTCCAGGGAAGAGGATGGTGGAGTGGTACGGACAGAGGATGTCCTCTCAGGTGAGTACTGTACACTGAGGAGGAGGGCACTTTGAGATATTTATGTGTATGTGCAGCATCAGTCTAAAGTTTGGACACTCCTCATTCAATGTTTTTATTTTTTCCTGCATTGTAAATGAATACTGACCTCATGCAGACTGAAGGAGCACATGAGCAATCATGTAGTAAACTTTAAAGTGTCAAACAAACCCAAATCTGTTCTGTTTGGTCCCATGCAGCATTCTCTCAGTCAGCTCCATGACACTGACCTTCATTTCTTAAAGTACTGATGGACTTTTTCTGTACTTAGTTGAGTCGTTCTGGCTCTAACGTGACTCAGACCGTGACTCAAACAGGCCCATTCACTCTATACCAGCTCTGCCTCTGCACAACTTTCTTTTTCTTTTTCTTTTTTATTTCATTCACTCAGTAAGAAAATAATTCATGCAGCAACTACAATAAATCCTGAATGCAAAGGAGCAGAAACTGATGATCTCTGCCCCTGCAGCTGATGGTCTCAGACACACAAAGAGGCCCAGCTGTTACCTGAAAGCCGTCCAGGTGACTGCCTCGTGAAGCTGACTGAGAAAGATGTGCAAAGCTGTAATCAAAGCAGGAGGCGCCTTTGTTATCTTATTAATAATTGCACATGTATTTCTTCATAGTTTGGATGCTTCAGTGTTGATCTACAGTGCAGATTAAACCCCTGAATTAGAAGGTGGGTCCAAACCTTCGGTCCCGTCCGTGTACATGCAGAGTTTGAGTCTGTTTGTCTCTGCAGCAGAACGAGTCAGACGTGTTGAACAAAGCGAGGCTCGTTTCTGACTCGGACTTCTCTCTGAGGCAGGAAACGGATCTGTTCCTTAGAAACGGTTCTGCTCAGATCAGTGTGGACATTTTTCTTCTCTCTGATTCCAGGTCAGTTTGGAGGATCTCAAACCGTTCGCTGCCTTCAGCCAGAACTTTTGTGCCGACTCCTTCGACATCCTTAACACCTACCAGGAGGCCGTCTTCCTGTCCCTGCAGGTCCGTTTGTTCCTCAGAATTCTCTGAACTACCTGAAGGGAGGAAAAAGAGCAGAAGTATAATGAACTCCTGAGGTCCTCTTGTGCTCCCAGTTCTCACTAAAGATAAAAAAGTCGGGTCAAAATGTCTCTCCAAACCTGGGACTTCATAAAGTATAATTCTCTCAGTTTATTATTTCATCATTTGCTCCACAGAGTTCTGATACTTTTCCAGCTGGACTAAATTAAAAAGGTGGTTTAGATTTAAGTGCTCAGACCGCCGAGTGTGTTCCTGAGAAACAGGAACCATCTGTAACGATGGTTTGTCCTCTCCTTCCTGTTCATCAGGAGGCGGCTCGGCGCTGCAAGAAGCAGTTTGCACCACATCCTCAGGACCGAGACGGGCTGCTGAGGCACATGTTGGACTGGGCTTTTGGAGGCTTTCAGCCCTCGGGGCCTGAAGGATTTAAACCCACAACTCCAAAGAAAGGTAAGAACGTTTGATTCACGGCCTGTTAACGATCGGCCAGTCAGCCCACACAGGAAGTCAGGACCGGCCCGCCGTTTACAGGGTCCGAGTTCCTGTTCTGGGTTCTCACCCATCCTCCAGCGAGTGTTTTCTGCTGTGTCTTCTTTACGGTCACATGATGATGAGGATGATGTGTTTGTCCTCTGCAGACTGCAGGCCAAAGGTGATGAAGAAGCTCTCCCATAAAGCCTCTCCTGACTCGTCCAGCCCGATGAGCAGCAATGAGAGCAGCAGGAACTTTATTGTGAAAGATGTGGCGGTCTGCTTGAATAGGTTGTCCTGCAGCTCCATCAGCAGGTTCTTAAAGCCTGAAGCTGCAAACAAGAAGGTGGAGACCGGCTCCAAAGCACCGAAGGAGAGGGGACCCCGAGGAGGAGGATCAAAGACAGGGAAACAAGGGAGGGTGGAGGAGGAGGAGGAGGAGGAAGAAGATGAGGAGGAGGAGGAGGAAGAGGAGGAGGAGGAATGGGGAAAGGGGAAGAGTAAGACAGCATGGAAGGGAAGGAGGGGTCCTAAGAAGAAAGGCGAGCCGTTGAATGCACTCGGTGAAAACGCGTCGTCTGACGTGATGCAGAGCAAGAAGGTCTACGCCAAACTTTACAACAAGGTCAACAAGCCGGCCAGCTTCTACAGACAGCCTGACCAGAAACACAGAGGTACAGAACAGTCACGTGACCTGAAACACAACTCGCCGAACGAGATTTGCTAATGTTCGGGCAGCTCGTCGATGGTGTCGTCTCCTGAGGCTGATCCGGGTTTAAATTAGCTGTGCATGTAAAAATGGCTTTATGGCTAATGCAGCTGGTAGTTGTAGCTTCCTTCCTGTCACACATGGATGATTGTTTGGATCATACGTGACTGTAGATGTGTTTAAGCTTTCTGAGTGCTCGCAGCAGCAGAAGGTGTGAGCGCAGATTTCTGTGCGTCATTCTTACTGTGATCGTGCTTTTGTCTCTTAGAGAAGGTCATCAGTGGGATCGTGGAGACGAACCTGGACATCGAAGGTGAGCACGGAGTTGTTTTAGTTGCATTCAGTGAATCTTTTAATGGATAAATTCTCACGTATGCTTGTGTTTGTTGGCAGGTTACTGTCTGTGCTGTGGAACTGAAAACATTGAGATATACCACCCTCTGTTCAAAGGCGGCCTCTGCTTGAAGTGTAAGGTGAGAAGATAACTGCTGTTAGCAGCAGCTGAGGCTCTGAATGCAGGTGTGTAACATCACCAGTGCATTCCTCTCTGCTGCTGACTTCATGCTCATTGTCTCATAAAAAAGTCAGTCCTGCACTTTAATCTGGATTCCCCAAATTTCCAACATAGGATGTATTTTATGAACTGCTGACTCTGGAGACTGTGTGCTCAAGGATCCATCGTTGGGCCCCTTCTCTTTAGTATTTACTTCCTCTCGTCTCCATCATTAAAAAATAAAATGTTTCATTTTTATGCAGATGACTGTCAGATTTACTTACCACTGAAGCACAGTGACCCTAACGTCCTCAGCTGTGATTTAGAGAGTTTACACGCGTTTGTCTTGGTTATGTCGGATTTGACCAGGATTCACTGTCACACTTACAAATGACCCAGAAAGCTGCTGCTCGCCTGCAGACGGGGACACCTGTTCTTGCTTCGTTAGCTTACAATTTAAAAATTCATTCATTTTAAGGTTTTGAGTGGCCTGGCTCCCCCTCACCTGGCAGAGCTTTTACACCCCTCAAAGGTCTCTCAGATCAGCTGACCTGTTACTTCCTGTTGGGGCGATTTAATAGATTTAATGCAGAAACATGAATCCTGCAGAGCTCTACAGTGAGGCGGGTTCTTCTGGTCCAGCTTCCACGTCTTTAAAGTTAGACAACACTGAATGAACTTGAACCTTTATTCTCTCGGAGGCCCAGCAGGGGGTGACTGCTCCGTCTGCCTGCACAGAAGTCTGTGATTCGTGATCTCTGAGCTCAGTGAACTCTGAGCAAACATTTTTCTGTTTCTGTATGTTTCGTTAGTTTTTTGCATTAATTGTTCAACATTTTAGAAACTCTCGATGAGCGTCTGACGCTGTCTGTGTGCCTGCAGGATAACTTCACAGAAACCTTATATCGTTACGACTGCGACGGATATCAGTCCTACTGCACCATCTGCTGCTACGGGATGGACGTCCTGCTGTGTGGCAACGATGGCTGCTCCAGGTTTTCCTCTTAGGTTCTTCCTGTGTTTCAGTCTTGTGCGTGAACCAGTTGACTGTTGTTAATCTTCTCTGCTCCCCGTCTTCAGGTCTTACTGCGAGGACTGCCTGAACATCCTCGTCGGGCCGGGAACGTTTGAGTCGCTGAAGCTGCAGGACCCGTGGATCTGCTACCTGTGTCAGTCTCACAAACCCCACGGAGCGCTGGTTCCCAGAGAGGACTGGAGCATCCGTGTGCAGGAGTTTTTCACCAACGACAGTGGCATGGAGTTTGTGAGTGGAAAAACAGACTTGTAAGAGATCTCTGTGCCCGGGAAAGGTGGTACCCGTACCTGCATGCTGGTGGTAGGGGCTAACGGCTCTAACTGTACAGATCTGAGTTTCTAAAAGGTTTTCTCAGGTATGAACACATGCAGTGGCACAGTTCGATCTCATTTTTTCCTGTAACGTGGAAACTTGAGTCAAATGTAATGTGTTAACACCGGCTGATGTCACACTGAGTTCTCTCGCTGTAGGAGTCTCACCGCGTTTACCCGTCCATCCCCGCGAACCTGCGCAGACCCGTCAGAGTGCTGTCGCTGTTCGATGGCATAGGAACAGGTGAGTTCCCGGAGCGGCCGTGAGCTCTCTCTATGTTTCTGCTCTCTGAAGCTGAAACGGTTCTGTCTGCGTCTCCTCAGGCTTCTACGTGCTGAAGGACCTCGGCATCAAAATAGAGAAGTACATTGCCTCTGAGGTTTGCGAAGATTCGATCGCCGTGTCGTCGGTCAACCACGACGGGAAGATCGTCCACATTGGAGACGTCCGGCAACTCACTCCGGAACGTGTACGTCAACCCTAATTCCTCTTTTCCTTACACGAGGAGCCAGCTATGGTTTTCCTTTTGGGATTTGCGTGGGGTGGAGAGCAGATTGTCAGAAGATCACAAGCAGCAGATAAGGGGAAGAAGGTCATGGTGACCGATTGAGGGGGCTGCATCTCCCAGTTTTGGCTCTAAGGGTCTGTTTCTGTTTGATGGTGGAGAAACTGAAGCTAATGTGGAACCTCCACTGAGGTTCAACCAGAAAACATTTAACTTGTGAAGGTCGAAAGCATTTAAGCAGAGGCTGGAGGTCCAAACAGAACCTGTGAGGTCACTCGATGTTAAAAAGCCCTTCTTGGTGGGAAAATTAGAAATGTTCAGTTTGCTGTGAATACTCATTCACTGTTATTTATTTAACCATCTCTCTGTGCTTCTTTGATCCTCCAGCTCAAGCAGTGGGGTCCTTTTGATTTGCTCATCGGCGGCAGCCCCTGTAACGACCTCTCGATCGTCAATCCGTGCAGGAAAGGCCTCTATGGTACGTAACCGAAGCACCGCCTGTTCCAGTGGTGGATGTGTGCTCGGTAATCCCTGTGAGCTCAGGCTGCACACGGCTCTACACACTCAGGTTTTCTACTCTTGGATCTGTATGATGTCACAGATAGAAGCCCCACCCACCTTTAGTCACTCTCCTGCTCCCTTCTACCTTTTCTGTCTTTTGTTTGAAGTCCAGTCGGCTCACTTCCTCAGTAAATGACTCTAAAGTCCAAATTCATCTGAGGGCTGATCACCTGAAATCTGATCCAGCCAATGAGAGGAAGCCACAGACTGATCGGTCTCCTGGTGTGTTTGTGTCACTCTGGTTTTTTGGAGTTATAAAGAACTGGAGGTGTTTTTCCAGCAGACTTCCATGGATGGGGCTGAGCAGGATGTGATCTGTGTGTAGGCCGTTCGATGCTCAGCATTAATCTGTCTCTTCCCTCTTTCCTCCTGCAGAGGGCACCGGCAGGCTTTTCTTTGACTACTACCGCATCCTTCAGTGGCTGAAGCCCAAAGAGGACGACCCCCGGCCGTTCTTCTGGCTCTACGAGAACACGGTCGCCATGAACACCTGCAGCAAAGTCGGCATCTGCCGCTTCCTGGAGGTCCGCACGCCTCAGTTTGAATCTCTTAACCTGCAGTGAGCTTCTGCTCTTCCTCTTCCTCTTCTTCTCCTTCTGTGTCCCTCCTTTTAAACTAACCTGGTGTAAAGTTGCTCAGAGAGCTGTTTCTGCTTCACGATTCTCCCAACAGTGCAGCCCGGTGATCGTGGACGCCATGCACGTAACCCCGGCCCGCAGAGCTCGCTACTTCTGGGGAAACATCCCGGGAATGAGAAGGTGCACGAGCTTCTGTTTATTCTTGTGAACGCTAGAGGAAAATGTTAGTCAGGGGTGTCGATTTATTTCTGGATTGTTTTGGAGTTGCAGCTTTCCTCTCTTTAAACGTGAGCTGCATAAATCGTGCAGAGCTCTAAGAAACAAACTGCAGGTCCGATGAGCCGAGTTTAAACGACCTCGTGTGGTGCTGGTTTGTGTCGAGCTGCAGATCCTCAGAGGACTCCAGCGCCTGCTGCTTTTTATCAGTCGCTGTGGTGTGAAGATGATCTGGGAGGAGTGATGTAATTAAATTTGATGGTGCATCATACTGTCAGTCCATCAATATTAGAGAGAAACCCAATGATGTGAAATGTAGTTCTGAATTACGGAGGCTCTGATGGGCCAGCTGTGTGTGCAGTTTTAAACGTTAGAAGCTGTGAAGCCCGGTTTCCCTGATTACTGTCGGGAAGCCGTTTCATCCTCCTGAAATAAAGCTCTCCTTCCTCCCTCAGGCCCATCGTAGCCACCCAGAACGACAAACTGCATCTGCAGGAGTGTCTGGAGCTGGGCAGAGAGGCCACGGTCAGTGACGTCTGCTCCTCACTTTGATCCTGCTGCTTGCTTCTGTGCACAGCTCCTCTTACAGGATCGCTTCTGATGCTTTTGTTGCAGATGTCGAAGGTGAGGACGATCACCACCAACTCCAACTCTCTGAAACAAGGAAAGAATGTCAACAAGCTGCCCGTCCTCTACAACGGCAGAGAGGACCGGCTCTGGATCACCGAACTGGAAAGGTAGCAGACTCTGAATTTTCTGATGTGTCTTATGGAAGCAGAGCTCCTCCGCTCGTTGCCGTGTGCGTCCACACCGTGGAAAGCTGCCGAGTGTTTTCAGATGAATGATTGTTGAAACGTGTCCTCCTTCCTCAGAGTCTTCGGCTTCCCCAAACACTACACCGACGTGCGGGACATGAACAGGCAGCAGAGGCAGAAGGTGCTCGGGAAGGCGTGGTGCGTCCCCGTCGTCCGTCACCTGCTGGCCCCCCTGAAGGACTACTTCACCTGCGAGTACCTGCCTCCTTTAAGCTCCTCCTCTCAGTCCTTCAACGCCCCTGCGGAGCAGCAGCTGTCGGGTTAGGAGGAGGCTGCAAGTGTTTAGATGGTGCTTTTCTTCCATCAGCGATGTGCTGCTCATGTGTGCTGCAGGTAACCCACCTGAGGAAGACGCTGCGGGACGATTCTTTGACCTCCCAGAGATGCTCCGTCAACAAACAGCAGCACGGGAGGCTGAAACGCACAGGAAGTGACCTTTGTTTTTCAAAATAAGTCAACTGACAAGAGCTTGAACCGTACTCGATGGAGAGGCTCCATCCTTAAATATGTGCATCTGTTTTTAAACTGCTAAAAGATTATGTTTGTTAGGTCAATGTTGAAAAAAAAAATCAGGCATTTAATATTTTTTAATACCATTTAACTGAAAGCTGCTGTTACTTTGAAGCTCCTTCATTTAAAATTTTAAAATAACTGAAGCATAAACAGAATGCAAAGAAACCTGTTCATATCCAACAGCTTTTGTTTGTGTCCTTCATCAGTTTAAGTTAAACTAAGGCCGGGTGCACTTTCAGGTAATGCCACACGGCGGAGCAGCGAGTCAGTGTAACCTTTAACCCTGGGAAAGGTTTGAGGAGGTGGAGGCGGGGCTGAAAAGAAATCAAAGGTTAAAGAGGAAAGCATCTCAGGCCTCTCGAGTAAAACGCTCCCCTCTGCTGGAGACGGTTTTAGTTGCTGCGTTTTCACAGAGTAATTACAGATTTTCTTAAACGTGAGATCAGAATGGAACCATAATGACCCGTTCAGCAGCCGGGAGCAGGAATCTGAAACTCCAGGTTAAAGCTGTCGGACAGCAGCGGGTACGAGACAGAAATCAGCAGCGTGGGTTCGTCTTCGAGGCAGAACTGAGATGTATTAACTCTTTGTCTTCTTTTCATCCTCTTCTCCTCCTCTGGTTGAGCTCAGCCTGTGGAAACCTGTGCGCTCAGGTGTGTTTGCACTCTGCCTCCCAATAAACTGTGACCTGAAGACCTTTGTTACTGTGACGCTGGAACACGCCGAGTCGTGTTTCTGTGAAGTGTAATCAGGGCGAGTTTCTTCATCTGAGGACTCGATGGGAGCTCAAACTCAGGAAGGACCTCTGATGCTGAAGAGACTGAATTTTTAATTTTAGCTGATAATTACAGCAATAAAGCAACGATGAGCTTAAACTGAGTGAAAATATTAGACAGTAAATGTTGATTCTTTTTTAAAATTTTCTGCTGTGATTTCTGTACAGAGCACTGGTCTCAGTGCCACCTCTGTTTTTATGCACACATATTTGAATAGTTTGGAATATTGCGAGTTGTCCTGCACCCGCCGGGAGGCCGTCAGCGCGTCTGCTGACTTCAGTCTCAGGGATTAGAGGCCTTCCTGGTTCTCTTTTTTTTCTTTGATTATGGAACAGTTGAGCTGTAATAAGTTTATTTTAAATTGTTGACAGTTATCAGTGAAAGAACATAAAGTGAATCTCACACTGATGAAGAGCCTCTCTCTCTTTTGTCCTGCAGTTGAACCTGCAGCCTGTAGATGGCGCTGAGCCCACAGAACATAAATCAGCCGTCCCACTTTCTCATTTCTCAAACTGTGCATCCTCCTCGCATCTTAGCCCCTCCCACCAAAGAGGTGAGGCGAGTCAGGGGGCGTCCTCACCTCAGAGCCGCAGGTTAAAGTGCTGTTTTATGATCTCAGGTGTAAGAGCACGTTTTTAATTTCCGTGCTTTATGAAGCTCCTGGCGTGGGTCAGTGTGACACAGACCCCACAGAGAGAACAGTGAGATGATGATGATGACATGATTTGGCAATTCCAGCTGTGGCCATGCCCCTTTCACACCTCTACATTTTGAACTGTTGTTCTCATTTGCAGAAAACTGGAGGAACCGTGAACCTTCCTAAACAGCTCCCTTTTAATGCCCCTCCCCCAATATTTTCTATGCCTCATATCAGCGTGCACACACACACACACTCACACTCTTCCCATCCTGTTGCCTCATTCAGTTCTTTCCTGTATTACACAACCTGCCTGAACAGTCTTCACTTCCTCTTTTCATCGCGACACATCAGCTCATCTTCATAACTTCATGCTTTCTTCCATTACACTGATTAGCTTCATACCTAATTAGGTTCATAATTAATTAGTTTGATGCTTGATTGTAATTATATGTGATTAGAAGTATGTGTGATTAATCACATATAGATTTACTTTGGTTAGAGTAACAGTATTAGAACATACGCAGGCTGGATGCTGAGTCCTGGATGCTGTTCTTTAATGGCATCCAGGACTCAACCAACTAACATATATACACTCACCAGCCACTTTATTAGGTACACCTGTTCAGCTGCTCATGGACACGTCTTATTAGCCAATCACGTGGCAGCAGCTCGATCATTTAGATGTGGTGAAAACGACCTGCTGAAGTTCATCAGAATGGGGAAGAAAGGTGATGTAAGGGACTTTTAATGGTTGTTGGTCAAAAAGTGCTGATCTGCTGGGATTTTCCACACAACCATCTGTACAGTTTACAGAGCAGGTCTGAAAGAGGTCAGAGGAGAAGGAACAGGCCGCTTCAGCCTGAGATGAAGGCAACAGGAAGCACCAGTGACAACCAAGCTCTGCAGAAGAGCATCTCTGAAGACATCAAACCTTGAAGCAGATGGGCCGCAGCAGCAGAAGACCACGCCGGGTGCCCCTCCCGTCAGCTGAGAACAGGAAACTGAGCCTACAGCGCACACAGGCTCACCAAACAAGGACAACAGAAGATTGTTGAAACGTTTCCTGGTCTGAGTGGATTTCTGCTGCATTCAGATGGTGCGGTCAGCATGAACGCATGGAGCCATCCTGCCTCGTATCAGTTGCCCAGGCTGCTGCTGCTGCTGCTGGTGGTGTAATGATGGGGGGATATTTTCTTGGCACACTTTGGGCTCCTTCAGACCAACAAACTGAGACCTGGCAGCCAATCATGGCTGTTTGTAGTGAAGGGTTAATCTCACTTGGTTCTCCGGGGGTTACACTTTTAATTTAGCATTGAAGGTTCCAGCTGGACGTGTCTGCAAGAACGTGTGCAGACAGTAAATGAGTTGGTTCAGCCCTCAGTGCAGTGTCAGTGTGTCGTGTCTGTGCAAAAGTCAGGTGTCTGTATTTTTACTTCGGTTCAAAAGCTTTGGCACACTCCTTCACACAGAGGAAGCAGAGGATTCACCACAGCAGCTCAGCCATGAAGTGGTAGGCCGCGTAAAATCACAGAGTGGGCTCAGAGGATGCTGAGGGTCAGAGTGCACAGAGGCCACCAACTTTCTGCAGAGTCAGTCACTGCAGACCTCCAACCTTCATTTGGCCTTCAGATCAGCTCGAGAACAGAGAGAGCTTCATGGAATGGGTTTCCATGGCAGCTGCATCCAAGCCTTACATCACCAAGCTCAATGCAAAGCTGCAAAAAACAAAATATTTATTATATGGATATAATGATATGATTATATTTAGGTCTAAAGTCACGCACGAGAAAAAATACAATCCACACAAATAATCTCATTCTGCGAGCGCAGGAATTCATTCCTCACGAGTAAAAACGTAGAACTCAGCAGCCGCACACAAATGCTGTGTTTCCATAAGTACCTACTCAGTGCGGGTCGACTCGACTCAGCATGACTCTTGTTTTGTTTCCACTGCAATTGAGGACCACCTCAATGTGGGTGGAGTCATTATAGCAGCACTTAAAACATTGTCCAGGGACTTTTGCATGATGATGATATTAAACTGGCGTCAGCTATGTTAGCTTGCCTCTATCTCATCCACTACATATGTCCAATTTCTCTAAGTAAAATTAAATTACTTAGAGAAATTTAATAAATCGTTTGATTTATTAAATTTTCTTTCGGCTATATACAGGGTTCCTTCACCTTGTCCAGGATCAAATTCAAGCACTTTTCAAGCACTTTCAAGGTCCATTTTCAAGATTTTCCAGCACGTTATATTTATTTAGTTTACAACAAGCTTATTTTTCATAATAGAAGATCAAAAGAAGTGTGCTGCAGGAGGTGAAACTCAGTCTAAGAAGGTTTATTCACAGTTTCTGTGACTGCAGGAGCAAAGATAATAACATGGTCTTTAGCTGTTATTGGCATGCTGAATATCTGAAGAAAATCTAAATACGTCTGAGTGCCAGAACAGCGGAAAGATGAACCTGTTTATTCAGTCCAAGGCTCCGCGTTTGAACTGGGACCACTTGAACCTCTCAAACGAGTTCCTTCACAGCGACCCCCGCCTCTGACGTGCTGACGTTTAGGCGTTACCCTTTACGTCCTGACGTCATTGCGCCGCTCCTTCCGCTGCCGGCAGAGTGAACGTGAGGAAGAGGAGAAAAAAGCAGAAGTGTAACAAACGCTGAAACGAGCGCAGGTCGTTTTTTATGCGATAGATTCACAGCCGATAAGAAGAAACGCTCCCAGTCCAAGAACCGCGACAGAAAGCCGCCTGCAGGTAGGTCTGATGCCGGACCGAAGCGTCTGGATAACGGCGGCGGGCTCTGCTAGCTTCGTGGTTAGCATGTAGCTGCGGGACCGGAACCGTGGGATCCCGGAGCCTCGGACCGGGCGGAGCGGGGCGAGGCACCGGCTGCTGCGGTCGCTGTCGGTCCAAACCTAAGCGTATTTGGCTCTTAAGTGTAGGAGTTTGACTCGATAGTGGCCGAAGCTAACTGGAGCTAACGGGCGGTGCTTCAGGGCGGGGAGACCGCCTGGGTCCGCGGTGACTGACGCAGGTCAGCCGGTGTGGGCGCGTTTAACCGGTGACACGGAGGTGTCTGATACTAACCACAGGTTAGCTCTACACGGACAGCCGGGTGTGCTTCTAATGAGCTTACATGCTATCGTCGGCCGTGTGGAGCCGCGGAGCTGAGCTAATTTTGCTAATCACAGCTAGCGGTAGCTGAGGTCACTTCCTCAGTGAGGTGGTGTTTTATAAGTCCGACTCTTCTTCACTGAGACCTGATCCCGCACGAATCCAATCCAAATCTGTCCTGATCCCAACCTATTCTCAACCCGACCCGAACCCAATCTAAATCCGTCCTGATCCCAAACTATTCCCGACCTGAACCCAATCTAAATCCGTCCTGATCCCGACCTCATTTTGACCTGATCCCGATCTGATCCTGACCTGAATCCGATCTATCTGATCCCGACCATAACCCAATCTAATTCCGTTCAGGTCTAATTCCGACCTGAACCCAACCTGATCAGGGTTAGCTCTGAGCGGCGCTGTCAGCGTTTGTAACTTTATTTTTGTTCCTCTAAAACAAAAATGAGAAGCTGACCTTCACAGTGAAGTGAAACAGCCATTCGCCTCCTCTGAGGAGACGGTCAGTGTTGGGAGTGCAGGTTATTAATTCCACTGGCCTGATACACCGGTGTGTCCCGCGTGTACCGGTTATTTGAAGATGGGAAAACATTTTGTTTTGTGATGAGGAAAATAAAAAACCAAAGCATCACTGCTGACATCAGCCATTACTTTAAACCCCTGTTCTACCCAAAATGTAGCAAGTGTATGAGGAAAATTGTTTATTCATTTTCATGAGCTGATCGGTACCTTACCGTACCTGACTCCGCCCACTGTGTGCTCAGCTTCCTGTGCTGCTGAGAGGGCTGTAAACAGCTGTAAAGGTCCTCATGATGACAGTTTCTGAATCACATAAAAAGTTTATGGAGCAACATTCACAGGGACATGACCAGTAGCATCAGCTGAGGGACACATCACTGTTTACCTCACACAGGCTACCTGCACAGGTGTACTGGCTCACTTCTAACGTTTTTTATAATCCGTCTGTTTGGTAGTTTTAATGTGGTGGTCCTCTGTATCAGTTCTCTGGAGACCACCTTGTCTTTCCCGATACGCTGCATGGGTCATCATTCAGCTTCCTCCCCTTAGAGGTTTTTATCCCATGGTCAGACCGGCTCGACCTCCTCCTCCTCGGTGAAGGTAGTCCCGGTTCTGTTCTGGAGATTCTCAGTGAAATGGAGGGTTGAGATGCTGAACAGGAGGATGGCATCAGCTGCAGAACAGCATGGAGGTGGTGGAGTCTGTCCACGGGATGAAGGACACGCTGGAGAGGCATCTGAACGTCAAGGACACACACACACAACCCAGACAGGAAGGGCCAGCGCTCACGGGTTAACAGTGACTGAACTTTCAAAATAAGAGATTTGGGTTTATTTACGAGTTAATGGATTGAGGTGTTCTTCAGATGGATTAAAAAAATGACAGATTCATTTTGTCGGCCTGCTTTAATAAAGTGAGAAACGGTGGTTGCGTGTACAGGATGAAGTTCTAGTTATCCGACGGCTTCTTCTGCAGTGGCAGCAGCCGGGAAAACGTTTATAAGAATCTCTTCATATGAAGGCTGCTCTGATAACTATTTCCTACAATACCCTCATTTTATTTTTCTTTATTTTGTTTTTTGCACTAAGATAAATGGCTGATGAGATTTGTTCCTGTAAATCCTGCAGCTCTGACTTGCAGCTGCAGAGGGAATAACTGACCTGAGGTGGTGCAGCTGCTCACCCAGAAAACAGCATCTTCTGCTGTAGAGAAAAATGCTTTGTCTTTTAAATTGTGCTCATTTTGAAGGCTTGTATCTGCATCTGTCTCGTCCTCAGCGGCAGATTAAATGTCGACTGAAGCGTGCAGCTCGTTATCTGACGCAGAGCCAGCGACAGGCCTGAAAGCATGAGCAGAAACCCAAAGGCAGCTCAGAGCAGCTTTATCCATGTTTCAGCTGTTTGTCAGCAGAAATAACAGCAGGTCACTTTAAGCTTTACAGATGTGAATATTTTTGGTTTTTTGTCTTCTCTGATATTTGTCTGGAAAACTGATTCTGAGTGCTGTCATCTGTAAACTGCACTTCATGTACTTTGTTCTGAAATCTTGCAAACCAAAAACAATCAATTTCAAACATTTGTGCCGACTCACTGATAAAGAAGCAGTTTGTTTTCCTCGATTGTGTTATTGACAAACCGATTTAAAGTGACAGTAACGACTGCAACCAGGGTGCAAATGGACTGTACAGGCTGTCGCTCTCGCCTCTGTCTCACAGATAAATCAGTCATCATGTAAATGTCTCTGTGTGTCGCCAGGTGACCGACGATGGCTGTGAACGTGTACTCGACCTCAGTGACCAGCGACAACTTAAGTCGCCATGACATGCTGGTCTGGATCAACGAGTCTCTACAGATGAACCTCACCAAGATAGAAATGCTGTGCTCAGGTAACCGATGACTTTAACACGCTGTTTCTTAAACACGATCGAGGGAACGTCTTCAAAACTCGCATCAGGTCATTCATTCAAAAATGAACTGATTAGAATTTAGAAACCCTTTTCGGACCCTTCGAACCGTTCCTGAGCTCCCCTGTAAGGATGCTGCTCGGGTAACCTTTGGTGCCAACCTGGAAAACTCCTTCATAGGGTATCCTGAGCTGTTAGCATGTGAGATATTTTGCATGATTGTGCTGTTTTACTCACACAGTAAACTTAAAATTTCCCATCATGAGGAAACAAAAAATGTTTTTAGGATTTTGCTCCAAAGTTTAACGAGTTTTTGAATTAAAGGTTTGTTTCTTTATATGGAACAGACAAAACATCCTCAGTGTTAGGGGCCTCTTTGCAGCGCTAATGCGGACAATCACTTCGCTCTTATTTTGAAAGTGTAGTTGCTGCTAACCAGGTAGCATGCGTCTTCAGATTAAGGGTTCAGAGTGGTTTCCAGGTAGGTCTGCTTTGATGGAGGTCAATAGAGTGAGATGTTAGGAACCCTCCCGTCTTTGTCTCACTGCCTGTGCCTGCATGTGTGGCCTGTGTACAGCTTCTTTTCTTGTGGTACTGTCTAATTAAAGGCGTGTTAGAGCTTCTTTAATCCCGCGTGCAGAGACGCATCATCATCCGCACTCGAAACAAAGTGTCCTACGACCTAATCCCGAAGTAGAAACTCTGATTTTACGGTCTCAGACTTCACACCTGTAGTAAACATATCTGTCGCATGCAGGTGCTGTTTACTGCCAGTTCATGGACATGCTGTTTCCCAACTCTGTGCCTTTGAAGAAAGTGAAATTCGGAGCTAAGCTCGAGCACGAGTACATCCACAACTTCAAGCTTCTGCAGGTGGCCTTCAAAAAGATGGGAGTCGACAAAGTAAGTTATAAAGCTCACCTGCTGCACACCTGTCGGCTGCTGAGCTGAGTCTGTGAATGTCTGATGTTTGCAATTAATATTTAATGACTCCATTAAATAACCAGGTTTATGCGAACACACAATTCTGTGGTTAAAAACGTTTCATATTCCGGTCTCCAGGCTGGGCTTCATCGTGCTGTTGGGTCTTTCAGTATGAAGATCCTTGAGATGGAGGTTGTTGGATGTGTGGGTTAGTTTGTGGTGCTCCCCCGCCTCCTCATCAGCATGCTGGCACTTACAGATGAGGGGAGGAGCAGGTGGAAGATGGTTTAATGCACCTCCCGCTTCCTTTGATGGATCTCGTCTCTTTCCATCCTCTTAGCTCACGCTGAAGCAAACAGTGAGCTAGTTTGGGCCGTTCGGCTTGTTGTGATTGTTTCATAATAAAATTCCTTCCCGAGGTTTCCTAGTGAAAGTCTTTTATTGTGAAGCATCTGCAGGAAGTGTTGGGATTAGGTTAACGGGGCGTGCACAGCTCTGAGGAACATCAATCATGTTAGGATTCGTCTAAATTACCGCCCACACTGTCCTGTGCTAGCACCACAGCTAACAGTAGCATCTGTTCCTCAGTGAGCAGGAAAGAACCGTGTCTGACCCGGCTGCTTTTTAAATGTTTTAAACTCCCAGCCACGAGCCACTTTGTTAGCTCTTCATCTGTAATGAGACGCCACCGCTGAGCTCAGCCTGCTAATCAAATAATCTGCAGTTACTCTGATCGTTTGTTTGATCGTTCGGGTCTAAGAGAACCTCTCTGAGCTCAGTAAACTCTTACCTGATGAGTTCATGCCGTTAGTTTCAGGACTCACTCAATAAAATATGAAGTTGATCTGGGAAATGATGGTCCCATTAGAATGATAAAAACAATAAAGCCGGGGGAGATGGACATGTGTCAGTGTGTGGGCCTGCAGACGGAGGGCTTTGTATGTGAAGGAAATGGACCGATGAGGCTTTCAAACCACACGTTTTGTGTCGGATCCTGGAGGGAACACTCTTTCTTACTAAAGATCTTTTAGAAGCATTAAAGAGAAGCTGAAGATCAGTGATGGAGGGTAATCCCGATCCAAACCTCCTGTTCTGGTAGAATAAAGTGAGTCTGTTCAGAGCGTAAATCAGGCCAGACTCTGCCTGCTGTTGGCGCCAAATCTCAAAGGTCCTCAAACCTTTGACATGTCTGTTTAACTTTTTAACGGAAGCTTCTACTTAAGTTCTATTTCACCCCCCACCCCCCGAATCCAAAGTGAGTAGAAACAACTTTGAGTTTAGTGGAATTTGTGTAGAAATGATCTGTGACCTCCTCTCAGAAGGTTTTTAATAATGACGCGCGCTCGAGGACTCGTGATAAAGTCCAAAGACCAGCAGAGGCGCTGAAAGGCCGACCCGATCCGGCTGCAGCTTCATGGACACAGATGACAGTCTTTAATGCTGCTGTTTAACGCTCCCTCTGTGAACGGCTCCTCATCTACCTGCTGCAGAAGCGGCAGCCAAACAGTAAAGAAGCTCCTGGCTGTGAAGTGTTTAACGAGCACTCGGGTCAGAATTAGTCCGGGCCTGTGTGGGGCGCCCTCCTGCGTACGTGATGTTAATCCAGCCTCTAAATGTGGCCTAAAAAAGACAAACGTGATGAGACAGTTTATATCTGAGCCAGCGAGCGCTGCCAACACGTCTCCGTCTCTTCCAGATCATTCCGGTGGACAAACTGGTGAAGGGGAAGTTCCAGGACAACTTTGAGTTCGTGCAGTGGTTCAAGAAGTTCTTCGACGCCAACTACGATGGGAAGGAGTACGACCCCGTGGAGGCGAGACAGGGACAGGATGCCGTGCCCACGCCCAACCCCGCCACATCAGCCCTCAACAAACCCCCCAAAAAGTCTCTCAATCAAGGTGAGCGCTGCGGCTCGTCTGATTGGTCAGAGTCTGGATCAGTAGCTGTTATAAGCAGGTTTAGAAATGCTGAAGTTTTGATTGTGACTGTGATCTTCTGGTTAATTTGTCCTCAGCGCCTCAGAGGCCACCTGTGGCTAAGGTTGCTCCCAAAATGGCTCCGGTCAGCGCGAAGAAGGCGGGGACGGGAGGAAATGATGAGGAGGTGGCAGAGCTCATTAATGAGGTCAGAGAAAAGACTTGGTTTGCTCTGTAAAAAGGACAGCTGAGGTGGGGAACTGTGATCGAGTTGGTTTATCTTCCATCCACAGATGGAGATGCTGAAGTCCACCATTCAGGACATGGAGAAGGAGAGAGACTTTTATTTTGGAAAGCTGAGGAACATCGAGCTGATCTGCCAGGAGAAGGAAGGAGAGGGCGACCCGACGCTGCAGAGGATCGTAGACATCCTCTATGCCACGGATGTGAGTTATGTGAGGACGTTCATTCAGCCTCTTTTACTGTGCAGCGAATAAACGAGCCTCAGATCAGACAGCGAACACGCCTCGGTCCCACTGAGGACTGAGATGAAGAGTCCGGACGGCCTGATTGGTTAAAACGTGCGTTGTAAGCATGAAGTCCCATTTGTTGTGCGAGCAGCTGCTGCGAATTCCTGCAGAGGAATGGCATGCAGCTCGCTCACTGAGCCCCCGACTCTGCACTGCTGCTGCTTCAGACTGCAGTGTTTTTACAGCTTTATCATCGTCAATATTACTCTTCATGCACACCAGTCGCCTTTTTGAAGGCCTAAACATGCTCGAGGGCGCGTTTGGTGAAGATTTCTATAATCTGTGGGTCTCGGTCACGAGCAGTGGGGGGGCTCCTACATAAATTAGGGGTCCTGCTGCTGTTTTTCATATACATGTATGAAATTTGGGACATGTGTAACATCCCAAGACACAGAAAAGTCCTCTTGGAGCCACGCCCTTAACACAACAGGAAGTCCGGCTCTTTGAATTAAAGGGGACGTATCCTGCAAATTCCACTTTTTTAGCCCTTAAATACATGTTGTTGTGTACTGTGAGTGTGCAGCAGTGCAGGAAATGTAAATGTATTCTCTCCCG
>JAVDPK010000178.1:0-11863 GCA_034780415.1 Cichlasoma orientale | reverse complement strand
AAACAATATTATCGTTAATCGCAATAATTTCTGAGACAATTAATCGATTAGCAACATTTGTTATCGTGACAGGCCTAGTTGTGAAGCAGTGTGTGTTCCTGATGTTGGTGCTGTGATTTATTCAGAAAATAAATACTCTGTGAATATTCTGAAACAGCACCGTTAGCTCTTACAGCGGTAACGCTTCGCCGCGTTTAACCGATGTCCGCGGTATGGAAACCGAACCGTGAACGGATCGAAAGAAGTTCTGAGTGATTTGTTTTAGTTGCGTAAATCATTTGATCCAGAAATGTTTTTATTATTTCATATATGCAACTGAACCGAACCATGGAAATCTGTGCTGTTACAGGTGTAGTTAGCACTGTTAGCTGCATGTTTATCACAGATCCCTGTAAACTGGCTAAACTGGCTAAACTGGCACTGATTAGCCAGAAGCAGCCGGTCAGTCGGGCCAAACAGGAGTTTAGCAGCCAGGTTTTTGGGATCCGATTGGACTCTAAACTGTTGTTGTTCTGAATGTTCTCGCTAACATTACGAGCTAACAGCCACCAAAGCTGAGCTAAGGAACAGCTGCTGCGCTTCATTACAAACTGATATTCAGACTGAACCTGCTCGTCCTTCGTGTCCCCTTCCGGTCTGAAGACAGAGACAGAACTCTGATCACTGAACCTGGCACAGACGTTCTGCTTGTGAGGTTAAAGTGTGTGTAGGCTCGGCTCGCGCGTGCAGCAGTGTGGTGTGTTGACAGTACTGCTTTAGATTTGATGAAGCATCTCGGCGGGGTCGGCCCGCTGAGATGAACCTGAACTGTCCCAGATGTTTGTGTCACAGCGGCCGAAACATTAAACACAAGAACGCCTCAGTAAGAGAATCGGACCACAAAAGGTCAAATTTACACATGATAAAATAAAATTTAAAGTACAATAAAGGAACTCAATCAATGAAATTCATTTAAATAAAACAACAAAAATAAAAGTAAAAATGTCTAAAATTCAAGTCAAAAAAATTAAATCATTAACACTTCAGCTAAAATCTAAGCAAATGTCTAAAATAAAACTGAATTAAAACAGCTAGAACTCAGTGAACGCCTCAAACAAATTTTTTTACTCGATCACGTTTGGAAACTCGGATGTTTGTCCACCTTAATCTAAACGCGTGTCGCGGTCGAACAAGGCCTTCATTCAGTTTATTACGACACACACACACACACACACACACACTCTCTGTAGCTCCTCACAGCACAGATTGTTCCCCATAAGCAGTGATAACACTTAAATTATACATTAAACTTTGTTACTGCAGCACAAACAAACGTCTGACTTCATGGTAACAGTTTCTACCTGGGGTCAAAAGTCACAGCAAATATTGTTTTGAGTGTTTTTTTTTTTTTTTAATCCAGTTTTACTGGGTTCTAATCTGAATTCTATTCCCAGTAGAAAACAGTTCTTTTAATTGAGACAAAGAGTTCTTTGTGAATACTAACAGGACCGAGCATGAAGAGACTGAATGAACGGAGCCTTCCGCTCGCCTCTGGTCCCCCCCCGCTCTCCTCTGGTCCCCCCCTGCTCTCCTCTGGTCCCTCTCACTCTTTGAATTCCTCCGTCACAATCAGAAACAGGAAGTTCAGAGTGTCGGTGCACAAGAAGCAGCTTAAATCACATCAGCTAAACAGCCAGAACATCACTAAAGCTCAGTCTGTTTTTAATGTCTGTGCATGTTTAACACTGAGGTTTGTCTTCATGGAAATGAGCTCTCAGCAGCTGGAGATAAATAAATGGCTGTAGAGTATTAAAGGTGAATTCAGGATGCTTGGCCACAAATCCCGCCTCCTCTTATCTTTCATAACTTTCTTTGTCACTGCGCTCGTCGTCCTGAAATGCTCTCCTGTTCTCTCGGACTAAAGCGTCACTGCTTTTCATCGTCCTCTTGTTCTCTCCTCTCAAACCTTTTTTTTTTTTTCTTTAAATCCTCTTTTCCTGCCGTCGGAGAGGAGCGAATGCACTCGCAGAGCTTTTAGAGCGAGGTTACGCTGGGAAAGCAGTGAACTGAAAGCAGTGGCTGCGATATCACAAAGTAATGGACGTGCCTTTGGGGCTTTTACGTGCAGGAAAATCTCTGGAAAGCATCCATAAAGTTCAGTCCAAAGTTTGCAGGGCACCATCCAGCAGATTAATCTGCCTCTGGGAGCTCATTAGTGGGTGAAGCAGTAACACCTTCCCACTTCCAAGAGGAGAAGGGAAGTGAACACTTAAGTTTAGCTGATCATCCAGAGAGTCCAGAGATCTTCAGAGCTGAATGAACCAGTGAAGGTCCACCTGTAGGATTCATCTTTAGCTTCCTGCTGCATTCGTGCTCAGGAGCATAAACAGCCTTCATATTTCCTGTCTCGGTGTATGCACAGCAGGCTGAACTCAGGCTGCTCTGAACATTAAGCTTATTGGATCGCTGTGATGTCAGAGAGGCTCCACCCACCCGCTGTGCTGTTTGCGAGGGGCAGCCAATTAGAAAGGCTGGTTGTCTCATAGCGAGGATGAAGAGGATGAGGGACCGCACCAAGTCACACTATAAGATACAGGAGGATTATTTTAAACGGACCTTTCCTTGTAAAGTCTAAATATAAAATCAGTCTCACCTTTTAAATATGTTTTTGAATAATTTCATGTATTTAAATGTTCATTATGGAGTTTGAGCTCCTCAGATTTAAGGATTTGTTGGTTTTTCTTGTGTCAGAATATTTTGGAGATCAGAGTTGAGATGCCTTCAAAGACTGGAGGAAGTTGTTGGAACTGATTCAGATTATTTTGTAATGTTTTGTAGGCCATGTGAGTGTTTGGGGGGAAATAATGACCCCATTAGTAAACTCTGAAAAGCTGAAAGCTCCCAGAATAACGAGGAAGAAAAGTTTGCGCCTCCTATAAAGGTGCGTGTGGTACAGCTGAACTGGGCCCTTTAATGAAGGCCGCTCTATAAACTGATGTAAAATGAGTAAAGTGAGTATTTTAGTTTGTCCTGTCCTCCATGTTTGTTCTGCTCTGAGTATCTCAGTTTGTCTCTGTGACAGCGAGAGAGCTCCTCACAGCTCCCCAAGTCTCTCGCTGACATTTAAGCTCAGTGTTGAAAATAAATCTCACACTGTTGTGTATTTATAGGCGTGTGTGTGCACTTATCAGCTCGTGTATGTGCCGTAATGGTCGGCCGGGATGACTGAGTAAAGAAACATGATGACCTTTTGTTGGAGCTTTGCTTCCAGAGCGTGAGCTCGTTAAACACTTGAAATGCGCAGTCCCGTTTTCAGGCGTAAACAGTTTAGCTCGAATTGAAATGAATAATCAGATGCATTTTTCTCGCTGTGCAGTTACTGTCGTTGGAACTCCTGCACATCTGTGAGCCCTGAAATGCATGAACAGAAACGTGTCCAGCTCTGAACTAAACACTGAAAGAGTTAATCGTCTTCTGCTGGAAACGGCCCAACATTTCCACACAATCAGGAGCCGTCCTGCAGAGACGTGGACCTAACTGAGCGCAGACGAGCTCGGATATCTGGAAGTGTCCGCAAAGGTCGGGACTGCAGCGACGTCTCAGTCCCCCAGACTCGAATCAGCCGAGAGCAGCAAACTGGTCGCAGAGACCTTTCAGCTATGTGAGCTTCCCTCCCGCCAGCAACACACAGCAGAGTGTTGAAACTCCACGAGCACAGAAACAGGCAGCACTGCTGGCTGCTGCTCAAACCTCCCTCACTGCTGCTGAAACAGGCACATTTTGCAATCCTTATTTCTGTTGGAGTTCATTGTTGCGTTGCTGGTCTGCCCCACCGAGCCCAGCCAGCACCGCTTCGATGATGGAGCCTGAACAACACGGGTGTAACGGTACCGAACCCCACGGTTCTGTTCGTATCGCGGTGCAGAGCCTCAGCTCAGTGAATATCGCTTCATTTTCAGATATGAGTTATTTCTGGATCAAATTATGATTTTAAAAAGACTGAAACAAACATTACTTAGAACTTCTTTATTCAAACGGTAACAAAAACTAACTTTCAGTGACCATAAAAGCCACATTTGACTAGGAGACAAATTAATGATTATTAATGAATCTGCTGTGATCACATTATCAGCTGTTATTGTTTCACTGCTAAAACTCAATGCAACACAACATTCCTCAGAAAATAAAGCTGACACAATAATCCTCCTCTGAGATTCATGACAACAAATTAATGAGCATCTACACATCGCCTTGTTGTCACGCTTATTTATTCCCAGTAATGAGGCAGTTCCTGAGTTTCAGCAGGTCGGACCTGCGACCCTTCAGGAGCCGGCTAACCAACAGCAGCTGGTTATAAGCTAACGCCATTCCAGCTAACGTGAGACTGAATGTCCTAAAAATCACACTTTGCCCTGATCAACAGTTTAATTACATTTAATTGCATTCAATTACAGTTTAATTAGCAAATAAACTCACATCATGAGTTTATTTGCTAAGTGTCCACAACATTAGATCCGCC
The DNA here is from genome assembly GCA_034780415.1 of Cichlasoma orientale. Taxonomy (NCBI): domain Eukaryota; kingdom Metazoa; phylum Chordata; class Actinopteri; order Cichliformes; family Cichlidae; genus Cichlasoma; species Cichlasoma orientale. The sequence goes on along the minus strand of JAVDPK010000178.1, from coordinate 7,365 downwards.
TCCAAGAAGGTTTCAGCAGCCGGGCTAACGGCGGCTAACGGCGGCGTTACTGAAACAGCAACAGTTGCCGACAGAAGTCCTGGAAATCCTCCGACTCTGTGTTAGACAGCAGATCTGTTACAGGACGGTGCTTTGGGCTCCATGAGGTTCATTTCTGAGCAGAAAGGAGGTGTTACTCCGGCTCTGTACTGGGGCCTAATCAGAAGCTCCACAAAGGCACTGAAATGTATTTTGAAATGCACGCTTGCAGTTTCCTGTTGGTGCAAAAGGGCAAAAAAATAGTTTCCCTCCTCTGTGACTTTATCAGTCACATCTTTCTGCTCGTAGCCTGTAATGCTGAGACGCCTCGACGGCGCTCCTTTGACGACACGGCGGTGCTTAATAATCTGCAGAGGCAGAGCTGTCACAGCTCATTGGCCTCTGTCTGCTCTCCAGTGTTATTGCTCTAAAGGTTTCATATCATCCCTGCAAACCGAACATGTCTGCAGGAGAGCGGCGAGTACGTGACCCCGAGTGACGCTTTTGCAAGCGCTGAGTTCCTGAAATGGATGACGTGTTGTGAAAAAGGGGAAAGTTTTGATGAGTCAACTTCAACAACTCGGGCTGAAAATTGAGCAATCTGAAGGGCGTCTGTGGCAAGAGTTCAAGCTTTTGTTCTGGTTGGTTTGTACCTGCTGTTTTTTTGTTTTTTTTTAATGGAAGACCAAACCTGGAAAAACCTGCTGGGCCACTCTGGGCTAAAAGGTCGGGTGGGTCCTTCTGGAAATAAAACTGTGACGAGTGTGGTGATGAAACTGGTTCATTCTTAGGAATTACCAGAATTTCTGCATCGATTACTCATTACATGTGGGCTGACCTTTAATTTAGTTACAGTTGCAGACAAAATTTTAGCCAGGATAGGGAAACCGTACGCAGACGAGTCTCCTGTCGGATCTACTTCGTGTGCATGCTGCAAACCTCCATTTTTCCCAATAAAATTCCCTGATTTTCTTCTCTTGAAGCTACGCTGCACGAATCTGGTGACTGTTTGTAACTCTAACTGATAAAATCATTTGAAAATGGCAGTTAAGTTGCCACATCAGCCCCGGAGTGTGGCAGAATTAGCCAACCTGATCCACTCGTGACGAGGCTGCAGTTCATCCATGTTAGCGGGCTCTCCAGCATTAGATGGAGGGAAGAGGACTCGGGCTGGATTTGATGCCTCCGTGAATCAAAGGTCCGGCTGACGCTGATCATAACTTTCCCTCGTCTTTGTTTTAAGTTTTCTAAGGCCTCAGTCACACAGGCCTAGAGACCAGTCAGCAACCGCCTGGCAACCTCTGGTTGCTGAGGAAAAATGTGCGTTCCCCGACTGGTTTCTGGCATTGAAATCTGATGCAAAGAGGGCGCTGCACCAAAAACCACCTCGTGATTGCTTTGGTTGCTGTCAGATTGCTGCGGTCACATGTCGTTTGCATGGAAGATGCCAACTTGTCTCCAAACACCTGCCAGCAAACCACTGAGCTGCTGAGAAACTGGAAAAAGAGCAACACAATTGAGACTGCTCGCCTTCAAAGTAAAAGTTGTGCCTTTTGAAATGTTTTGGTTGGAGCTGTAAGGCACAACTCACTGCCAGCAACCACTTGCCAACCGGTGAGGGTTGTTTGCCATCTGGTCTCTAGGCCTGTGTGACTGAGGCCTAACATTAGCTTACTGGTTGCTTTGGTCCATAGCTAACCAACGCAGTAGCTATCTGGCTAACCTTAGCTTGGCTCCCTGCCAGTGAAACATGGCATGCTTTGGATTTTATTAGAAAGTTTGTTTGAATCCTTCCCATAGAGAGTCAAACGGAGCTGATTTTACAAATTAAATACTTCATTTATCCTGAAAGTTGGGAAATAGTTTGACATGTTTGATCTGTGGGTTCAAACTGCAGCAAACTGCAGGCTGATTGAAACATAATACACATGAGCTCAAATAAAACACCTCACAGGCCCAGCGTTGTGCCTTAGTGATGCATATTATTATAAATGCGCAGCTGCTCATCACCTTTCTAAGTGCTTTGGAGGAAGGAAGGGAGGAAAAGTTACTAGAAACCTGTGTGTGTGTGTGTGTGTACTGATGATGACGACAACGATGATGTGTTTTAATGTTGGTTTCAGGGAGGGCAACGATCCCGGTGATGAGCTGACGGTGACCTACAGAGAGCTGCTGCAGAGAGTCTGTCAGTTCGCCAACGTCCTGAAAGCTCAGGGTGAGTTACAGCCAGCTGATCTCACCCTAACCCCGCCTCCTCTCTGCTCCTCTGGGGTCAGATGCATTTAGGAAATCTGTTGATTGAAGCTTTTGTTTTATGGAGAGGAAATTCTGACCTCACGTCTGAATAAAATCACACACGTGACTTTTTCTGGCTTCACTTTCTCGTCCGCAGGCGTGAAGAAGGGCGACCGTGTGTCCATATACATGCCCATGGTGGTTGAGCTGGTGGTTGCCATGTTGGCGTGCGTCCGTATCGGAGCGGTCCACTCCATCGTGGTGAGTTACGAACGACCGTGAACGCGGTGGATTGTGGTTGGTGTGAGGAGGATGGAGGATAACGCTGTGCCCTCTGCTGCTCTCAGTTTGCAGGTTTCTCTGCGGAGTCTCTGTGTGAGAGGATCATGGACTCTCAGTGCTCTCTGCTCATCACTGCAGGTCAGGTTCACAGCAAGGAAGCAGTCCTACAGGGCAAGATCTGGAAGAACCTCTGGATCATTTTTAAAAAGGAAATATCAATAAGAATCTGCAAGGAGGTGGTTCTGTGGTTGGTTCACGTGTCCTACATCTGAAAACACTAAACCAGTAGCAGCTTTGAGTCTAACCTTGACCTCTGACCTCCTGCTTTTGTTGCAAGGTGTGATAAACTGAACAATCGGATACTTATGGGTTATTAAATAAGGTGAAATGCGTGCTGGTAAATCGGTGCATGAAAGAGTTCATAAAACACTGAAGCTTCATTCCTGAGCACGTCGGGCTTGACGGTTCAAACGAAGAGGCGTCGGCCGAGGAGCCGAGTTAGGACCGGATTAGAGTGCGAGGCTATAATCAGGTTAATCTGCTGGGTTATTGGCCCCACACCCATTTTTCTCATTCATAGAAGTCCTCTGAGCTGATCGTAAAGCCTTTTTATCCTGACTGGCAGTGCAGTCGTGGTGTTTTATGACCTCGTAAAAGTCTTCAGAGTGAAACTCCTGCAGGGTCTCGTTAGGTTTACTGTCACAGATGCAGGATGTAGCTGCATGTTAACACGAGGAAGGATCTGTTTTTAAAGGAGGAGCTTTAAAGCGCTCGGAGCCTGTAACCTACACAAATACTACAGTTGTGACTGGATAACCTTTGAGCATCATTGCTGCGCTTTTCTTGCTGCTGTCAATGCCGCAGACATCAGCTGCATGAACCTGTGATGCACACTCGTGTAGCTCGAGCCCACACCTACTGCCTGTGGAAAGGGAGAGTGACTGGCTGCAGTCACCATCGATCAGCTTAAAGTGCAATTGGGGACCGACTCAGTTACGGAGCCAGCCTCAGGTGGACATTAGAGGAACTGCAATACGTTTCACTGCAGTTCATTTGACCCCGTTTACCTGAAAAGGTGACGAAGTGTACAAACAGTCTTCAGTTTTATTTTGCACTTTGAGGTCAAAAGGCTGCCAACAATGCTTTTGTGTACTCGGGTAACAAACTGTGAACTGCTGAAGGTACGAAACCACCTGATCAGCAGGGACCCAAACACAGAGAGGAGACGGGACTGATGATTGGTTCATGCTAAAGCAGAAAGCTGTGAGCTTCAGATTTATTGTCTGATGTTCAGCTGTGGCTGAAGGACTCAGTCTGTGCATTCATTAAGAAACCAGCAACATAGTTTTAATCCAGCTAATGGAGTGTGTGTGTGTGTGTGTGTGTGTGTTAAAGCTGCAGCATAAATCTTTTTCTCTGTCACTTGTTTCAGATGGTTTCTATCGAGGAGATAAGCTGATCAACCTGAAGCTCTTAGCTGATGAGGCACTTCAGAAATGCAGAGACAAGTAAGCCGTCGAGCCACTTAACACACATACATGCACACACATGCACACACACAGACTTGCATGCACACTTACACACACACACACACACGTGCACGCCTGCTCTGGCTCACATGCAGCAGAAATGCAGCCTCAGCTGAAGTTCTACTGAAAGAAAAGCCACATTTGGATCTTCTGTATTAGTGAAGGTTACTGATGCAGTTTATTTCCTGTCATTAACACGCTGCATGCCTTACCTCATCCTTTATTCTAACATGAATACATGAGTTTGTAATTGATATATATATTTGTATATATATTTTGTATATAATATCTGAATGCTTCAGAAAGGAATGGTTTTTACTGAGAACAGTCTGAGCCTCATCCTTCATCTCACCTGTGCTGGTGTGTTTATGTTGGTCTCACCGGACCTCTGTGGGTAGCCCAACTTCACGGACCTGCTGAGTTAAAGCAGAGCTCTACATTTAAAGGTCCTGTGGCTCGGTGAGTGTGGAGTGTGAGGAGTGGAGCTCAGACTGATGGAGGCCTGAAGGATGTGTTTGTGGGTCGAGGCACAGAATGTTCCTTAAAACGGTCCAAACCAGCTGAAAGCTTTCACACGTTAAAGCTTCCATACGGGAAAGAACAAGTTTGTTTTATTATCGTGTACAAAGTTTGTCGATGCTGTTCTTCCAAATATTTGAGGAACTCAGAGATGGTCTGGTGGCAAAGTGCTCACTCACCACTTTTCTTCAGTGTAGCTGGTGATGAGTGCACGTCGAGCAGCAGTGGGAGCCGTCCTGAGGTCTGCTGACCTGTAACGAGCTGTCTCTCTCTCTGTGTCTGTTCAGAGGGTTTCTGGTTGAGCGCTGCATCATGCTGAAGCACCTGTCCAAAGAACCGGAAGAGATTCTGGGCTCTCAGTCGCCTCCCGCCAAACGCTCGTGCCCCGACCTGCAGGTAAACCACAAACCTGAAAGTTTCTGTTTCACACCTGAGTCACTGCGGCCGGTGGCTGACACGTTCCCATCGTCTGTCCTTTAAGTTCACATTATTCCCACGAGCCGCCTCCTCGTATTTAAGTGGAGTTTATCTCAGGAAAAAGATGGCCGTACCTCGAGACCTCGATTTTAGGTGTTTGGTGCTTTTTATTTTTAAAGATGAGGAGGTGGATCTGCAGATGCCTCGGACTTGAAATTTTGAATGTTTGTGGATTTAAAGCAGTTAAAGGTTCTGATGTGTATGTGGGGAAAAACATTAATTACAAATTAACTAGAAAATGTGTTGAGCCACCAGAATACACGAGAAGAAGTCCTCCTCCTCCTGTACAGCTGACGTTATCCACAGAGACCAGAGCAGCTTCTGTATCAGCTGTAAACATGTTTATTTCTGCTGGGAGGTTTAACATGGGAGTCTATGGGGACTGTGGCGCCTCTGCTGGACGGCAGAGGAACTGCAGCTGTTTTTCTGACTGACTTTCCCTCAACAGTTATTTATTTATTTATTTTTCTCTCTTTTAAAATCTGAAATCTTCTAAAACTTGATTTGATTTTGGGACCCTGATTTTTGTCTTTGTGTTCTCTTTTTTTATTTTTATTTTCCCTCCCAAATAACTCCTCCCTCATTAACGTCTCCTTCCTCCTTCCTCCTCCTCCTCCTCCTCCTCCTCCTCTGCCTCCATCTTCCCGCCCATCCAGCAGGAAAAACAGGCGGGCAGAGTAAGGAGAACACGTCCTGTTCCAAAGGTATTTTCACCTCCCTCAGCTAAAACCCCTGATAACATCTTTGCTTTGACTTTTTGTTTTGAAGGAGTTTCACTTGTAAGAAGAATTTACAGATTGCTGCTCCGGGACAAAAACAATAAACGCAATAAGAGCAAATCTTACTCAGTCTGGTGTATTTGGAGGCTTTTATTCTGGTTTCAGCAGTTATTGGCACGTCTGTGCATTTTGATTGGTTTAAAAGCACTGATGAGATTTAAGGAGCTCTTATTGCTGATTTATTTTTGCCTGCCAGCAGCAGTTTGTTCCTCTGATTTTTGACAGTTCAGATTAAATTTATGAAAGTTGATTTTCTTCAGCTCAAAAATTAGTTTATTTGAAGAACATCAAAGCTTGTGGTGCAGAATCTAAATTGAGGCCGACATTCAGACAGAAATCGGCTGAAGTCATCGCCGCACCGTAAAAGATGGGAAGTGTTTCTGAACTGTTGAAGTTTGCTGGAATAAAACGTGAATTCTCCGAGTGTAGTTTGGATTAACACAGCTTTCTCTCTGTCGTGCAAACACTCTTTGTTGTTGTGGTCGTGCACCTTCACGTCTGACTGCACTCCTGATGGAGGCGAGCGTTTCCACTGTCTCTCCACTCTCACTTTGACCTGATGACTAATAAACTGCTGTAACACTTCTCTCCTTTAAATGCTGCGAGTGGGGAAGAATCAGGGCTCTGTTTGGCGGGTACATAAAAACTCTTTGAAGTTCTTCATTAACTGGAAAACAGATGATCGTGAGCGTTGGCCTTCTTGGTAGGTTAGTGTCCACATACATGCAGTACTAGTAGTTATGAAATGTCCTGTTCACTTTATTCTAATCTACCACCAGGATAGGTTCCAGATGTTCCACTTTTTGCCTTGCTCATTTAGGATCTATTACAGCTGTTGGGGCTGCAGCGAGGGGTGGTGTAACCCAGCTAATCCCTCTCTCTGATGGCCACATTGACTCCCATAAGCCCCAGTTAAATGTCAGGAAGGTATGAAGGTGGCGTAGATGCTGCCCTGGCACCCCGGTCCTCTCAACAACCTGAGACGGTCTGTTCTTCCAATCATCAGCAGGCTGGTGGTCAGATGATTTCTGTGCTGCAGCAGCGTTATAGACGGTGTTACTGCGGGGGCCGGGGCACAACATGAGACAGCATCTGCTCCCCGAGACCCAAACGGCCACAAGAACCACTGCTGGGTTTATTATTCAAAATACAGCGCAGGAGTGCTGAGACATGAGGGCGAGCCGAAACAGAACTAAACTGATAACTTTCCAAAAACATCACCTCCCTGCTTACACAGAAAGAAAAAGGTTTGCAGCTCACTCCACCCACTCCTTCCCTCCTCCTGGACGCAGCAGGAGCACAAACACAGTGTGCACCAGTGTTTTCTTGATGAAATGTTTTCGTCATTGTTTTTGTAAGCGACCCTTTTTTTTTTTCATGAAGAAAATGAGACTATAACGAAATTTAGACTTCCTGAAAGGATAAAAACGATGACTAAATTAATTAACACGTCAACGAATGAAAACGAGACGAAAATGTTTGGCGGGGACGACATCCAATCAGAACGGATTTAATTTTGTGACAGG
>JAVDPK010000177.1:0-16954 GCA_034780415.1 Cichlasoma orientale | reverse complement strand
ACAGCTAGCAGCTACAGCCGCCTGTGTCACCATCCACCTGTCAGTCAGAGAGGCCACGCCCCTAATAATGCAGGCTTGAATCCAGTTTAAGCAGGTGAGCTCTGGTGCTTCATGTTTCATTTCTCTCATATAAAAAGTCAAAGCAGAAGCAAAGATGGATTCTGAGTGATGCTTCCCGACTCCGGCAGCCGGCGCCGCGATGTTCAGAGGCTGAGGATAGATTTCAGGGTGGATCTGAGCAGTGGACACACTAAAGGCTGAACCTTTCACCATTTCTCTTCTCCTCTATCAGCGAGTGATAAAGAATAATGTGAGCAGTGAATATCTAACAAATTTTCCATCAGCCGGCTTTTTGTTCTGTTATTAGTGACGTCTGCATTTCCCAGAATCCGCTCATAAGTGACCTGAGCGCGCTGCTTTCAGGCTGAGAGAGTAAGAGTGATAATAATGGGTTGAGAAAATTGCAACGGCCGCTGCAAACCCCATTAGGCCATTTCCACAAATCGCTCCACATCCCACAGCACAATGGACACGCTCGCACGCCCGCTCGCCTTTTCTCAGCACACACACACCGAGCCGGCGAGCGAGTCCACGGCGCTCCGAGAGCTTATCGAGTTTAGTCAGACGCTTGTTTAAAGGGTGTCGAGGTTTGAGTCTCTAACAGCTCCAGAGCTCATTACAGGCAGGCAGGAGGCTGCTGCACTCAGCTACGAGTCAACCACCTAATTATTCACACACACACACACACACACACACACACACACACACACACACACACACACACACACACACACACAACATAATACAAACAACATAAACATGTCAACAGGTTGCGCTCGGACACAGCTGGAGCTCACTCCGGTCAGCCTAACAAACCGTTTGGTGTGTGTGTGTGTTTGTGGGGAGGGGCTAATATTAATTGCACAGCCCCGTAGCATGTTTGAGTCTTGGGGTGTGTGTGTGTTAATAATTAAGCAGTAACTGTAGTTGGCACAGCGGAGAACACACACACACACACACACACACACACACACACACACACACACACAGAGCTTTGGAGCATTTATTATAAACACAGCATACATTGATGCACGTGCGGCCTCATGCAAACAGACTAATGAGCGTGCACGTGTCAGATGGCTGCAGAACAATCAGAAGTAAAAACAGTGCAGAGGAAATGTCAGACGCCTTTTAAGGTGGACACTCCTCCTCCTCCTCCTCCTCCTCCTCCCCCTCCTCCTCCTCCTCCTCCCCCTCCTCCTCCCCCTCCTCCTCCTCATCACACCACAAACACACAAACTTGGTTTATGTGTGTCTGTTTGCTGTGCATGAAATGAGGTTTAAGCCGCAGCGTTTAAAACCAAACTAAAATCTTTCAGTTTTTATTCCTGCTCTTAAGGATCATTGTTATGGATTCTAATGTTAGGTTTGATTCATTTTACCGGACTACTGCTGATCTTTATTATTGTTATTATTATTAGCTGTGCCTGACTTCCTCTCACATCCTCTCTCCGCTCTCTCTGCACATGCTGCCGGCTTCCTCGTCTTCCTCTCCTGGTTCATCCTAATTTTGCAGAGTTTATTTTCACATCTTTTTTCTCGCTTGGACACGAAGTATCCACAAAAAGGGATGAACGGCTTCCTGCACTGAACATTTGGCACATAAATCACGTAGAGCATAGCTGTCCTTATAACACAACATTCCCATCTCTCCTGGAGTCATTAAGTGACTCCTGCTCTGGTTTCACCCATCGAACTGAAATGGAGGTCTCAATTTTCCGGCCTCCATCAGTATGTAGGAGTGAGGGAGGAGGAGAGATACAGGATTTAATCTAATGCTCCCTCCTCTCCTCTTCCTCTAATTCAGCCTGACCTCCATCCCTCCATCCATCCTGCACCCACCCTGCCAGGCCTCTTCCCTTCATCCCTTCCTAATCTCCACCCCCCCCCCCCCCCCCAAGCTTTCAGATGCTGGGGTGAGGGGCAATGAAGAGAGGAGGGGATCAAAGTCATCCTGTCGCTTCTTTCCACCATCCTACTTTTCCTGCTGCACCACATCAGGAGGGCTGCAGGCCTGCGACATCACGTACACACAGATACACACTGATACATGTTGTCTTTACATGTGTGTGTGCATCAGATTAGATGTATGTGTCTGCTCCTGAGGGGGGAAGGAGGGAGGGAGGGAGCTGAACTCTGCTCTCCTCATCAAGACTGCATCCTGACAGCTCAGCTGTCCAACTCTCCTACCTGTCCACCTGCCTCCCTGGATACAGCGCTGCCCACCAAACCAACTCTTTACCCCTTACCCCTACCCCAAACGCTGTGACACTGTAAAGCAGGCAGGAGAAAAGAACTGGACGTACAATATTAGGTGTAAAAAAACACAAGCATTCAGCCAAGGGTGGGTTACAGTTTCCCAGGTGGACAGTACGAGGTAAAAACTTGAGCACTGCGGTCTGTAATCCAGGGTTAGGGTCAGGGTTCATGTTCATGTTAGCCACATACTAACAGGCAAATGTTGAGTAACTGAAGGATGTTACAGTTCAACGTGGCATTACATTTTTTTTATATCCACCTGGTTAGGGGTAATTCCTGAGATATGTAAGGAGTGATTTAGATACAGATGAATTTTCAGGGAAACCATACAGGTTCAGACAATCCAGGACAAACCAGGACAGCCAAGAAACCTTACGTTTTACTATTATATTCCAATATGTGTATGTAATGGTTCAGTGAGGAAGAGTATGATGATATGAATATCAAAACAACAACTACATTATGTTTAAGTGATCAACGACGATCTGGATCAGGAGATCTGGATTCTGAGCGTCTGACATGAACTGCAGAGCATCATCTGCATACAGACGTGTAAATAACTGCTTTTCTAATCAGTGCTGACAAAATAACCCAACACAGCAGATGGTTTGTTACACTGAACTGTGTGGGAAGTCATCTTAAACTGTCTGAAAAGGGCACCTTCAATAACCACCTGAGAGGTGATTGGATAAACCATCAAATCAATGAACCAATACAAGCACGAGCCCGATGGTACCTCAGAACCGGCTGAAAGGGTCAAAACATTTTCCACCAAAAAAATGCCATTCTCGTTTTGTTCCTCTCTCAGAAAAGCAAATGTCCTTGAGTGCTAGCCTCGCCCGTAGATGGCAGCGTAGGACGCTGGACGGCCTGACCAGCTGTGTTTCATTCACAGGTGCAACACCTGGCAGAGTTTCCCCCCACCCCTCTGAAGCAGTCGGCCTACAGGAAGCACTGAACAGGTTTCCAGAATCTGCTCCTCACATCGTGAAGCAAAACGTTTGTAAAGAATTGAACAGAGGAGGAAAAAAAAAAAAGCAGGAATGCCACGAGCGGCTCTACCGCTGGTCCACTGACATGGTACCGCCACCTTTGGAGAACAGACCTGCATTTCGCCAGTTTGACACCCAAATGTTACGTAGAGTTTTATAGTGAATGTTACGGTAAATTATGTGGGAAGAAAATCATGGCGGACAGAACCCGTCAGCGACTCGTTGGCAAATTTCTCGTGGTAGTAAGAGCAGTTCGATCACTTTGAGCTGTCTGTCTTCATAAAGTTCCCGCTTGTCTCTTTGATGGTGAGATCGATTCTTTTCTACTCTCAGTAGAATCAGTAAGGTCAGGTGCTTTTGGGTTGCCTTTGCTTCTGATGAACAACAACAACGTGGTGCAGCATGTTATTTACTCAGTTTGTCTTGGTAACTCCATAACGATGAAGCTCCAAGGACAAGGAAAATTAGTTACAGATAAAAGAGGGAAACCAGCTTTACTGGAACATCTGTAACAGCAGCAGCAGGCAGTTTCAACCTCAGTGTGTCATGAGATCAATATATTGGCTGAGCTCTCCTTGTTTCCAGGCTCCCCTCCTCCTTTCTACATGACGTCACCCTCGTCATCCCTCTCGCCCTGTCTCCTTTCCCCTCTCCATCCTCTGAATTGTTTTTCTCCCCTTTGGAGAGGTGCTGTGATGTCAGCCCATCTCCCGACGAGCCCTCTTCATCATCAGCCTCCTTTCTACAGAGCGAGAGGCTCCAGGAAAGCAGACCCGGTGCTCTGCTCAGCTGGGAGCTTCTCACGAGGGTGGGTCAGCAGAACAGAGAGGATCTGGTGTGGATGTCTCTCTGAAGCTTTGGGGGAGGGATGAGAGGATGCTTGCTGGCCAGAAATGAGAGTCAGTGGAGGGGCCACTTATAAAGATTGAGTCCCCTTGGAGCCAGAGTGATGTGGAGAGGCTTAGAGAGCACACATGCAGCCCTCTCAGAGCTGCAGAACACGAGTGTCACGAAACATCGACAGCAGAGCGCGGGCAGATCCGGTGATCGAGCTCTGCTGCCGGCCAGCGTGAGCTCAGTCCAAGGTTGTCTCCTCCAGCATCAGCTGAATAAATTTACACAGACAGCTCGAGTCAAGGTTGAGGCTGCTGCAGCGCTGCTTCGCCACCGGCTCTTCATATCGCAGCCGTCAGATCAAAGACGCGCATCTTCAGACCGATGCTCATTTTTACAGGAATGCATCAACAGTCCACGCTCGCACCGACATCGTGGAGCTCGCTCACCGTGGCTTTAAACCGAAACCACCGACATTAACGACTAATTCATAAGACGGCTGCCAAACCCTGCTGATAAATGACATCTTGTTTCCAGTAAATTAACAAGCACGCCCGTTTTTGTCAATGCAAATGTCCATGTTCATGTACTAGCTAGGATTTAGTACCATCTGATGGAGCGAGTGCAGGGGGGAGGGAAACAGTGGAGCATCCACAGCGTTTGAGGAGCGGAGATATGGATCTGACTCTGCATGAAAGGACACGGGCGGGATGGTGACACACAAACTGCAGTATAATATATATAATGACACTATATTTTACAAAGATACACACACACACACACACACACGCGCGTGCAACAGTAGCCTCAGGTTTATATTACCGTAATTATGAGACGATGCATTTCATGTCACTTTACCATCAAAGCAGTGTAACGAGTTACTTTCTCTGAGCAGTAACTAAGTAAGGTACTGCATGACTTTGAAGAAAAGTAACCAGTAATGTGTAATCCATTACTTTTAGAGTAACGACCCCAGCACTGCTCATTAAATTGATGTGGGCCCGATGCTGCACATGCTCACTGGCATCTCATCGTCAGCCTCAGCCACAGGTATCAAACCATCGGTCTGAGCCAATCAAAAGCTTTCCACCTCAGCTGTCACTGTTAAGCTGAGTGGAGGAGATAAGAAGAAAAGCAAAGGTGGCGGTCAGAAGCTCTTAAACATGATTTACTGCCTGCTCCTGAGCTGGACACGGCAGACCATCTGCTGTGCAGAAATGAGCTGCCGGCTCCAGTTAAACGCCCCGACGGCTCGCTGGTTAGGAAACGCCCACCTGATATTAACACTGGGAGTCAGATCAACCACAAGCTCTTTGGCTGCAGCTCCTCCATCTCCTCGCTGTCAGAGGAAAGAGCTGCTGCTGAGTTCCAGCGCCGCTCGCAGTTTAGTGGCTTTCAGCGCTGCCGGAGCAGGAGAGTAATAAGAGTTTAAAATAGTGCAGCTTCTACTTTAAAGCTTCGTGAAAGTGCAGAAACAGCAGGAGCCGTGCCCAGCGCTGCTCTCAGAGGCCTTTTCAGAGCTGAGCACGGGGGGACGGGGCCATGATAATAATTGCAAAGCACTGCTGAAGGTAAACTGACAGGAGCCACGCAGAGGGGTCCTCACACTGATGTAAAGGTGAAAAACTTTCAGGTTCAAGGCTCAGAATTTCTTCATTTTCAGATAAGACGTCGATCAGAGGTGGAAACCACAGGAAGCTCAGGGTTCACTGTGAAAGCAAAGTAATCACAGGTACATTTACGCCCTCCTCTCCCTCCATCCGAGCGTGCCGCAGATTTCTCGTGTGCATTAGAGGTCAGGGGGGGGCTTTCTGCCTCTTCCCTTCTTGGATTGGACTCTGACTGAGCAGGAAAGCCACTTCACCCGAGCCTCTCCGCTCCTCTGAGTGCCGTGGCATTTGGACGCCTACAACCCTCCTCTGGCGTCTATATGAGGTGTAGGGAGCGCGCTGACCTTTTAATAACAAGGCCCTATACACTCCGCCACCTACTGAAGCCTCACAGCTCACTACCTCCAGCTGGCTCTCTCCAGCCCCACAATGCAATGCTCTCGTTTCAGCGTGAACAGTCCCCACCACCATCAGCATCCTCCTCCTCTGACTGACATCCAGAATCTTTGTTAACAAGGACAAAAAGGAAGGAGGAGTCATTCATTCCCTACTTTTCCTAAACCACCACATGTGCCCCCTTCCAGCGAAGCAGGAACTTTCTGCTCACGCGGTGGGACTGAAGGCCTCGGACCTCCATCCTCAGAAGGCCTCGGACCTCCATCCTCAGGACAAGCGTGGAGCCCAAAACTTTAGTATTCACTTGATTGTCTGCAGAGCTGCAGAGATTACAGGAAGTTTAAATGAATTGTGATATTTTGGGCAAATATATGAAATACTGTTTGCTTCCAGTGTTATAAATAGAAGCTGTAATTAAACACTTTCTGTCCTTCTGGAGATTTTAAATAACGATTACACAGCCTGTAAATGATGCTCTCCTGTCTTTCATGTTCACATAAAGGACGCAGGAGGAGGAGCACACACACCTCCACACTCAGGGACACTTTAAAGTGAGTCAGTATTCAGTGCTGTGTTAACACACACACAAACACACACACACACATGCACACACACACACACGCACACACACACACCCCTCTCGGTACTGTTGCCGGTAATTGCCGTATTCTTGCAGCATTAAGAAACGAGTGTCTTCAAAGTGAGCGCTCCTCACAACGGGAAGCCTTTTAGTGGGGGGGGGGGGGCCGGTAAAGGGGGGGAGGCAGAACAAAACTTACTTCATTCCGTCTCACTTCTAAAGTCTCCTGGAGGATCAAAGAGCCGCAGCACTGTGCTGCTGTTCTAAACCACCTTCACCTCCACATCCACCCGCCCGGCTGCACCCATGCAACCAATGAGCAGCTGCACCAAGACACACTGAAAGCAGGAGAACCAGAGCCCGACAACTTCTTCTCATGCATCCATCTTTTTCTGATTATCTGGGGTCGGGTCGCGGGGGCAGCAGCCTAAGCAGAGAAGCCCAGGTCTCCCTCTCCCCAGCCTCCTCCTCCAGCTCGTCCGGCATGAACACCGAGGCGTTCCCAGGTCAGAGAGATATAATCTCTCCAGCGTGTCCTGGGTCTGTTATCTGTGATGCTGCCTGCTGACCCGCAGGCAGCATCACAGATAACGAGCTCCTTCTAATCAGAGTTCAGGGTCGTTTACGGCTGCTCACACCAACAGTTATAATTACGATTATTTCATTTGGCTTTTGAAACATCACGCTCCCACGACTTCGTGAACCCAAAGATCTGAACCGGTTTTACTGTTTGTATTAAAGTCTTCAGCCAACAATTACAGCTTCCAGCAGCGCCACAGTCAGAGCCCACGGCTGGGAATCCATTCAGTTCTTCTGTGAGCACATCCAAACAGACAGTTTCAAAAAGGAGGAAGTCTGCATCTCTGATTTAATGTGTTTAAAAGGAGCTTTCAGACAGGATATGACACGGTCCGCGCCTGCTGCTCGGCTCATCGCTTCCTGCTCAGAACTTCCACACAGGCTGAAATCTGTACGTCTGCTCGTTATTACCAAATTACTGAGCTTTACAGACGTGCAGAGCTAATGGGAGGCGCACAGAGCTACGCTCACAGCACTGAGTACACGTTCCTGCACAGCGTCTCTGTAAACCCAAATCCCAGTAACATCACAGACTCAAATCTAATTAGAGACATTTTGGCTCCTGGGACTTTGTGTTTCCCCTCTTTCCTGGCTCTGGTCTTTAGTGCATCAGGAGCGGGGAGAAAACCTCGCTTCGCCCTCCAGGTGAGCGTACCTGAAAGCGACGTCGGAAAAACGGCACCGATGTAAGAGGATCACGTGACACACCTTAGATAACAGAGAAGCACCTGAAACATCCAAATTAAGACCAGCGCTGTCACTTCCCTCGCTTTTTTCTCTTTACTCTGTTATTTTACTCATCTGGTCACAATCAAAGCACACGCATGATGATGTTACGCCACCATCGCCGCTCCCTGTCCCACTGCATGCACGAGGGGGCTCCAGTCAGCTGTTTCAGAGTTTAAAGGAAGCACCTTACAGGCTGAAGCTGAAAGGAAGCAGCTGATCCTGAGCTGCAGGGATTAACAGCAGCGCTGCCTCTCACTTCCTTTCAGTGAGAACAACTGCTTCCTGCAGCTCTGATCTCCATCTGCTCTCCCCCAATAATCTGCCTTCTTCAAAGTAAACCTCTGATCACGGTGCTGACAAGCGCTCGGTGACCTTCAGGTTCACAGAGTCCCCAAAAACACAGCGATGTTTTGATCCCGCAGCAGCACTCGGGTGACTTACCGTCGTCCTCTTTGCCGTGAGCGTTCTGCGGACTGTGGCGCATCCTCTCTCTGCGGCTCGATGGGCTCAGGTCTGACACTGCTCCCAGATCAGCTGCTAGCCATGTGGGCTCGCTCATCTCTGCCTCCTCCTCGCTGCTCACTGAGCTGTCATCCTGAGCGGGAAAAACAGACAGAGCACATTTCAGTTTATCAACCGAACCGAGCGGAGCACATTTAGGCTGCTGCTCAGAGCCGACAGCAGGGGGCTCCACTAAAAACACACAGCGTGTCAGGAGACATTCATGCATCAGAATCTGACAGAAACAGCCATTATTCTACTGCAGCTTTGCATGAGTCACTTTACACTAACGCTCATTTATCTGATGCTGGGCCTCAGTTCATCCTGCCCGAAACAAGCTGGTTTAGCTCCTCCCTCTTCAAGACAACTTTATTCTGATTGGCTGCCCCTTACAGAGCAACTGGGTGGGGCTTCTGTCCCTTCTCTGTGACATCATACAGATCCAAGAGCAGAGCAAACTGTGACAAACTGAGCGTTTGGAGCAGTGCAGCCTGAGCTTTGGGCTCATCCTGCACACCCCGAGCTCACTGTTAGAAAACAGAACCGTCTTTACCCCGCCCACCGACAGGTGGAGGGAGGTGATGTTTCCACCCCGCCCGTCAGTCAGCAATACAACTCAAAGTTTTGAACCAAAACTAATCAAACGTTTTGGAAATATTCCTTAGAGGCCCCAAACCTATGATCACATTTTCCAGGTCAAAGGTCAAGGTCACCAAAAATGTTCAAAAGTGTAAACAATCCCACTCATCATTTGCAAAGTTTGAAAATTCATCTCTCAGAGAATTTTTCACCTGTCACGAAGCCGTTTGGTCCTCAGGTACGAACGGTTACTGCTGATGAGTCACTGACTGTACTCACAATAATGCAACGTGCATTACACGCGTTCTAGCTCACTGACTCTTTTCTAGCCTTTGAAGCTCTAAGAAGACCTGAGATCTTTATGAGGACGAGTTCATGCTTCACTGCAGCACTAAAATAACAGTTAAAGCCAACTGAGCTGTGATTGGTCACTAAATGACAGGCGTCAGGTTGTGTTTCCTTGTTGCAGCATTCTTTGAACACGACACCAACAGAGAAACCAAAAGCGGAGGTCAGATGTAGAGATTTACAGGCACAGTGTGGTTTTGTTAAATTAAAATATTGGATATTTGCATTGAGATTCTACCGCAGCATCTCGCTGCAGATGTACAATCTCCAAACAAAAGAAAGGAAAAAGATGGAACACAGACGAGGAGCACAGATGTTCCCTCCCAACCAATAATGCATCATTAAAGACACGAACCAATCTAAAGCTTCAGCATTTACCAGCATCACCGCGTCGAGCTGCTCCACCTCCCTCCACCTACTGCAGACGTGTTGCACTGCGAGTGTGCAGCCTGACAGGAAAATGCTTCTCGCTCCGCACGCTTGTTGAAACTCACCTGGATGAATCAAACTGTGTTCACCTGCCGTTTGAAACCGGTTTTATTTACCTCTTTGACGGTGTCAGCATCGGTTTCCCCCGAACATCAGAGCAGCGAGCACGAGGCGCAGAGAGACAGACGCCAAATCAAACAGGACACGCGGGTCCCGCTGGAGGCAGGAGCATCGCGCCGACACTCCGCTTCCTTCCACCTCACGCCCCCCTCTGCTCGATCCTAAAACGCTGGATGATGAGCTCAGCCCGGCTTAAAAACAAATCTGTTTCAGTTTCCTCCTGAAAACCTGCTGCGTGGATGAAACGGCGCCGTATACACTCCTCTTTGAATGGGTCACCGAGAAAGGGTTAGGGTTCATTTTCATTAAAGTGACACTTCTGATTAAAACCCGTCTCTGCTAAACAGATATTTCCTGAAGTAAGGACCTCAGCAGGTCACATGATAGGGTGGAGCCAGGTCTCAGAGTGGTTTCACCCCAAACCCCTGATGGTAATGACCCACGCGCTGTTTCACACCTTGTGATGACGAGGTGGGTCAACGACCACGTCCAAAGGGGGGAAACCCCCACCAGGGGTTAATGCCTGGGTGTCTGCACCTCCTGGATGAAATTAAAGATGTCCCGAGTGTTTAGAGCAATCTGAAGCAGGAAGTTATTTCAGTATTTCATGCTTTATTTTGCCTGTTTGAGTCTCCCTGATGTCTCAGAGTGGACTGTGGTACTGTGATCATCACTAAAGCATCACTGAGCCAAACCTCAGCCTTCAAAGTCAGCATTAAAGTCACAAACTACACCATAGCCGCTCCACCTTTACCCTCCACCTCAGTAACATGAGGAGCTGCTGCCTCAAGCACAGGACTTCGAACATCTCAGGGTTTCTGTTCATGAGTTTTGGGGGCGTGGAGCGAGAGACCGGCAGACTGGTGGGGTGTGGGTTTACTGACAGAGCTACATTCCCACCCTCACCTACAACCACGAGCTGTGGGTAGGATGAGGATGGATGAGATACAAGCTTCCTCTGCAGGGCTCAGAGATGGGGTGGGGAGGAGCTCAGAGTAGAGCTGCTGCTCCTCCACAGTGAAAGGAGGCAGTTATGGTGGTTCAGGACGTGGTGCTCAGACTGCAGCTACCTTGGCAGGTAGTAACAGCCACACTGTATTTCAATGAGACGATGGTGGATCGGATGTTATTCCTGACTGAGTATCCCAGCCTTCACCACACCACTGTTTGAGTCACACACACACACACACACACACACACACACACACACACACACACACACCTGCAGAGCCGTAATCAGCTTCTCAGGATCCCGGCAATTTCCGTAATGAGATCTTGAGTGCAGTGACTGCCTTTTATCCCACACAGACTCAAGGACACAACAAACAGCGAGCAGATCCAGGAGGAGCACAGACGCTGGTTTGGATAATGTTCTCACACCTGAGGCAGAGAGGAGGCGGGACCACATCTCAGATAAAAATCACAGAATTCCCAAATCTTTTATTTTTAATATAGACGCCATCCTCCCTCGGAGCAGGAATGCGATGCATAATTCAGCAGCAAACATATGACTGTGGAAAACGTTGAGCTAATGAGAGCTGCTCTGCAACGAGACAACAGACTGAACAGGAACGCAGACAGACGTGAAGGCACCGACACAGATGGGCACATAAACCAAAGGGTTACAGAGATTTCTGCGTGCAGACAAACTGCAGATGCATTCATACATGTAGCTTTTATATTGTTGACCCATAAAGCCGTGCACCGATTCCTGCCATCGGTTTAGCATCGATTGCTCTCTCTCTAATGCCACGCAGGCTAAAGCGGGCCGGGGGTGCGGGCAGATGACGTCTAAAATACGAAGCATGGTTTGGCATGCAGAGCACAAACAGACATGTTTACAATATAAAAAATCCAGCACAGCTGAAAATGAAAAAGCTTTTACACGCTGGGCGCAGCATGAATGAAGATAAAGAAGAAACAAAAAGGGCTTCAATAAATATTAGCAGCCTTCTATTTAATATTGAGCCGAGTGCAAATTAAACTTTAACAGGTCGCGGTGCTCTCTTCCCTCACAGCCACTGTTCAGCACTCATTACTACAGCAAACTGAAGGGTAAGATACTATGAAGCCGTTCTGAGTGCAGTCACTGAACATGTAACGGGTTCAAGCTAACACAGAGCATTAGAGGAAATACAAATCTGCAGGCTGTGCTCTTTTTGCTGCTGCCGCACAATGAAACAAAAAGGTGAAACACTGCAGGGGAATCCGCAGACCTCTGCAGCTCCCGCACTCAGTCTGTGTGGCAGCACTGACCCACATCTGTCCATTACAGAGAGCTCTCAGAGGAGGAGTTTCCCCGGGCTCGTCATGCTGGATTAGCATCCTCGCTGCAGCCACTACGACTGCACGCGCTCACAACTGGAAGCAGCCCAGCTGTGCAAAAAGCTGCTGCATCACACGACCAGAAAGGCTTTAATCCCGAGGAAGTCAGTGCACGGCGCTCAGCACGTGCTGAAAAATACAGGAAAAGACGATCCGCTGATGTCACTGAGCCTGCTGACAGTCTGCTGCACGTCTCATTTACACCACAGAGCTTAACCCGCATCCCCGGCAATATGATGTTCCAGCACGCAGGTACAGGCAGGAACTTCTTCCTGTAACTCTCTGTATGCCATCTTTGCCTGGATCAAAGCTGCAGTTCCTCTGCCGTCCAGCAGAGGCGCCACAGTGAGTCAGTCCCCATGTTAAAGCTTTCCAGCAGAAATAAACATGTTTACAGCTGATGCAGAAACTGTGCAGGTCTCTGTGGATAATTTCCTCCTGTATGGGGAGGATGCTTCTGTAACTCACCTGATTAAACTGGATTAAGGCTTAAAGTTTTTAAAAAATGTTACCAGGAAAATAAAGGCCAGAGCAAACCGAAGGCAGAGCTAACCTGTATGTGAAGAGGTTCCCGTGAACGTTCTGCTTTATGAGCCCCTCCCTGTTTAAAACAGTCTGCGTGGCACATCAGAGATCAAACACTGACTTTATGCAGCCATGCTAATCTGCTAGCATCCACCCGTTCCACTGTTAGAGTGAGGATCACCTCTCCCCCTTTATAAGACACTGAAGAGGAAAAGCAAACAGCCTGCAGGAGACTCGAGCTGAAAGCTAACATCTTTAGCATGCAGCGAAGGCTGTCGCGACCCCCGAGAGGGCCTCTGCTGACCTGCTGGATGTTAGCGCTTCCTAAGGTTAAGGCTAAGGTGGTCCAGAACTGAACCTGGAGCTCGCCTCAGAGTCTGAGACGGACCCGTAAACCAACTCTGTGCTTTAATCTGCTCTTCAGTCATCACAGCTCCCATTCCTCTGTTTGCATCACCTCCTGTAATGACTCGCTGCAGGACTCGTATCAGACATGATCTGACGGGGGAAATCTGTTGGATTTCACCGTTCATAAAGACTCACTGAAAGACTTGCCGATGACGTCATAAAGAGGATCGCCTCCTTCCATAAAGAGCAACCGAGGAAGCCATTGTTCTGGTTTAATGACTTCCTGTCTCGTAGTTTTGTCCTTCCTGGATTAGAAAGGCAGGAATGGAGCCAGCACAGTGTGGCGTCTTTAACATGTTACAGGACACTCCAGATCTCTCTTCCTGTCAGCCAGCCCCAAGAAAAGCATGAAAAATAAATATCATCGTAGTGATAAGCGTTCTGTGTGAGTCATGCTCATGTCTGTTATTCCTCTGAGCTGCCAAACAATCACACTGTAGTTTATGTGGACCCAGAGTCACGCGCTCCTCTGCTGTCTGATCACCCAAACAGGAAAGATGGAGGTGGTCCTGCCCCCCCCAGAAAGCCAATTAATAGCTAAAACAGGAAGCACACGAGCCGGTCGAGGTGTTGTATGTTGCAGGTTCATGTGTGTGAAGACATAGATGGTGTATATGCAGAGACCAACAGCAGCTGTGAGACCACACGGCTGAATTCCACTGACTTCACTGACAGGTGAAAGAAAAGTCAGTGAACAAACACATGAGAGAAGAGAGCCCACAGCTGCAGCCCTGATATCAGTGACTCACTGTCAGCAGTCACTCGTACGTGACGAGGAGTTCAGATGTGCTGGATTATTCAAACAGTCCCAAGCAAAGACACGATTTACTCGTGTTAAAGTATCGTCTCAGGAAAATGACCGTGTCCGCTGTTTGATGCTGTTTTTGAAAATAATTGAACCTTTTTTCTCTGCAACCTCAAATGTTCAACTTTATAATCTTCAGTAGAATCCAAGCTGGGAGTGGAGGCGAGTACAACACTTAAAATATGCATTTATAAAATGTGATGAATATAAAGCTCCATTTAGCATTTAATTGGATTACTGATTAATACCAAACAATATCTAATTCTCTCCACAATCCCCCAAAACAGACGACACATCAGTATGAGAGGTGCATCATCTCACAGAGACTTCCTAACCCTCAGCCTTCTTCTCTTTGTGGGTGTATGTGTTGTTTATTAATGATCTCAGTAATGAGACGTCCTCATTTCCATACAAATGAACAGGAACGCCGCTGCTGACAGATTAACACTTAAACAGGGTTTGGAGCGATCGCACAAACTCAATAACACGCTTTAATCTCTGCTTCCACACTCAGACCTACAGCTGCCTTTGCCTCTGTCTGCCTTTTAGATTTCCTACATGAACTTACAGACAGGCTGTGGACTCATTTCTAACTTAAAAAGGATCCGACATTTATGCTCCGAGTGCCTCAACGCCATCGTCACACCGCCCACTCCTGGCACAACACAAACTCCACAGGTGGCACTAACACCAGTGAGGCTTCAGGTGAAACTGACCTCAGCCAAAACGAGACTTAACATCCACCGCGAAAGTAACTCGTGGTGGGACCTCTGCTCAGTCAGTCATTTTCCCAGCTAATGCTAGCTAAGGCTAGTTTGTCCATGTTAGTCTATGTTAACGTTACAGCAGGTAAGCTAACACGTGTGGCTAAAGTCGTTTAATGATAGCGTGCCTGCTAACATTGATGACTCAAGCTATCTCACGCAGGAAACCCGTCTCCTGAGAGGCTACGGTCAGCTAGTTCACCCAGATAGTCGGGCTGATCCGCTAACTAAGCTGCCCTCCAGCGCTCAGTCTTAGCCTCAGTTTCATGCAGCGCTTTCGGCCCCGCCCCTACTTCCGGTCCGCGAATTGATGTAACATACAGTTTGTCCCTTTAAGTTACTTTTTTGACATTTCACCTTCCCCTCCAATTAAGAGGGTTAAGTGAAATGTCAAAAAAGTAACTTAACCCTTTTACGCTGAATGCACCGGCCGTGGCAGACCGTACTTCAAAAGTGCCGCCGTTCGGGGACTTCTGGAAACAAATACAGTGATACCCTGGACGCTCGGCGATCGCCGCTGAAGCCAACAAACTGCAGCCTGTGACTTTCTGCTCACCACATTTAAAGCTGTTCACCTTCATTTAACACGTGAGCAAAGGAAACCAAAGTGAGCTGCGAGTTCTTCTCCTAAATCCATCTGTTGTTCTGTGCTGCAGAAAGCACACCGCCCAGACCCACTGTGATGATGACGACTGTGAGAGGTGTAAAACAGTACAGTACACCTCAGATGAATAATTAACAGCCTCCTTCCTCTTTTGTCTATTTTTAAATGAAAAAGAGAGAAGTGAGAGGAGCAGCAAAACCTAAACTTCCATCAAAGAACAACGGAGGCGGCTTATAGAAGCTGAGGAAGAGGAGGAGGAACCGTGATTATGATACACAAAGAAGAGTCCACAGGTCGTCTGCGCAAGCAGCTCATTAAGACCTGTGGTTTAAAATAAGGAGACATGTAAACTGAAAACTGTCCAACGTGGACCGAACACCTACACGGGTCGTTACAGACGGCAGGGAACGAGAGACGAGCTGCAAGCGGAGTAATAGAAGAAGAGGAGGAGGAGAAAATCTGGACAAGGAGAGGTGGAGGTGAGGTTTGGAAAAGAAACAAGTGGACGGAGATGCTTCAGAGAGGAATTTAGAGGGAAGCGGCTGAAGCTGTGGACGGTGGATGGAGGATGGCGAGGGCGAGAGGAGCCTCTGAGAGCAAAGAAACTGGAAACAGAAGGTTTGAAAGGAGAGGGAGCCGCGGGTGGGGAGTGCAGGGAGGAGAAGTAAATGAAGAAGGAGATGATTTGTGGTGTAAATCATTCAGTCGGAGGCTCCCGGTTTCTCGGCCCGCAGCCCCCCCTCATCCCTGCAGAGATCGGTCTGTGGAAAATAAATTCAGCGCCACAGGAAATATATCCTGCAAACATTTACTTCCATAAAACAAGCCGAGCGTCCAGCTGTCATTCAGCATCTCCTCTGGTTTCAATATGAAACGAAGGCCTTCATCTGTTCTTTGTCATACTGTGTGGTCAGCGCTGACTGATGCCATTTATCCCGACAGTATCGGAGCTCTTAAAGATATTTTTAGTGTATAAATGAAACAGTGTAAGTCGTATGGATTACAGAAACGCTGTAATTTCATACGAAACTAAATAAAATCATTTCCTTTACAGAGATACGGCGCATTAGGTTAACCCAGTCTGCTAGCGTGGGTGGTCCCTGCCTCGTTTCTGCACGAAAGCAGCGTTTTAAAGACCGAGCCCGTTAGCTTCATCCAGACTTTAAGACATGAGGTCTCCTCAGCTCCACTTTAAATCCACCTTCAGACCAAGCTTGCAGCTGGAATTCATGCTCTCGCATCTTCCCATGAGCTAAGAAGGCTTTCTTCTTCATCAGCTTCAGGGCTGGAACACACGCATCAGGATTTTGTGTTTAGCATTCTTAATGAGATCTGCAGGTATGACCTGTTAAATTAGCCAAACCTTAAAGCAGCAGCTAAATGTTTGTAGCCGTTCAGCTGGTGTCTTCCACTATGGCGGAGTAGCGAATGTATCGCAGTGACACGGTCCATGTCATGCTGTTCCTGTAAACTGCTCAGGTATCAACAGTGAGCGTGTCTGTTTTCT
>JAVDPK010000174.1:56920-68196 GCA_034780415.1 Cichlasoma orientale | reverse complement strand
ACACACACACACACACACACACACACACACACACACACACACACACACACACACACACACACACACACACACGAATGAATGCATCGGAGCAGCTCAGGGTTCAGTATCTTGCCCAAGGATACTTTGGCATGCAGCAGCCAGGGATCAAATTACCAACCTTCCCATTGGTAGATGACCTGCTCTACCTCCTGAGACACAGCCAGCACACAGCCAGCACACAGCCCCACTGGCTACCAGCAGATACCAGTAATGACCTGTAGCTACTAGTAATAAGTAATACAGAAAGCGCCCTGTTTAATTAAAAACTGTATCAGAATCACGCAGGTTTGCACTTATATGTTTACACTTTCATATAAGTTTAGTATTATTTGTCTCACAACCTTTTATTTTAACCTTATTAATTTAGTAATAGCAGCATTTTTCCATCATTGTCATCCTGTGATTGTTCCTGGTTCAGTCTGTCCTCAATAACCAAAGACTCAGGCAGACATTAACGATTACTTTTACTTAATTCTCACTTAGCAAAGCCAAACTTGGTAAATTAAGTGATATTTAAAAAGCTGAATAGTAAACACAGCTTTGAATATGAATAAATAATTTAAGGAAAATAGACATCTGAAAATCTATGGCATAAATGTGTGCTGTCAGGATTAATATATGTATCTAGAGAAATCAAATTATTATTATTATTATTCAAGCTTCTTCTGGGTTTTAATTCAATATTTTTTAAAACGTCTATTCATTCTAGGCCCACATAAGGTTTTAGGACTGAATAGCACCATACCACTCAGCATAAAACAACAAATCAGCACAAAGTTTTCCTTCCCTAACCTTTCTTAAAGGCCCTGTACAGTGCTCTTTTATTATTTCAGGGTCTTCTTGAATAGTTTTAATAATAATATGAGCAATAATACAACATGCACATGATTATATATAGAGAGAACAGTATTCCTGTGCTCTATCTCCTGCTCATAAGAATATTTTTTAATCCAGGTTGATTTTCTTGTATATGTGGGTTGGATAGATTTATTTAACATGAAAATATTTATGAAAAACATTTTAGATCCAGGGTTCTCATAGTGCTGCCCTCAGGTGTCCCTTGGTAACATTTTGTGCAGCCCCTTGAGCAACAAGGAAAGAATGTCCGACTATGAATTCAGCTTCACTGGATATCATGTTATGACACAGTAGCACCAGAGGTGGCAAAAGTACAGACATTCTGTACTTAATTAGAAGTACAGATACTTGTGTTTAAAAAATACTCAGGTAAAAGTTGAAGTACTGATTCAACTTCTTTACTCAAGTAAAAATAAAAAAGTACAGGCTCTGAAATGTACTCAAAGTAAAAGTAGCTTTTTGGAGGAAGTTTTTTGTGTAAATCTAACTGAATGTCATGCTATATTAATATAATAATAAAACAATATTATTACACGAGAATACACACTTTATTTCAATCTAAATTCTAATTCTAATGAATGCACTCAGCTTGAACAATGTTATGTAGAACATGAACAGAGAAAAAGAGAGAATTTTTTAAAAACTCTATTTGCTGTAGGCTGTAGAGGGTGACCCTGCCTCACCTGAACAGGAAAATGAGCGCAGTCAGAGTTAACAGCTGTAATCAGCAGGTGGGGGGGGGGGGCTAAGATGGGCTGTAGTGGCTCAGCGTGGGGAAAAGAATCACAGTAGATTTTCTTTGTGTCAGGCTGTGATCAGCTGACCTGTGCTGCTGCTGCTCTGTGTGGATTTACACTGAATTCAACAAGATGTAACCCAGTATTTCACGAGCTATCTTAGCTGATTTCCACCCCCTACACTGACAGTCTACTGTTTCAACTGACAGTATGCAGTTGGTATAAAGGTTGGATTCAGTGAATGAATCTAAGCGTCAGAGAGGAACGGTTTACCATGAGGCAGCAAGATGCAGCTTGATTTAGCTAGGGCAGCTGCTCACTCTTTGAGAGCATGTCAAAGTAGCTGCACGAGGGGCAGTATGGTAGTGTGTTACTCTGTGACACAGATAAGTAAAGCTACATAACACAACAAAGGACAAAGTAAAACCGAAAGTGACACACTGTCCTGCATCGCTGAATCCTGATTAATCACCTGACACATACCAGCAGAACCCATTCTGTTTGAGACACATTTACACATGTGTCAAACACTTATAAACTTATAAACAGGTGTGTTAAAAGTGACACTGTTAACTTTTCAGTATCTCGGGATTTCGGCAGGAAATATTACATTTCAAATTTCCTTTACAGTTCATTGCTCTGTTGCTTACAACCTCTGGAAGTTGATACTGTACACAGCATCACGTCCTGTCAATCAGTACGCAGATAGACACACCTTTAAGAATAGAGGTTTGATTAATTATAAGTTAATGCTCTTGATCATATAAGTGCATTTTATTATTATGGTATTAGGATTTCGGGAAATGTTCGTTTTGATGAGTTAAATGAAGGCATGAACCAGTTTCTCCAGTTTAAGCTGTGAATTTTAATGTGCTCTCAATTTTAATTCAAACTAAAACAACACACAAAACCCGCATTCCAGAGAAAGCCACGCCAAGTTTAGATTTTCTCGCTCAGTCTGTTTTTGATGCAACTACAAGTATCTCAATCTTGTATTTATGAAAAATAAAAGTTTAAAAAAAAAACAAAAAACAACAAAAAAAAAGCATCTACAGTAGTCATCTGTGATTAATATGGGTGACTAGTTTGGCAAAATATGAAATACATGCGGCCTTTTCTCCCTGTTTGCCTTCCTTAACAATGGCTTCTTGACAGCCAACAGCTGAAGGGTCAGATGAATCTCTCTTTGGTGGATTCTTCCCTGTTTCTTAAGGACATGACTTTCAGACTTTCAGGGTTTTTTTTCCTTAGGCTTAGCCACCACTTCTTTTGTCCTCCACTTGTCCAGTTTCCTCAAATTTTTTAAGGCAACACTGCACACCATGCAGACATATGCCAATAGCTTGTTGGGAATCAACCTGCTGGTGCAAAAATACAATTTTATGCCTCTCAAACTGTGTTATCTTTGGTATTTTTCATAGATTCAACCAAAGAAATGAGAACAAATTATGTATTTTTGTGACAGGCTGCTAGTAATAAAGTGCCTAAGCAAACATTTAAAAAATACTTTTTTTTCTCTCAGTTTTCAGTGGACTGGACTCAAAATATGTGAAAAAGCAGCAAATGTTCAACCCCCCCCCCCCCCCCAGAAAAAACCTTTGATCTCCAGAAATACAAGAAAGACTTGCTCCTTGGAAGCAGCATATAAAGAAATGAGATTTGGCTCCACAGTCCTGTATGTACAGAAGAGGATTAGGGCCACTAAAAAAAAAGGGGAATTCTGACTTTAATCTTAGAATTCTGACTTTAATCTCAGAATTCTGGCTGGCCTTTTTTCTTTTTCTTTTTTTTAGTGGCCCTAATCCTCTTCCGTATGTATGTTTCGTGATGGGTTTGCATTTAAGGTGGTGAGAAAGGGCGGGAGAAAGAATAAGATGTGTTTCCATGAATGTTCTTGGACAAATGAGCCATCAAAACAATGCATCTGTTTGCACTTCCAAAAGATTATTGATGTGTTTTGTAGCATTACTGATGCACGCTTGTATGCATTCCCCCATTTACTCAAGCATCTAAAACACAGATGCACTTTCTTGTACTTTGACTTCAACCATAATACTCACATAACCACATTATATATGGCTGGCTTTAGTGCCGTGCTAACATTATGCAGTGCAATCAATTTAGCTGGTTATTTAAGACAAGGGTCAGTCTTCTGTTTACTTTGTACTTTTGCTGCAACACCTGCAGAAGGCTACATTTTACAAATAGCACTTTTTTGTATACTTTTACATAAGTTCTGTATTTTTGCTAGGGAATGAGGGATTTGATTTGATTTGATTTGATTGACACCATGCACTGTTTGATCTTTAGACTATCAATAGGTGTGCATCCTGATTATGTTGTTAATATGTAATTACTGGGAGATATGTGATTAAAA
This sequence comes from Cichlasoma orientale, assembly GCA_034780415.1. Classification (NCBI taxonomy): domain Eukaryota; kingdom Metazoa; phylum Chordata; class Actinopteri; order Cichliformes; family Cichlidae; genus Cichlasoma; species Cichlasoma orientale. The sequence continues at coordinate 64,185 of JAVDPK010000174.1, read as the reverse complement.
CTATCTTTCACCCTTTGTTACATAAATGATGAAATAATGAACGAAATAATGGGGTAGTTTGGCCAAATGGCTTACAGGAACAGGTGCCCTGGCTAAGGAACTGAGACAGCGGGAGTAACGATTTAGAAGAAATCTCGCACTTTCCAGCAGAGGATTTGGCGAGTTTAATATGCGCACACCTTCGGTAAACTTCTCAGAGGATCAGATGACGGTGGTTTAAACAAGGTCACGCACTGGATCCTATAGGTCGGAACAGCTAAATACATATCAGGAAAAGTGGGCCAAGCACAAACAGTGCGCCGCAGGCATGTAAGGCCACATTCTGTCATCAGTGAAGTAACAGTGGCAGGTGTGACCGACGCGTTCGAAGAAATAGGACATGGGAAACTCAGTAAACAGCAGGTGGCCGTTTCTGTTTGTTGTCACATGCAGTATGTGTGACTGAGCATTATTGATACAGGTGTATTTTTTTAAATAGACCGTTTTATAGTAGAAATCACAGCAGAAAACATTGCCTCAGAATTACCTGTGATTACAGTTGCAAGCCATGCCAAAGAAAGATTAGAAACTCTTTACAAAGTATTACAGCGGGGTGGTATTCACCCACACAAGCAGGCCTACATTATTAATTAGAAAGACGCATGGAGAGATACGTTGGTCCAATAGGAGTTTGCGATAGGCGTTCCGAGGCCAATGTGAGGTTTCTATTGGTAGTGCGGGAAAAATGGGGCGGGGTTAAGCAAAAACTTCACCAAAACAAGCCAAGAGTGTGCGCTAACACGAGCGAGAGAGGAGTTGTGGACTCAGGAAAAGTGTGAGCGGTGAAACTGTGGACAAGTGAACGAATGGACCGACAAGCACGAGTGTAGGCCAGCAGCAGAAACACAGTCTGGGGCTTCAGGTAGGAAGAATGCCACTGCAGACAGCTGCCATTACAGCCTAAATGTGTGTCAACGCAAACTTTTTAAGTAGCGAAAACGCCTGATTTATACGCAAGCGAGCCTGTATGTGAGCGGTGTGAGCTTTTTGCTCAGCTACGGTCTGTGATTCCTGGTGTTCAGTGGCTTCTAGCCTCTATAAAACAACACTGCAGCAGTTTAGCTCGAGATTTGCAAGGGACAGAAAAACACGTGATCATGGACGTTGTCCCATTCTACAGTATCAGCCTTATACATTATCACAGTGATCAATGCTGTTACAACATTCTAGCTTCTGTAGCCATTTCCATGGCCTTTAAATGCATGCAGGGCTTGCAGCTTTATAAAATATAAAGCACATACCCATCACCCCTGTATCACACTCTGTGATGAGCATCACACAGCTGGTATGTATGACAGGGCTTTCATTTGGAAACCTGCGTGTGTCCAGCCAGAGCCACAAAAAGGCATCAGCTGATTCTTAACCTTTGACTGGGGATCCTGTTTGATCATTAGATATGTTTTGCTCTCTGTCTGGATCAGTTCATATTACTAGATATTATTATGATGATGCCTGTATAGTTGATCAAGTACACAGCAATAGGGCTGTTCACGGGACTAATTAAGCCAGATTTTCAGATTCAGCAGTCTGTTACCACAATGTTTTTGGATTTAGAGCCACACACTGCACATGGATGATATTAAAAATTTCTTTGTGCAATATGATCAATATTTGGTGGATTTTTGCTTATTTTTGCACAATGAATAATTTTTGTTTTGTTTTGTTTAAATATGTTGGTTTGTATCTGTCTTTAGGCCTATTGTTAGTGGTGGTTAATGATGGATTCCAACAGTGAAACCAAGAGGATGACCTCTTACCTCCCAAGCAACCCCTCAGCTGAAAACCAAAAACTGACCTCACCCAGAGAATCAGGTATAAACGGCTACCATGAACAGAGAAACTAACATTCCTTAAATGGTATGTGAAGACAGGTTTGCCCAGAAAGTTGTGTGTGTTTTGTTTAGCGCTGACAGGGAACTTCATTTAAAAGTTTAAAATGTATTGTTAGTTAAGACATGCGTAAACGGGCTCCTCCCAACAGGAATGCCCCCGCCGAGCCTCCAAAAACGCCCAAATCCAAAAAAAATGAAGATGTAAATGATTGCAGGAATACTGCACAGATGTGGAACTTCTATGTAATGATTTGGCGCAGCATCCAGAAAACTCAGCAAACCCGCTTCTTAGAACAGATAAATGAATCCCAAGATTATTAAGCTGAAGCAAAAAAAAAGAAAGAAAAAAAGGTGTGTGCTGTACACGTAACTTCTTCACGTCAGCTGTTTGTCAAACGCTCATTTATCATTAAGCCAAAAGTTGTTTATGACTTTTTTTTATGCTTATGTCTTGGTCATGGTGACCTTGGTTGCACAATACCAATAATGTGACACAGGCTCTTCACGAGTGCCCCTCCGTGACTTTAAAAGAACATAACCCAATCACCTTCATATGTGACTACACTGCATGTTAAAAAGAAGCAACCAAACAGAGATAAATTAATTCCAGGAACGCTGAGCTGAAGCAGTGCAGCAGCTTCTCAAAGTCTGATTTATGATTAAGCCAATAGGTGCTGATGGTTGATTTATTTCTCATGTCTCAGTCACAATGTACTTATGTACCGCAAAATGCCCAAAAGAATATCTTTTATGAGTAAATACCAGATACTTTTGACCAACTGGCTACATTTTCTAGTAACGGTACATCTTAAAATCTGCAGTCTTTCTGCAGCAGTAAGAGTTTAATCTTTACCATTGCAAAACATTGCAAAACAGTACTGCAGATACTGCAGTGTGGTCCTGCCAGACTTGCACTTGACCTGGATGCAGAAACACTTTGCTTTCACTGTGCTGGCTCTGCCGTACATGGGCTTCATTGGTAGTCAGATAAAGGCAGCTAACAGGTCACGGTAGGCCAAAAACCGTTCTGCAGCGGTGGACCCTCCAGCCACAGTAAATGTGTGTCTAAGGCAGGCCGGCGTATGGTTAAAAATAAACAATTCACTGTTTGTGTGAAAATGTCACAGCTCACAATAAAAACTGGGGTTGTTTTCCAGATTAGAACAGTAGAGTAAGAAGGAAAAACACCTCTGCTTTGAGGTACAAATGACAACTTACATGTAATCCAATTAGTAGATACCCATTTAATGAAATGATTGGGCCGGGGCTGAGGGGTGGGGTTATGCTGTGTCAGATTTCCTTAAAATTTAAATGTAATAAGAGCTTATACTCGTATGGTCATTTCACGCACTTTTAAGTGTATAGCGTATAGAAAGTATTGTTAATAACAGGTGCAGGGATATTATCACCTAATATCATAACTAATGATGCATTATATAACACAATGCTAAGGTCATCAGTCTTGTATTTGTTCTTCCCCTTCTGTCTGTAACAATAATCTATCAGTCAAAGGGAAGCACTCCTCACACATGTGCGCACAACCCGCAGGCTTACGAGATTGCATCACTCTTCTTGTGATCCTTGACCTCTAATTGCGCACAGTCAGCACTATTAAACTGACTTCATGGATGGGTGAACCTTCCGGGGACTCTTCCCGAAGCCTCACTTGACTGAATGTTTGTTCCTTTTGCGTTTTGGTTGCGTAAGATGAACGGACGCAGCCCCATCGCCGCTCTGTTTATCAAGTTCGTTATCATGCAAATGAGCTTGACGAGTCATAAGCAAAAACACATCCTTTTGTTTTGATCAGGAGTCCTGTTTGGCCCCAACTGGGAAGGTCACGGCACTGTTTCTGCTCCATACAGGTTGTTTGTCTTCCTGTTTAAACACATGACACAACACAGGAGTGTTAAAAGGACAGCAGACTTGTTTGGCTGTTTAGTTGTTAGTTTTGCAAGTAAACCTCATTCAGATCAAACATCTAATATGCCTGCCTTGTTCAGGATGTTAATATTTCCTGGTAGTTTTTGTAACTGGACATGACCACCGAATAAAAAGGACGGCAGTACCGCACTGCAATAAATGCTCGTGAGGCTTTTATAATAAGCCACAGCGCAGTGTGTTTGCATGAGAAAAAACATTAGGTCGTATCAGATGACCTTAGGTGAGATTTTAATCTCTGGAATTACTAAATGGAAGTCAAATACTATCTTAAACCTTTTAATCTGTAGCGTAAGATTAAACCCTAATCTTTTAGTGTGCTGCAAGCAGATACAGGTGCTCCAGAAGCTGTGTGAGGGATAGGATAACACGTTGTAAAAGCACTTTAACCGAGGCAGAGTCCGTTTTGTGGCCAAACAAATGAGGTTCAACCTGTGCCCGTTTCTAGCATTGGGAAGGCGGTGCAGTGATTAGCGCCTTGCGTGTTACCTCACAGCAGGAGGTTTCTGGCTTTGCGTGTTCAAACTTCAAAGAGGTGTGTGTTAGTTTAACTGATGATTCTAAGCTGACCGTATGTGTGAGTGTAAGTGACTGTTCTCTGTGTTAGACCCGTGATGGACCCCACTTAGCGTGACCAGATCTCAACAAACTACATGTGGGACAAAGTGCATGTTTGTGTGTGTGGGACAATGTGGGACGCGTTACTAATGCCAAAAAGGTTCAGAAGATTTCACCGGGGGTACATCTATAGATCAGCACGTAATAAAGGGTTTATTGTCGCATTTCCTTTTATTTGCGGTGGTTTCCATCATACTCCGCAGACATATCTTATGACTTCATTGTGACTCACCATCTTCCCTACTGAGCATGGCATAAGCACTGTTGAATAGTTTGAGCTAGTCCAAATATGGAACTTTGTCATGTGTGATAGGGCGATGAGAAATAAAAATGCTGTGCAGTCGCATATGAAGGGCTACATCTGCTTACTCCAACCCAGATGTAACCTTGGCTAATGTTCCCCGCAACCCTCTCTGGATATTTTTTTTGATAATGGTCCAAAAAAAAAAAAAAAAACCTTAGTTGTTGCTAAACCTACCATGATGGTCTTGTTTTTTTGTGATAAAAGTGAGGCTTAGAGATTGGACACTGGCATCAGAAGTTTAATTAGGTATATCTATTATCTTAAGATCTATACTCTCTTATTGTTTTCTCTGTATTTTTGTCCCTTTCTGCAGGCTGCAGCTGGCTCGTGGTGGTTGCAGCTATAGCGGCCTCACTGAGCGGCTTGATGTTGGGTTATGAAATGGGCCTGACCTCTGGGGTCCTGCTGCAGCTGCGGGGCCTCCTCTCTCTCTCCTGCAGGGAACAGGAACTGCTGGTCAGCTCCCACCTGCTCGGCGCGCTCCTCGTCTGCCTGGCCGGAGGACTGGTTTTAGATCGTTATGGCCGGCGCTGCTCGCTGCTCCTGAGTGCTACTCTAGTAGTTGGAGGAACCGTTGTGCTCATCGCTGTAGCCTCTTTTGTTGCACTGACACTTGGCCGTTTAATAGTGGGCATGGGAACATCACTGTCGGGGACAGCAGCCTGTCTGTACATTGCAGAGATCTCACCGAGGGAGAGGAGAGGTCTGCTGGTGACGCTGTACGAGCTGATGTTGGTTGTGGGTGTAATGATGGGATTTGGTTGTAGTTATGCCTTTGCTACCGTACCTCATGGCTGGGCCTACACATTTGGACTAGTAATTCCTCCAGCATTGTTGCAAATAGGCGCGCTTATATTCCTCCCACCCAGTCCGCGCTTCCTCGTTGCTCAGGGCAAAGTGGAGCGGGCGAAGAAAGTGCTGGCCAGAATGAGAGGTGGGGGTAAGGAGCGTGTGGAAGTGGAGCTCAGGGACATCCAGGCTGGACTGAAAGAAGAATCAGAGCACAGCTTCTTGGAGCTTTTCAGTGCCAAGGCTAACCTGCGTTCACGGCTCCTAACAGGTGTGGCCTTAGTCTTCCTCCAGCAGGCTACTGGACAGCCCAACATCCTTTCCTATGCTTCACCACTTCTCCGCAGCGTTGGCTTCAACAGTGATGCTGCAGCAACCCTGGCCTCCACTGGGTTCGGAGTGGTTAAAGTAGTTGGTACCATCCCAGCTGTGTTGCTGGTCGACCGTTTGGGACCCAAGAGCTTTTTGTGTGTGGGTGCTGTCGCTATGGGATTGTCGCTGGCTGCCCTCGGTACATTGACTCTACAAAGTCGCACTCACCTCACAAGTCTGTGCAATAGTCAGAGCCCTCTAAACAACACTCATATGCCGTGGGATTTAAACAAAACCTTCACAGACTTTGAGGACAGTGACATTTTGTCTACCCACCTCCAAAACCAGTGGAACAGTGATGCAATACAGAGGACCAACACAGAGGACGATGCAGTGTGGGAATCAGTAGGAGGAAGGACTCATGTTGAAGTGTCTTCCTCACTGAAGTGGGTGTCATTGATCAGCCTGCTGGTTTATGTGACCGCCTTCTCAATTAGCCTTGGGCCAAGTAAGTACCCATTCATTATGGTTCACATACACATGCAGTATCTCTGTATTTATCTAGAGACTGGCCATAAAAGATGGACATTGCTTCCGGGTCTGAAAAGTGAAACTAACGCAGATGTGCCTTAAACCTGCATTCTTTCTAATGGCCAGCAGGGGGCGAGTCCTGCGGTTCCAAAAACGGTTCCTTTTTTTTATAGAAATATATGCAAAGTTAATCCTTTGTCTCCCATGTTGGCGGCATCAGTAAACGCTTTCCTGGGCTCGGATCAAGTTTCCAGTCTTATTGAAGACTAAATTAAGTTCATAATGCATCTATTATGGTCTATTATAGAGTCAGAAACAGGGATCAACCAGGACATGTTGGACACTTGTGCAGTGTCCCTCGGTTTCAAAGTCAGATTCACCCTGTGCTCGTGACATCTGGTTTCAAAGCGCTAAGGTGGCAGGCAAATCCAATCAGCTTGATGCTTGACAACAAAACTTCATTAACCAATGAAGGGAAGGATGGCTACACAGTGTTTTGCCAAAACTTATATTATTCCCCATCCAACACCAGGCCATTCCTTCCCAGTATATGATCCAGAGATGTATAGATAGAGAATGTGTCTGGTGCAATGAGCCTTAATGACGGAAACTTTATTAAATGGATTACACAGTGATGTGCAAAGTACAATTATACAATAACATGGTTTAGGTAGAAGGCCATTGGTTGACTCCAGCATCCCAATAAAGCCTGACTTTGAAGGTTTAGTCTTTGCCCTTAATTTCCCAGATTTACAGAAATATGAAATTTTATAAAACTGTAATTCACTGCATTAGTTGTGTTAATCCCTTATCAGTGTGTATTTTTTATATATGTGTGTGTGTGTGTGTGTGTGTGTGTGTGTGTGTGTGTGTGTGTGTGTGTGTGTGTGTGTGTGTGT
>JAVDPK010000174.1:20870-34656 GCA_034780415.1 Cichlasoma orientale | reverse complement strand
CCCCCCAAAAAAAAAAGAGAGAAAAAACCCCCACACACACACAATTCACAGAGAAGTTTGGGCATGTTTTGCCTGATTGAGTGGTGTCTTCAGGGACTGCTCCTATCTCTCTTCCTGGGGTCTGATAGTACCCAGTCTCCCTTTACAACATGAGCTATAGCAATCACCACTGAATGCCACAGAAAGTGTGTGTGTGTGTGTGTGTGTGTGTGCGCGCGCGCGTGTGTGTGTCTGTGTCTCCGTGTGTGTGAATCAGTGTTCTGTGCAAGTATGATCTAACCAGGCTGCCTAGACAGAAGAGATATGACGGTGAGGTCATTTGTAAGAGCAGAAAAAAAAAAGTTCATTTTCAAAATAAAGACCAATAAGATAAAGATACCTCTGCATCTGCAGCATCTGCCAGGATTGATAATAAATAAAATACACACACAATTTTTTTTCCCCCAGGAATTTGTTCACGTCACATTATTTAACAATGTTACAAAAACCTCTACAGATACACACCTGTCACTTCCCCCTGAGTAATGAGGAGGATGGAGATCAAAGCACAAAACCTGATCCAGCCAATAAGAGTGCACCACTGTTTATCATCCCTCTCCATCATCGCCTTTTGTGTTAACAACAGCCTGACTAATCAGGTGTGAATAATACCAGTGACGGTCCAGCATTACACTTAATTAGGTGTGTGTAATGATATTTCTGACATTACACCTCCTTTTATTCAGGGATCAGTGGAAGATTAGGTTTTCACAGCATTACACAAAGTTTGAGTTTGTTTTGAATACGCTGCACTTTGGAACACACAAACCCCAATCAGCACAAAATTCTTCCTCTAAATCTCAAATATTGTTTCTCTGTTTTAAACTTTCCCGTATTGGACACATTTTAAATGGGTAAACAATATCTGATGCATTTTCTTTTTTAATAAAAGAGTTTCAAGCTTTAAAATATTAGTTATATTTTATCAGTTGTGAATGTGTTTGCTTCACACTAATCTAGCATAATACATTATTACATTCTTTAATAATGAAAGAAAAATAAACTTTATTTTCTCTTAATTCCCCCTTATGAAGAACACAGGGAAGATGAAATCATGAGGACATAAATGATTATTCATAAAACATAGAATAAGATACTTAAAATAAAAAGGGAGCATCATAAAAACACAAGGAGCTTCTATTTATACAAAAAACCCAACATATAAACATACTTAAAAACAAACAAACAAATACCCAAAGAGTACCAAAGTGCTCATAAAAATCTAAGTATGTGTTTGCGCATTGCTCTGACCTGCCAGTCTAAAAACACTGAAGCTGACGCTCAAGACTGTTTGTTTTCACATTTCGGCACCCCTGGGTCTTCTATCTGATAGTAAAGGCTGGGATTCAGAGATTTATTTAAAGTTTATTTTATTAACTCTCATCTCATACCGGGCTCTGTATGAGCTCAAATTCTTTCATTCTGATTACGGTCACAGCTTTCTCGTACATGCTGACAAACCCGCTTTTCTGTTACACTGTTTGGTTTCCATGCTGTCCTCTGATGTAACTGACACCCAGCATCCACAATCCATTTGTTTGTAAGCTATCAATATGATCTGCCGGGGTGGCTCAGTGGATGAAACAGGTGACCATGTATATGCCACATGACTGTGCTGTCTGACCTGAGGCAGTTTCCTGTTTATCACCACTTTTCACCATCTAATAAAGGCAAAAATGCCCCCAAAAAATCGTAAAACTCTCTAATTCACGTGACTGTACTTGCTCGCTTTGCTTATGTTATCTATACTGTATTCTTGTTGTGCTACAGACTTAAAGCTGAGTGCCACATTGAAAAGCAAGATATACGTGTGTGAAGTGCTTTAAGTGTGTGGCTGCATCTTGATTTTATTTGTTTTGGCTAAACTGAACTGACCAGACCTGAAACAACAGCAGCGAGTGGAGCCAGCAGTGGGGATAGAGGGAGACGGAGGGCAAATCTTTGTAAAGGAGAGCAAGAAGAAGGGGGGGGGGATGGCTTCTGTGAAGCATCGGGGTGCTGGGAGCTCTGCCCTGCTGGGAGATCAAACCACACACTCTTACGCACAAACTGCACACACACACTCATCTAAACGGTGCCACTGTGTGAGACAGAAAAACTGAACAGGAATCTTCTTCTTCTCTGTGTTTATAAACTGTAACCTCAATCACAGTGACAGAGACCAGACCTCTGAAGCCCAGCACGGTCCCATTCTGCAATATGCTGCCCAGTGCATAGTGAAACTACACACACAGACACTGGGCCACAAGTCAGACCACAGGTTGCAGCAGAGGTTAGAAAATGTTTTAAGCCGTAGTAGAAAACCTCCAAACACACTTGAACTGCAGCTGCACCACGTCTCACTTACTTCCGGCACGCCACTCTCGGGACCCGGGCCGGTTGAACTTAAAGATAAGAAATTTTTATTAACTGTGTGCATATGTTTTCACTGTACAGTCATCACTACGTAATACCCATTTCCCATTTCCCTGACAGACTGTGGAAAGGTCCCTATGCAAATTTGTGATTTTCTTCCAGCTCCGTAATCACATCCGTTTGTGCTTCGGTGAAAAATGTTGATTTCTTATTGACCTCTGTCTGTCTGCCTGACCCTGATATGACTTGTTCTTTTATCCTTCTACTCCACACCCAGCAGGTTGAATCTTAAAACACACCAAACTTTTTTTTTACTCACAAAAGCTGAACTTTAGAGTGGGCCAAAATTCATCCACAGTGATGTGAAAGTCTCGCTGCCAGTTATCACAAACGTCTGATTGCAGTTCTTGCTGCCAAGGACGCCACCGCCAGTTATTAGGTTTAGGGGGGAATTACTTTTTCACCCAGGGCCTGGAAAGTTTGGATAAGACATTTAAGTGTGACCAGTATGCAAAAAAACCAGGATGGGGGCAAACCGTTTTTCACAGCACTGTAACACTGATAAAGTAGATAATCACTTATTTTTAACTTCACTGATTCCATCTTTCTGCAAGATACCGCTCTGTTTCTCCATATCCATATCCATTTGTCACACGGATTGTGAAACTCAGTCCATTTACACACATAAGCGTTCATGTGCACTCACATACCAGAGACCATTACAGTCCAGCTCCCTCACACTATAAGGACGAGACTTCCAGGTCATTAACCTACAGTGTGACAGAATATCAGTCTTATTCTGGAAAATCACTGTTTGCCTTCCCCCGGATGTTCCTGTCACTGAATATCAAAGGATTGCAGTCTTGTCTTTTTGAAATATAATATGATATTTCCACTCCCATAAGCATGTTCATAATTCTCTCTTATTGCTCAGTTTGTCCACAACATCCCTTTGCCCTGCTTTCTCCTCTCCCCGCTGTATCTTTGCACTCTCTGCAACCTCTCATTTAATTGTTTTTCTTTGATTTTCTTTTTTTAGAGACACTTGAACTGAGGTGCATATGCATGTGTGTGTGTGTGTGTGTGTGTGTGTGTGTGTGTGTGTGTGCGTGCGTGCGTGCATGCATGTGTGTGTGTGTCTTGGGGGAGTATAGCTGTGATAAGGGACAGGGAACTGGAGTGCTTAGACTTAGATGGATGATGTTTTTCTCGCCCTAAGCCTCACTCCAGAGTTACAGTTTCTCTCCTTACAGCTACCAACCAGCTAGTTTCTCTTTGTATCATCAATTTTTTTGTTTTTCATTCAATTCTTTGAACCACAAAAACATTCACATGGACTGTTTTTATAATAAACACAACGATGTTTTTGCTTTATTCCATGATTCCTTTGGATCAGTCGTTTCACATGGTAACATGTTGTTTCTCGGTTTCTTCTCCTTTTTAAGCAAACACAAGGATTGAAACCTGAGCAACGAAATCAAATGAGAAATATGTTTTATGAAACTGAAGCCCAGCTCAGTCGTCTTTGCTCTGTAAAAAATTAAGATAAAAATATTCTCATTTGCTATTGCTCACTGATAACTTTGTGTCACTGCGTAGATGCCGAAGCGCTAAGCAACAGTGACATCAGCCTCTTTTTAAATTGCACACTAAATCTCTCCTGTTCACGTTTGATGTCGTGCAATAAGAATAATGTTGAGTAAATGCTGCAGCTTGCAGTGCCATGGTGCATGAACGTGTTTTTGCAGGCGTGCTCTGAATGACGCTCGTGCTTCCTGAAAGCAACTTCTGTGGAAAAAAAGTCCAGACATTACGATTATGGGCGAGACGGATTATCTAGTTTGCCGTCACAGTTTAGTTACACCGATGAATAAAAGGGAGAAAAAAAAACAATCGGACATTCACTTTTGATTCAATATTGAATATTAAAAGTTGCTTAGCTGGGCGGGGCAGCACGATGGTGCAGTGGTTGCCTCAAAGCAAGAAGTCTGTGAGACTCTGAGACATCCTCCCACTGGTCAAATACATGCTGCTTGTTTAATGGGCTGACAGCCACTACAAGGCTTAATTCAGCTCCTCAGGTAAGAAGACCTCAACGCAGAATGACACTAATTGTTTTGATCCTTGCAGATACAGTATGGTTTTTCTCTCCTATTTCTTGTCTCGCGATTTTCAAACGGCATACCACACTGCTGTCTTATACACACAACAGAGGTGCTTCTGTGCGTGTGTCTGAGAGAGAGCGACAGAGATGGTAATGACACATGGGATCAGATGTCCCCCTCGGTGGCCCTGTGAACAACATCTGGAACCCGTCCCTTCCTGGTGACATCACACAACCAGCCTAACCTTTGGCCCCAAACCGGCTAATTAGCAGCATGTCCCTCCATAAGTGCCAAGGTTCCCTCTTTTTTCTCTCTCCCTCCATCATTCTCACTGCCCCCTCTCCACCTGTTGCCTCATGTCACTGTGAGTATGAATAAGGATCTGAGTGGGCAAAACGGTCACTGAAAAGGTTTCCTAAACACTTCCAGGACCTTTTTTTTTTTCACAAGAAGGGAATGCCCACTCACCACAAAGGATTTCTCTGTTGTATAGGCTCACATGTGAATTTAAGTTAGTGTAAAAATGATATTTATGACAGTGTTACATCAGGGCCTGTGTTTTATCGACAGACAGGACAGGAAAAAAAAGTTTTTCATGAGCTATTTTTGTTCGACTCCCTCTCCCTCTCTCTCTCTGCTTCTCTCTGGTGGATCCATGTATCTCCGAGGTGATCATCAATCTAACAGACTCTATTATTACTTTTCAACTAAGTGCTTTGATTTCCAGCCCACCCAGAAGATTAAACCCCCTTCTTCCTCTCTCCCCTCTCCCTTCATTCCCCCACTCATCTTTTTTCTCTCCGCTCTCCATTCTTACTCATTTCCTTGCATCTGTCCTGTATTTCTTTCCAAAGTGCTTTGTTCCTTTTTGTAATATACTGCACTGTATGGCTCCTCTATTATTTTTAAGACTTTTATACTTGAAGAGATGCAGCACAACTAAAGTGGAAGGTTTTCACTGTGTGTTTGTAATTGATAAATTAGATAATGCCAGTTTGGATGCACTGTGACACCGGAAGCAACAGGGCTAAAGGTCAGCTCTCAGGAGACACACCTCTTATCCTTGCACACTTCAGCTGTGCAGCCTAAGGCTCTGCTCGCGCATACACAATCAGGAGGGAAGACCTGCAGCTTCATGCAAACTTGTCATATTTCAGTGTAACAATGAACAGTTTATACAAAAAAAAAAAAAGTAAGTGAACAGGAAGCACAGGATTATCAGCAGTGTACCCCAAAGGTTTCCCACCGGAGCTCCAGAGACTTCTGTTGTTTGGACTTGGCCCTGAGTGGCCTGGTGCATGGAGCATCAGTGTGGAATGATGTGGAAGGCCAAACAGGGGATTGTGGGTGCCAGGTATCTATTACATCAGAGGGGACCAAGGCGCCAGTTTGCCATTTGAGACGTGACACCCCCCACCTCCGTCCTTGCATTTTATTCTGCTAACTGGCAAGATGTGCTGAAAGTTATGTGGACACTATGAGCGGAACTGGCTAAACTGTGGTCCTTTCGAGGTCTGACTGCAGGTAATATATATATATATATATATATATATATGCACAAATCAAATTTATGAATTCATGATTGACTGAAATCTAAAAAGGAATGCTGCACTTTTACAGATTGTATAGTTGCAAATGTTGGTTTATTTCCAGTTTATAAGAATGCACATCTTTATTCCTGTTACAACTAATGCATAAAAAAGATTATTATTATTATTTTTTTTATCAGTGACTTTATTGTGAACCCCACATCAGGTTGCACGGTTTTGAAGAGTGCAGCTGTGCAGCACATAACTCGGAGTTCTCAGTCAAGACAAAGGTTAACTTAAAATGTATAGCTCTGATAGGTGGGCCATTAATGTAGTTGGGAACGTAATTTTCAGTCACTCTGACAAAAGGTTCAAAGGATGCTTGTTGCATAATAAAGAAAGAAAGAAACAAGTAAAAAAGAAAGAAAGAGATTTTATGTGTAAATCCACATTTCTCTATTTTTTATGAGGAATTACTATTTTATTACTATTTTAATTAAACACATATTATACGTTTTAGACTCATCCAGGGTCCCTTGGGATCCTCGAAACCTTGGGGAACCAAGAAAGATCAGCACCACTGTCTCCTCCCAGCATGTGGTAACGCCCTCTCTGACCACGAAGATAAAGAAGTCTGTTCGTGTCTGCACAGTCAGTTGTTCCTGAACGTCCAGCGTACGTTTACGCGCCCTGTTCGTTCTTGTTCAGCCTGAGAAGTCTGCTCCCATGTTTTGAGCCCGTTCCAGTGGAAGACAGTTCAAATATGTCCACCGGGTCTCTCAGCGATGTCGACGACGAGCTCCTGGACGGCATCCTGAAGTTCGGCTCTTCCGGTAAAGACTCCAACGAAAGCACGGAGGAGAGCTCAAACTGCGAGGGCCCCTGCGCAAACGAGGAACGCAGAGATGCGCCTGGCAAGAAACGGAAGACGTCCAAGAAAACGGCGCCCAAGGGTGTGGTACAGCAGGAGGGCAAGCAGGTGCAGAGGAACGCGGCCAACGCCCGGGAAAGAGCCAGGATGCGCGTCCTGTCCAAAGCCTTCTCCCGGCTAAAGACCTCCTTACCCTGGGTACCACCGGATACCAAGCTCTCCAAACTGGACACACTGCGTCTGGCGTCTAGCTACATAGCGCACCTCCGACAGATATTGGCCAACGACAAATATGAAAATGGATATATCCACCCTGTTAATCTGGTGAGTTAATAATAATAATAATAATAATAATAATAATAATAATATAATATAATGCTCCCCTGAGTTTCCAGTTTGGTGTTTTTTGCTAATAATTTAGTCAAAAACAGTTTAAAAAAAATTAAAAAATAAACCCAAGGTTTTTTGAGGGTTGCTTTTAATTTGGTTTGATTAAAATTGAACTGAATTTATCGGGGTTTTTTTTAACATGGCCTGCAAAGGCCACTCCAGGCCTTAATTACTAGAGCAGCAAAGTGACAGATGAGGGTGACAGCCCAGCCAGGCAGGTGCACAAAGGAGGTAAAAACAACCTGCTTCATGCACGCGTTATAAATGTCCGACAGTTTAGGATCAATGAAGGCTACAGACCAACAAGTGGGATTCCAAATAATTTACTGAGTAAGTTCATCGTTAGGCCGTCAGTGATTTGTTGGGGAGAATTGCGAAATTAATGTCGCAATGACGCAAATATTTTAGAACTGCGCAAAATAACCCTATGGAGTAATGTGATGCCAAAATAAGTTGTTTTTTAAAAGCGAGAGAAAGGGGAAACGGCTATTCAAAAGGCAGTTTAATAAACGCTAGAAATAAATTTAATTTAATATGAATGTTGGTGTATTTAATCGGTCACTGTAAAGCTAGATAACATGAAAGGAATGATCATTTTCTAGCCTAACTTTGCTGCTTCTGTGACTAAAACACGTTTTAATTCAACGCAGTAACATCTAGTAATAGTGTTTGCTTCAAAAGAACTGGAGGTGTTTGTGTTATTATTATTATTAGTTCACCTGCAGGTGATTCCACGCATATTTGTTTTGAATTCATGTCTGATTTCGGTTGAATTTGTTGTGTAAATAATATGCTATAACTAATTGGTTGCGTTTTCCTCCGCAGACGTGGCCTTTCATGGTTGCAGGTAAACCGGAGAACAATTTGAAGGAGATGCTGAACTCAACCAGGTTGTGCGGAACTACGGCGTCTTGATGCGGCTCAGTAGCCAGCTCTGTGCCTTTTTTAAAGGAGCAATGGGGCAAAAAGAAAAAAACTATAATGACTGAAATGCAAGTCTCATCTCCGCAGACTTTGAGTGGGAATAATGGGAGGAGTTTGTCCTTTCTCCTTCGTTCCCGTAAAAAAATAATCATTTATTTAAATGCATTGTCGTCTTTTGTCTTTGCTGGTTCAAAGATAAACTTTGTACTTTAAACTGCTTTTTAAAAAAAATAATAATCTGCAGATGCATTTTTACCGATGCAGGCCTGTTTTTACGACTGTCTTATGATGGGTGGATGATTAGATGGATGGCTGGATAAGCACATGAAAATTTAAGTATCCACTGTCTCAAATTGTTGTACAGATTACATGTACTATATGAAATATATTTGTACCACTTTTACACTCTGTGTAATTAATGTTTTATTTATTTTTTCTTGTGTGGGCCAATACTCTGACCTGGCAGCCCTCCTTATCTCTCCGTTCCTGCAGAGCCTGCGCCCCAACAAAGCGTCGGCACAGATAGGCCGAGCCTCCCTCTGTTGTTTCTGAAAGATAACAGTGGAAGAAGCAGCGTTACATAAACAAACGGTTTGCCTTCACAGATTCTGTGGGCGCTATAAAGGAGTTAGTCTTCTTCTTGTGGCGTAAACAAGCCAAATGAAGTTTATCTCGTTGCTAACTTCGCAGGAGAAGGTAAATAAACAGGGTGCCAGTGTGAGCCGCATCATTTTTGTTACGGAATTTTACTTTTTTCTTTTTAACCTAATTGTTGGGGCTGTTTAATAACAACGTGTGTTTATAAAGCTACACCACTAAGATATGAGCAGCCTCTCATATGCTGTTGGCTTAATTACATTTAGCCTTATTAACTCTGGCACGGGCACTGATTGGATTAACTAATTAGTAGTCAGCCAATCAGAGCGCTCTGGAGGCTGACCTTTTTTTAAGCTATAGAAAACCTGCGCGCAGAGAGCTTTAATCCCGCCCAGACCAGTTGTTTTAATTTGCTCGGGTTATGACCGCTGTGTTTACATCACGACGACAGTTATTTATGCGCTCCGACACAAGGCCTCTCTCCCTCTGTCTCTCTCACTTTTCTCACTGGGGTTTATTGGAGGGGAAAAAAAGGGGTCACTGATTTTTTACTAATTTCATAAAAACAACAGCCTAAACACCTAGGCTGGGACCTCATTGACCTCTGGAGGTCAAACTCTTCTTAAAACACATTTTTAAAAATATCACATTAAAAATAAAATGAACTTGTTTTCATATTTCTAGAACTACGGGCTGTTTAAAGAAGATCCTAGGCCAATTTTATTATCCTAGTTACCTTTTATTTTTACGCTGGCCTTTTTCTAATTTTACCAGATAGCCTGTTTTCCATAACATCATCTTTTGGTATTTGCAGCTAAAGCCAGGGTCATTTTAAGCCCATTTTACATACAAATCCTTTGATCTGTTGATGATATATTGGCTACATTGCTGTTGCTTGACTACTAATGCTAGAAGATCCTATAATCGAAATGAGAAATGCTGAGTCTAGCTGTTTCTTTTTTGCTTATTTAAAGTGTTACAAGAACCAGCCAGCAAAGAGTAAACTCCTATATTCTCAGCAGAGCTTTTCAGTGAAATGCCATTTAACTCTAACCCGAGCCCTTCTGTTGGCTTTTGATAGGTTCAATTTGTGAGTTTTAATTTGGGATATTGTGACTTTTATTTAAAAAAAAAAAAAAAAAAAGGATCTGAGTACCTCATCAGTGAGTAAAAGAGCAAGACACAAACATGAAGTCTGTTCAGTATTTTTGCTCAGTGCACGTTTTATGTGTGAACTTGGAAAATAGTAATTTTATAAAACATTTCTAACTGAAGCACCACTTATATATTTTAAAAAAAAAACATTGCATCAAGAGATGGAACATTTTCCATTTTCTTGATTTTTATGCTATTATGCTACTAATGTTTAATGATTGAGACTACTTCCTACTTTCTAGCAGGGGGGGCTTGGGGGGTGTAGGTGACCTTAATCACACACACTTGTTACTTCAAAAAAGAAAAAAAAAATAAGGACAGCACCGAGTATCCTTTAACAGGAACAATAAGATTAAGTGCCGTACTAATAAAAGAGTCCCACCGACATCACTTACAGGACCCTCACCTAATACATCAGCAGCAGCATGGCGGGGGCCTCGCCGCCACCCCAAAGGGACCACCATGGAGAAAATAAACTTGGCTGCCTCTCTCCTGGCTCCAGCTGCAGGGAGAGAGCAGGAGAGGAAGAGAGATACTGGAGGGAGGGAGGGGTCTGCATGAGAGCAGGGCTGGGATTCCCATACTTGCTAATTGTTTTGTTGGATGGCTGCCCAAAACTGTGGTGTGGAAAAGATCCACACACTGAAGGGAGGAAACAAAAAAAAAAACATCATTTTTTGTTCCAGCTGATCCCATCATGTTTCACATCTGCATGACCCTCGTTTTTCTTTGAAAACACAAACTTGATCTCAGTGTGGCTGCATGTCAAGAGGTATTATTGCCACTGCAGTGTGATAGTGAAAGCCATGATCAGGATCTTGCACTTCCTAGAATCTCTTTCTGTCTCGTCACATAATTGACATATTGGCCGGGTGAAACATCTACAAGCCACTGATGATTTTTTTCATTTCTTTAAAAGTGATTTAGTGTAAAGATAACCAAACTCACTGCAAAAAAAAACAAAAAAACAAAAAAAACAGCAGCATGTAACTCTAAAGCTCACGCTGTCCATCCATAATGCAGTCTGTGGAGATGCCACATCATGCATGCAGTATGCAGAGACTGCCATCTTCTGGACAAAATTTAAATGAGGACAAAACTGTCAAGCCAGTGTGTGAAAGTGTCTTTTAAATTTATTCCAAAACATTGTGCTCTTTTCTGCAATGACAACTATTTGTTGGATAATACACAATTATAATATTCACAATGCATGAGAGACGATACTTGGATTATTAAGAAGGTGTAGCATATTGCAAACATCTGATCCCAAATGACCAAATTAAACAAATATATTTCAGGAAAACTGTGATTAAAATGTATTTTACTTTTTTACTTTTCTTTTTTTTATTGGACTTAAAAAAACAACAACTCCATTTGATTCATAATACATATATCAAAAAGCAAGTTTAATGTAATATTTATCACAGATTTAATTTCCTTCTTGAAGAACCAAATTCAGCCATCCCAGATCTTTATTTATATAAAAAATAGTATCTTATAAGCAGTAAAATGTATATTGTGCTTGGTTTGCAGTTGAAATATTCTTGATTTTCCATAATGGAATATTTGCACCATAATGTTGCAAATAAGCTCAGGTTGGTTTGGATAGTTTTTTTTCTCCCTAATAAATCTCACCCTGTCCTCAGCATCCTCCTCTTCACACCAGCCCTCTGCATGTCCTCCTTCACTACATCCATGAATCTTCTCCGTGGTCTTCCTCTATTCCTCCTGCCCAGCAGCTCCATCTTCAGTATACTTTGTCCAACATATCTACTATCCCTCCTCTGCACATGTCCAAACCATCACAGCCTTTCCTCTCTAACTTTGTGTCCAAACTAGCCAACCTGAGCTGCTCCTCTGACGTACTCTTTTCTAATTTTGTCCATTCTGGTCACTCTCTATAGAAATATCTCCAGCTCAGCCTCCTGTCTTTTTGTCAGTGCCAAGTTCTCCAAACCATACATCACAGCAGGTCTCACTACCATCTTGTAAACCTCCACTTTCACTCTTTCTGCTCTCCTTCTGTCACAAATCACCTCCGACACTCGTCTCCACCCACTCCACCCTGCCTGCACTCTCTTCTTCACCTCTCTGTACTCTGTCCATTGCTTTGGATGGCTGACTCCAGGTTTTTAAACTCATCATTACCTCTACTCCTTTCATGTTCACCTTCTCATTCACACACAGGTATCCTGTCTTGTTTCTACTGACTTTCATTCCTATTCGCTCGAGAGCATACCTCCACCTCTCCAGACTCTCTTCCACCTGCGCCCTGCTCTCACTACAGATCACAATGCTGTCTGAGAACATCTCAGTCTACAGACTCCTGCCTGACCTCATCAGTCAGCCTGTCCATCACC
Organism: Cichlasoma orientale; assembly: GCA_034780415.1. NCBI lineage: Eukaryota > Metazoa > Chordata > Actinopteri > Cichliformes > Cichlidae > Cichlasoma > Cichlasoma orientale. The sequence continues at coordinate 22,331 of JAVDPK010000174.1, read as the reverse complement.
ATCGCAAACAAGAATCCCACCCCCTCACTGTGAACCCGTCTGTCACCCCTACCGCACACCTCACCACTGTCTCACTTCCCTCATGCATACATAGTTTTTTCCCTTAATAAATTAAACTGCATTTTGTATTTACTCAGGTCACTTTTGTTTAATATAAAAGTTAGTTTGATGATCTGGAGCAATGACCTTTCTTCAGCTTCTCCAAGCTTTTTTCCCGCTAGATTCTGTTCATCGGCCTCATCGTGGCTTCCATATTTCACAGTTCCCGATATCAGGGCTGGATGGGGTGGATTGTGGGGTATGTGATGCTTGTTGCTTGCTGGTTGTCTCTTTTTGACTGTTAAACTATTCTGTCTTAGCCGTGAAGGGTCAGGCCCTCCCAAAGGGTCAGAAAAATCATTATATGATTATTTGGTCAGAAATTAGGTAAAAATTTGATTAACTTAGTGTAGAATATTCACTGTGGTGACTGTTGTGGCAAGGGAGCAGAAGGGAGGAAACTGCCAGTAACATCTTTTCATACCAGCAGATGGCAGCAGAGGAGTCTGCTTCATGAAAAGTTGGGAATATTGAGAAAAGTACTAAAGGCACAATCAGAGGACAGGGAGAACTAAGCCATGAAGAAGCACTGAAGGATTTATAAACAATGTAAAGATGGTGTAATAGCGCAGCAACTAAATGGAGCACAGTAACCTGGACGAGCTGAAACTGAGGTAGTTAGCTGAGCTTTATTTATGAGGACACTCTTGCTAATGTCCTCTAGGTGCCACTGATGCCCATCCATTTCCACACAACTGGCAGTGATCAGTGTGCTAGTTGTCTGCAGTAATTGCAGCAGTTACCTGAATGACACTTAATAGACAGCATTCAGTAGTTTAGTGGCAGCAGTCTCACACAGTGTCCCGCATGATCTGGTGCGGGCATTATGGTGGATCTGTTTTCAAATAAGAAACAAGCTCTGTTTGAGTACAAGATTCCAATTTGAATGTAAATCTTCTGAGAAAGAGGTTTGACAGGATAATCTGCTTTTCAATCCTGAACTGTATCAGTTAGATCTCCATTTAGCACGTGAACAGGATCTGTTAAGGTTCACGATGTGGAAGACAATATTTGTGTAAAGGTTTGCTGTGACTGCTCTGCTTCTTTATATTAGATTGGTCACAGCAAGTGCGCACGAGTTGCACACAAAGCTCCACGCTCAGCTTGCATTTAAAAAAAAAAATTGCCACATATACTAACATGATTAAGGCCGGGCAACAGCTGGTAGTGGTGTCAATTTGTATCAGCTGACATCACTGCCTGAGCAGACTGGCACAGCAACCACCAGAATAGAGGAGATGCCAAAGATAGCTGGGGCCTGCCCAGATCACACTCATGCTCATGTTTATTGGTGTGTGTGTGTGTGTGTGTGTGTGTGTGTGTGTGTGTGTGTGTGTGTGTGTGTGTGTGTGTGTGTGTGTG
>JAVDPK010000174.1:10231-20770 GCA_034780415.1 Cichlasoma orientale | reverse complement strand
TGTGTGTGTGTGTGTGTGTGTGTGTGTGTGTGTGTGTGTGTGTGTGTGTGTGTGTGTGTGTGTGTGTGTGTCGCTGTTGGCATCAGTTTGTGATTATTAAAAAGGGCACAGCAGGTGCCTGCCATCAGACTTCTGTCCTTTACGTCAGTGGAGTCATCTATGGAGTCTACAGCATGTCTTCATCCCCCAAATTGTTGATATCATGGAAAAGTCCTTTTATAGGCTGACAGAACTTCTTAAATGGTGAATTTATCCAAGTCACACAAGTATTTATCACTTATCAGTTTTGCCATTATGTGCTTCACGTTCTATATTGTATTTGTTCAATATGTGACTTTTCTGCTCAGAAGAAGAAACCACTGTGACTCCAACGAGACTGATGGTGCTCTTTGAGATGGAAAACTAAACACCACTGATGGAATGTAACTAAATACAGTACCAGTCAAAAGTTTGGACACACTCAAGTGAGAAACCAGTTTGAGATGATTTGAGCTTGTTGGCATGGTGTGTTATCCTTCTGGCAGCATCCATCAGAAGATGGGTACACTGTGGTCATCAAGGGATGGAGATAGCAGCTATACTCAGGTAGGCTGTGGTATTCAAAAATACCCATGTGGTACTAAGGGGCCCAAAGTGTGCCAATGTGTGTCCCACATTACAACATCACCACAGACTACCTGAGTGCTGTTGCTGACCATGTAGAACCCTTGACGACCACAATGTACTCGTCTTCTGATGGCTGGTTCCAGCAGGATAACACACCATGCCACAAAGCTCAAATCATCTCAAACGGGTTTCTTATGGCCTCCACAGTCACCACATCTCAATCCAATGGAGCACCTTTGTGATGTAGTGGAATGGAAGATTGAAATCCTGAATGTGTAGCCGACAAATCTGGACCAACTGTGTGATGCTAACATGTTAGTATGGACCAAAATGCTTCCAGAACCTTGTTGAATCAATTCCACTAAGAACTGGGGCAGTTCTGAAGTTAAAAGTGGGTCTGCAAGCATGGTGTACCTAATAAAGTGACCTGTGAATGTGTATAGACAAAGTACAATATTTACAATGTAATTCACAATACAGTAAATTCACAAAACACAAGTTTTGAAAAAGCACAGACTTGCATTATATTTCCCAGATTTTCCAATATTAAGCACGACGCTCCTCAGACACCTTCAGAGACGGCTAGAACAAGATCCATCCAGCCTGGGTTCTTTCAACCATCCCCATCCTCCCGAGGCCTTATACAGAGCACAGTTGTAAAATAATAAATTTCCTGGCGAAACCAAAACATAGGCCTAAGTAGATGCTTGTGTCTTCAGCCTTGAGGCACTGGCTGCAGACACAGATTTATGTAGCCTCACATTCAGCAGACTGTGAAGGAATTTGACCTAAACATGGTGGTTGTCAGCTTGTGCTTTGGTGATTATGTTACAGCAATTAAAAAAAAAAATCACTATTATATATGTACCAGCCTGCAACTAGAGGCCTTAGTTTTACAGTGTAGGAGACAAGAAAAAATAAAAAAAACACCTGATAATTATTTGTTTAATTTGCATCTTTGCTGCAGCCTCATGAAGTTTAAAGGACCAGCATGGCTGTGCTGTTGGGCCTTCGCGGGGAAGCATTTTTATAATTTCAAGGCTCTGATTAAGATTTTCCCCAAAGCCTTGAAATGCAAAGTCTGTGAAGCGCTGTGTTGTAATTGGATGTTTTAGGTCTTAGGAAGTTTTGATAGTCAAATGCATTCTGGGATCAAAGAGCGAGGAAAGGGTAAAGAAGGTCACTTTAAGAAACACACTCACAGAGGAACACATATCCGTGCCGTTACAGCAGTGTTAGTAGAAGGAAGGGGCGCCCGACTAAATGATGTTTTCCCAGGTGGGCACAATTACCTGTGTGTGGAGTGTGTGCATACACACAAGCCTCTGTGTGTGGGTGTCTGCGTGTGCACAAGAGCTATCCGCATGTTGTTTTTAGAGGATTCAGGTCTATTACAATTAGGAAGACATGAATCAAAGCCGGACTTGTGCAGTTCTCTGCAGCCCACTTACAGGTAGGGATCAGCCGCTTTAACAGCAGCGAATCAGGCAGATGCTTTTCTTATTATTAGCACTTAGAATAATATCGTGCAGACAACTGCGATACCTAAGCAGCGACCTGAGTTTATTTAACAAGTGGCCATTCATTCCCAGTTAGAGCGGAGCGCTCACAAAGCCGGAGTGAGGATAATGATGGGTCACCGCATAGGGGAGCACAGCACAAGCTCTCACTGTTGAGTCATGGAGTTTATGAGAAGCTGTGGCTAATCCTCACCGAGCGTGCATGTGTACGGCAGTATGTTGGTGCAGCAGCATACGGCGTGCGCGGGATATCATTGACACAAACACCTGCTTTCGTGCTTATCAAATTGGCTCTGATTGCGTACGGGTACGCGCGGCCTCGTGTGTGCGCACGTTTGAACACGCAAACTTGCGTCTCATTAGAAGCTGAAATCACTCACAGGTGACTTTGTTTATTTGATCTCATCTACACCTAGGCCTCTTCCCACATGGAAGTCTGACCAAGACTTCCAGAAAGAGGAAAATCTCCGTCTTCTGTTAATTCCAAACAGCATTCCATGGATTGTGGTGAAAACCCAGAAGAAGGAAAAGAGGAAGAAAGCACAGATTTATCAAATCTGTGACCGCCCTGATGGCTTTAACAACATGCCCATTTTCATCCGCGCTCCACCAAGATGAGAAAACCTCGCAATACCGAGCACACATGGGCTCAATTACTGTGCCATGAAAAGTGAAAGTCGGCAATAAGGAAAATATTCTTCTAATCTGGGGTCTTCCTCAAGCTGGGTGTGAAGGAAATTTAGGGGGTCCCCTGTTTTAATTGGGTCCAGATTCGACCACCCTATTGAAACAGGCCCAGGTCAGTTTTTTTTTTAGAGGGGCTTATTTTGTTGAAGGTGGTGGTGGTTTTGGGGGGGGCTATTTTGGTTGTACGTGAATAAATGTCTGATTTAGTTGAAGGCGTTTTTGCAAACCAGAATGGACTGCCCCAGTGTTATAGGAAGCAGATGGACAGAACTAAGGAAAGAAAACAGAGAGTCCCTTAAGAGCAGCACAGCAAGGCTCAGAGTAAGATATAGAAAGAGTTAGCATGACAGATGACAGCAAGCAATGTGAACATGAGAAAATTGCCTCACCATACCGCTCAAAATGTGCGCAAGCAAGACTTACACTGCAGTACGCAGTACATTCAAGTCTGATCGCCTACTGTCTTAACACGTTTAGCACATCAGGCTGCAAATTTGGAATAAACAAACTTCAAATCCATGTGCACTCATAGACTCGCACACATAGTCGCATACACACTGACAGCTTAGTGACGCAACTCACACCTGAATGTCACTGAATGACAGCTCGGAGACACCCCTGAGGGAAGAAATGTGACAAACTATTGTTCTTGTGAGCAGGAAATGGGACATTTAGTTCACTCTCATTTATTTTCATGTTGATGATGACGCCCCTCTGAAGTTCTTTCTGATTCCAACAAATGGATGATGAAGACGGCCTCAGCTCTCCTCACTACTGTCAGGACTCTTGTTCCTTTCTCTGAACTCACCGGCTTTTCCTTCATTTCATTTTTGAGACTCTTGCAGTTGCAAAGTGAATTTGTATGAACTTCTTATGCTAAATTCCACTTTGGTGAACGCAAAAACAAAGCGAGAAACTGTGTTAACTGAACTGCGCTGTGCACTTGAACATGATCTCCTCAGCTGGAGCTGCACTAAAGCAGAGCACACAGTAAAGTCAAAAGGAGGTGTCTTCTGAGTCCACTGTGTGGACTACGGCACTTTTAGCCCCTTACAGTAGTTAGCAAACTTGTTAGTTTAATCAATAGCTTGAGGGCTTGTTTGTGTGCTAACACTGTGCAGTTAACCTCAATCTCACCAAACCTCAAAGAGCCCATAAGGAGGGTTAGATACATTTTGCTGTCATGTTTTGTGTGTTTTGGCCTTAAAACAGACCACAGAGACACATGCAATAAGGAGAAAGGAGTCAGCTCTAATTTACTGTAGTGCTCTCGACTTGGACTCTATTTTGAAATCGAGAAGAGCTTCTGTATTGGACTAATAAACACATCTGCAAGGACCTTTGCCTGTTCATAATATGATACAACAAACTGTGATGGAGCTTTGTGTTTTGATTATTTGTATATTTACATGAGAAGTGAAGGATCCCAAAAGTTGTTACTTCTGCACATTAGGAGCAAGCTGTTCAGGGGAGCAACGCAACGCCCACCTACTTACCCCTTTGCTTCACCCTTCTCTCCCTCACTTCTCTCCCTCTCCATCCCATTCTTTCTCTCTAGATGCCATTTGTCCACCGTGGTACTCCGATGCCCTTCCGGAGAGTCGAGTATCACTTTTCTTCCCCAGTGTCCCCCAGCTCCCTCCACCATGCATTTTTAATGGACACACTCGTGCAACGGACAAATGATTTTTATTTTTGACAGGGGAGGGTGGGCTCCAGTTACATAGGGATGGAGAGTGAGCGAGCAACACACACCCACAAGAACATGGGGAAGAATGTGCGCACGCACACACATCGTGGAAACAGCTAGGAAAGAAAGTCAGGAATGCTATGCCCAAAGTCTTTAAAGGCTAGATATTTTCACAAATTCATACAGACAAACGTAACAGAGATTCCTTCCTTACACGCTTTACAAAACACAGACCACACATACAGGCACACACACGTCCTCCACTTACCATAAAGTGGCTGATTAATTCACCACTTGGACTGCGGTGGCCCAATGTCTAGGATGATGAAAGGGGCGAGCAGCACACTAAACCAGCCTTCATTAAACCAGGATTAGACTCCATCTAAATCCATTAACTCTGGCTTAAAACCACTTTAATTCCAATTAAATCAGAATTAAAATTCACTTTGTGAGATTATGTGCATCCTACACTCTGTGATAGCAGTCTGCTGTGTGCTAAATTGTCAAATTGTGTGCGTGTGTGTGTGTGTGTATGTGTGTGCGTGCATGCGTGTGTGTTTTCTTTGCCCCTGGATGGTAAAAACCGTTCACTTAGATGGGAGAGTATGTTAATAAAGGGATATTCCATTTAATTGCTGTGGTCAGAAGAAAGGGAAGAGAAACAGTTAATATTTATGTTCAACTTAACATGAAGCAACACAGGAGAAAATCATTTAAAGTAACATCTTATAGGGGACCTATTATCCTTCAGCTCCTGATCTTGATTCTTGGACACTAATAATGTCACTTTCCATGATTCGCAATTTAAAATAATTCTCATGTATCATATACTGGGCACTGGAGCAGCTCTTCGGCTCATTCTGGCTTTAGCTCCCTTCTCCTTTCTTTTAACTCCCAACTTTGTTGTGATTGGCTGTTCCTCGCATGCAGAAGGTTTGAACAGCAGGTGCTCACAGCAAGAGCTGTGCGTCTTAGTTGACCATAATAATAATATCCACTCTTACTGACATCCTACAGAGCCAAGAGTAGAAAAGTCCTGAGGAAGTACTATTTGAAACCTTGGCCATGTTTAATATGAGCACCCACCATTGTAACAGTATGTACAACAGTATGTGCAGTATATACAGCTTGGTTAAATGTCCTTTAGTAAGTTGTACCTTGATAAGACTTTTTTGGTAGGCATCAACAAGCTTCATTCTGGCTGGATATTTGACCACTCGTCTTGGCAGAATTGGCAGAGTTCATTTAAATTAGTTGATTTCTTGGCACAGACGCAGGTTTTAAACACATTTTCAATAGGATTGAGGTTGGAGCTTTGGGAAGGCCATTCCAGCAACTTTATGTTAGCCTGTTTTATCCATTCCAAAACCAGTTTTGATGTGTGTTTGGGATCATTGCCATGCTGAAACAGCCAGTTGTGTCCAAGTTCCAACCATCTATTCATTTGAGGTGAAGTTGAAGAATTTGGAGGTAGTCCTCCTTCTTCATTATTCCATCCACTTTATGCAATGTAACACGCAGAGCATGATGCTACCACCACCGTGCTGGACAGTTGGTGCAGTGTTCTCAGGTTTGAAAGCCTCACCTTTTCTCCTCCAAACATACCTCGTGTCATTGTGGCCAAACAGCTCGATCTTTGTCTCGTCTGACCATAAAACTTTTCTCCATGAGGACGGCTGCAGATTTCAGTTCAGCTTGAAGGTGTTGATCTTGGATCAGAGGCTTCTTTCTTGGTTGGCACCCTCTCAGTCCATGGAGATGTAAAACTCGCTTCACTGTGAACAGTGATGCTGGTGTTCCAGCAGTTTCCAGTTCATTGCAGGCTTGAGCCTTGGTGGTTTCTGTTTATCTGTTTATCATCTTAACCAGTTTCCTTTTATCAAAGGGTGACAGTTAATGTCTTCTTCCAGAATTTGGAAAAGTGGTAACAAGTCATTAAAGATGTATGCTGTATAATCATAGACAGTATGTTTGTGACAAATCACTACATAAATTCAGAGATCTCAGAATTTCTTTCAAATGAATTGATTATTTTCTGTCTAGAAAAACAAAGGGTTGCTTGTCAAGCTTCTTCCTACATCTAAGCTCTGCTTTAAAGTCAAAGTAAACACAAGTGAAATCAATGTGATTTGTTACTTTCCTCCCCGAAAGGGAAGAAATGACGGAGAGAGAGAGAGAAAATGTTCGGCAGGTTAGCTGAAAGAGCATTCCCAGGTGTGACCACAGCGTTCCCGCCACACATTTTAACAAACCGCTGCATGCGTGCGTGTGTGTAGGTGTGTGTGTGTCTGTGTGTCCGTTTGAGGTTCGTAGCTTGCAGCCAAGCTGGAGCTGAACTTCGGCCCTCCAGCCAATAACAACAATTTTAAACGCAAGCGCACACACATTGACGCGCAAACACAGACTTTGTTAAACACATTTGCACTTTGTGAGGTGACAAATGATTTTCATTTCAATGTGCAGCTTTTGAAAAAGTCACTTAATTATGGGTAACTTAAATGGCCGTGTCCCTGAAATAACTTTGTCAGTCTGCACCGATAGAAAGCAAATGTGTGTTTTGGGTTGCTTGAGTGAGTGTGTAGTGATGAGTGTGTGTGATGCCTTAAAGCTTCCCTGACAGTGTGTTGGGACATTAGCTCAGTTTCACTTTTTTTTCTTCTCTTAATCCTCATTTGTTTGGCTTCAGGTTTGAATGAAAGAAATTTGGCTGATTATGTGCTGAAAATGTGTCTGTGTCATGACAAAAAAGAGCAGTTGCGAGCTAAAATATTGAGTATGTGCTTGTAGAGCTGCATGAGCTTGTGTGGTTAATTACTGTATGTGAACTGGGGTATTTGTGTGTGTGCGTGTGTGTAATGCGAGCCTCTTTGTGACACAGCAGTTGGCAGATAGAGGGGACTGAGTTACCCAAGCTCCCTTGGGGCATCCGCATTATGGAGTGCTGTCTGGGGCACTGCAGCGGTGTGTATAGGTGTGTGCATATTCATCTCCTGGTAAGGAAACGTGGTGTTCATGGATGGGGAAAGAAAGATGGCAGCTTGTGTTAGAAGTAGAGGGAAAGAGTGTGTATGTGATGTGAAAGATACTAATTAAAAGTAGGAACAAATAAAGAAAAATGTGCTGAAATGAAAACAGAGAAAATATATGACAGAAACATAAGGTAGGGAGAGTAAAATAATATTTCATATTTCTTTGCACAAATAAGTGCATCTTTTCTGGTTGCTTAAATCCTTATTTTAAAGATTTGTTCTCATAGACAGAGCAGCAACATAGTGCGTCTTTCACCTTATTTGACATCACAGCCTGTTACGTTACTGTTTTGTAATCGTTCTTGTTGCGTTCATCCAGCATCTATGTTATAAAAAGGGGGTGAAACCCACCGTTAAACCCACTGTGCAGTACCTGTCTAGCACCAAAAATGAATGACATAAAGCCAATGTGCAGCTGATATCAATAGAGATGTTCTAAAGGCGTAAAAATGCAACTAAACAGCTGCTGCTCAGGAGATAAAGCTGGTGGTTCACTCATTTAAAGGTTGGTGGTTTGATCCCTGCATACTGAAGTGTCCCACTGAATCTCGAGGCTGCCGCTAGAGCCCGACTGATAAAGGATTTTAAAGATCGATGCCGATGCCAATATTGGATGATTTAAAAATCCAATGTATCGGCCGATAATCTTTTCTTTCAGAAGGTATGACAGTGTGCAGTATGCAGTTTAAAAATAATCTTGCTTCATTGTTGCAACAAGTCGTGAATTGCTTGTTTACACTCGGTCCAGCTGTGCTTGGATCAGCTGGCTATTTAGTTTGTGGCATTCCAAACATGTGTGTCGCCGACAGGGACGCTGCAGCGTGCCCTTTGCAAGCTATGACAAAAAATATCAACACTCATAACATGACTGAACAGTGTTTTTCACATTTCTTCTTTACTTTTTAAATTTGTATTTATCCGCCGTTTTTAATACCAATACCAATATACTGGCTTAAAATCAGTTAATATTGTTCTAACAAATTATACTGAATGCACTGAATAATCATGTTTCGTTAGTGTACAGTGTGGCTGTAAATGATGATAAAGTACATTTTAATGGAAAGCTTATTTGGGGAAATTCTAGGCTAGCCTTGATAGGCTGAAAACAGCAGCAGCTGCTGGATGGGGTCTAACAGATGGCACAGGTACACTGCTAAAACAAATACACACTCCACTTGCATGATGTAATACATCACATTGCACACTCTATGCACACCCTACCTACAGCGTAAGCTGTGAAGAATGAGATTTAATGGCATTTTTACCTACCCATCACCTTACTTTCTCTCCACTCTCTCTTTTAGTCTTGTTGTCTCACCCTCTCTTCGGCAGCTCCATTCAGCCTGACCTTGTTATGTGAATGAGAGGAGTGGACCACCCTGGGGAGGAATAGGGGAGATCACATTACCCCCAAAAATGTAGAGGGCCTACAAAAGAGCCATGAGACATCGGGGTGAGGGAAAGAGGGCAGCAGTGAGAGAGAGAGAAATAGGAGAGCACATGAAAGAGTGCATTAGTGAGAGGGAGAGAGAGAGAGATTGATTCGGATGAAGAGATGAGGGGACGGATAAAGAGAGGTGGAGGTGAGATAAAAGAAAGGCAGAATGTGGTGAAACACTTCTTTTTATTATAATGGTCAAAGTTTGTATGTAGCAGTGCATGTACAGGACGCACACCTGCCTGCTGAATTTGACAGGAAGTCTGTCTTCAGTCTTCTGTTTACCTTTTTTGTTACTTTAAATGTTGAACGTTCAGTTACGTTTTCATGCGACCCGGCCTTGTTTTTGCAGTTTGACTGTTATTTCTATCCCGTTTCCTGTAATCCCCAAAAAACAGCAACATGGCTCCTGAAATAGGAGAAGTCAGACCAGTGCAGAAGTTTTGATCTCAGAGGAGCCAAATATATTTGAACAAATCAATAACTAAAATCTATTTTTTACCAAAGTTGTCCGTTTTTCTAAACATTTGACTTTACAGGTCGACTTTGAAATCAGTCCCTAAAAAGTATGTTTGCAGGAATTTACAGAAAATTCACAGAGTAAATGTTTCTACAGGAGCAATATTGTATTATTGTTTCTCCTACAATGACCACTCTTAACTGAACCAAAGCATTTTATGACTGGGCACTTCCTGGACTGGGCATACTGTTAAAATAATCTCGACAGCTGTTGATCCTGTTGATTCAGGGCATGTATTGTTAGGGTGTTCTTCTGCATGAGCCTGTAATCTATAGACATGAATGTAGGCTAATTATGAAAGAGATAAAGGCATTCGCTAATTTAAAGTCATAGCTTTTCACATCACTCACAGACGTAAATGAAGCCTTCACTGATGCTGCAGTTTCCAATAATTGTCCTTAGGGGGCGCTGTGAGTCAGGACTTAGGGAATTATTTGGAGAGTATAACTCTTCCTTTCACTTTCATTGACATTTAATGATAATTATAACTTGGGTCACATCAGGGGCACACACACCCCCCCACAGGTTCACTAACCACACGCACACACTGCCTGGTTAAAAACATGAAGACATTAGCAGTAACTTGATGCTGAGTGAGTATTGATCTTGTCTCAGGGGGCTTAGAGAGTGAGAGAACAGCAGACAGCACTTTATCACAGCACTTGAATATTGCAACTCGATAAGCATTAAGCGTGTGTGTCTGTATATTACAGATAGGAAGAAGCAACATTTACAAAACAGTTTGTTATGCATTTATTAGTCCAATGCCTTAAAATCCAGCATCATTTTAGTCATACAAACATTTAAATTTGGCACTAACTTTCTTTTATTACTAAATTTTACTAAAATTTTCCAATAAATTTTTACTTTCCTCCCTTGCTTCACTATTTCTCGCAGAGTCCTCCTGTGAGGTCCTGAGTGGCATGTTCAATCTGCATCTACAACATTATACAGAGCAGACTGAGGAGCAATCAGGCCTGTGTGTGTGTGTGTGTGTGTGTGTGTGTGTGTGTGTGTGTGTGTGTGTGTGTGTGTGTGTGTGTGTGTGT
>JAVDPK010000174.1:0-10131 GCA_034780415.1 Cichlasoma orientale | reverse complement strand
GTGTGTGTGTGTGTGTGTGTGTGTGTGTGTGTGTGTGTGTGTGTGTGTGTGTGTGTGTGTGTGTGTGTGTCAGACCAGTAGGGATTTCATGATTATGATTGCTGAGGACACGTACTGCTCAGATTCTTCTCAGTGATTGCCTCCAAACGAAACATAATGCAAAAGAGAGAGAGAGAGAGAGAGAGAGAGAGAGAGAGAGAGAGAGAGAGAGAGAGAGAGAGAGAGAGATGACAGCATCTCATACTTGGAGTCTTGTTTCTTGAAGATATCCAGACCACAATAACAAGAGTAAAAAGTGACCAAAAGGGACCTGAAAACAAGGAGCAGATGGAAAAACAACTGCATAAAAGTGCACGTGTGTTTCCACGCTTGTGCTCATTTATCTATACATTACATTATGTACACTGACTGCACAGGTTTGGCCAGTAATTGTAGTGTGTCAGTACAGATTGTTGTGCTCATAGCTGATTTTCTTATTGCACCACTTCATGCTTGTTTTAACTGATTTGTGCAGCTATCATCTATCTGTTTGTAACGCACTGTGCAAAAATTTATATGCTCTGTTTTGAGGATTCTGTGAAAAAAATTAGAAAAAGATATTTGGTGTGACCACCGTTTACGTTCTCACGACACTTATTTACTTGCATTAAATTTATATGGTACTTAGGTACGCTGTTCCAAGCAACATGGAAAACACACCTCATATCTGTGGATTTAACCTTTCTAAGTGTCTTAGTTCTCTTTGTGTAGGCAGACTCACTGAGCCAGGGACTACACAGGACTCTGTGGAGGTCACACTGTCTGCTGCAGAACTCTTTGTTCTTGTTACTCAAGCTACGCTACGGGGACAAAAGTGCTGGGCTGCCTACACATTAGGAGGAGCTGCTCAGCCACGGAAGCCCATGCCATGAAGCTCCCAGTGCACAGTTTCTGTGCTGATATTAATGCCAGAGGAGGTTTGGAACTGTGCTAGCAGAGCGGTGCTGACGTCGACACGCTACCTGCCTCTGCACTCAGCGAACCTGCTCTGCATGGATGAGTTGCTGTGGTTCCTAAACACTTCCACTTTGCAATAATACCACTTACAGTTGATTGTGGAATGTCAAAGAGAGAAGAAATTTCATGAACTGACTTGTTGCAACAGTGGCATCCTATTACAGCGCCACACACAGCACTTTAGAACGACCCATTCTTTCACAGATGTTTTTAAAGGCAGGTTGCATGACTGGGTGCTTGATGTTATACACCTGTGTGGGACTGGATGAAACACCTGAATTCAAAGATTAAGAGGTGTGGCGAAGTACTCCGCAATACTTTTATAATGCTTTTGTCTACATAGTGTATTCAGGACTGGCCTGCGTGTTTGGGGTCATTGACATGTTGCAGACTGAATCTGAACTCACTCGAATAATGCCTGATGGTCCTACATGATTGGCAAAAATTTAAACCGTTAAAGGGTCTTAAAATATTTGCAGTGTTGCAGGTTTGCAACTCTTTCATCACCAACTCGATGCACACACTGAGACACCCTGTCATCTCCTCAGAAGCCAAGCCAAGTCTCACTATGGATGTGCTGATCCAAACAGACTAGATCTTATGTCTCGAACCTCGAGGCAGTTGGCACATCTCTCCCTTCCCTCTGCTCATCTCTTTTGTTTTCTAGATTTGATATCTGCTTACTGTTACGGCTCCCGTTCTGAGTCACGTCTTCAGTCTCATAAGCATCATTGCGCCGCTTTTGATCTCTTTGTCCTGCTTCATTAATTTTGTGCTTCTTTGCCGCTCACTTGTACAGAACGATTTATGAGCGGCACACTCACATAAAATACATGTTTGAATCCCATGTACACTGTGTACACATAATTACTTTCATGTGCCTCTTAGTTCATGAAAATAAATTGACTGGTGTTAGAAATGATTGATTTTCTCTGTTGTGGGACAAAAAACTAATTTCTACACACTTGAAAAAACAGCACAGAGTGCTTTGAAAATTCTCAGATCTTATTTGAAGAGAAACTGTCGCTAAAAATAACACCTGACGCATTCTGCTCAATGACTGTATTTCTGGTCAAATATCAAATGATTGATTATTTAAAGGAGATTTTGAGAAAAAAATTTGCATACACTTTTAGAAAAATGGTTAAAGTAGAGAAAATGTGAGTAAACAACAACAAAAACTATAAAGACATTTTTATTCCAAAATGCAAAACTTGCCACAATTACATTTATAGTAAAACTTACACATTTACAAATCAGTTGTCACTTGGTAAATATGAATGATTTAAGGATGACTTAAACAAATACAACTTTTAAAACAACAAATTAACTGTAGGCAGTAAAACTGATGTCATTCTGAAAAATATACGTTTCCTAACTTATGCAACAGTAATCCCCTCTCGAACCTTCATTGGCGCTGGCAAAAACAGACTCAGGCGCGCTCATGTAAAACATGCGGAGGAATACAAGCTGATTGAAGCCCATATGCTCCATTCACCCGCTATTTCCTTCTCTCCCTCAGTGTGTTTTCTTCTCTCGATCCCTTTTCTCTTTTAATTTGGCCCCTCTGTTTGTTTTTCTTCATTCTTTCATTAGTTGAAAAAACATAGCAGGCATTCCAGCTGTAATACCGCTGAGACTCAGTGTCAGTGTAGAGGTTTGGATTCACACATGTGAGTGTGTTAGTGGTGAAAAGAGAGTGGGCTGAGGGAGAGAGAGAGAGTGAGATGGCAGTACACTAGAGACATTCAGCATTGCCTCACAATGATTCATCCATGGGCAGATGTCAGCCATAGTAAATAAAAACTTAAAAATGAATTATTCTGTAGAAAGATAAGTTCAAACTTCCTCTTCACCAAGTCCAGGATTTGCTAAGTTTGTTGACATTTTTTGGAATGTAACATCCCAGAATAAGACAATTTCAAAGCATCATCCTGTTACTAAAACTTTTTTGCAGCATCTCTATTTGGGTTTCCTTATTGACACTAATAAATCCATTGGAAGAACTTTTACATTTTCACGAAAATATGGAAAGAGTGTTTCTGTGAACGTGTGTTTGATGGTGTGTAGAGGCGTTTTCCGAGCAAGGTCAAAAAATGACAGTGTCCCCCGGTCGTAATCTAGCTGTACTCTGACTTTTTTTGGAACATAATAGTCAGATATCCTTGTCATTGTGTCATTGTCTCTAAATTCAAATAGAGCAGAAGCACAAATACACATGTAGATGCCCCACTTCCTTATAGAACTTTGAGCACTGGGTCTAGTGGCCACACCAATACCCCAGAATGTGCCTGGTCCTACATCCCAGCTGTGTTTTCCTGATCTGAAGCCTTCATTGCCAAGAGCATCGTAACTGTGAAGCCTTTCAGGGTTGTTAGGAAGTGTAGCAAATGACTGCATGCCAAGTGTTACACAAGTCAAGTTTTCAGATACAGTCGCTGTTATGTTGCAAGTGTTGGGATCCAGAATTACAGGAGCTACGGAAGAAAGAACAAATAAAAAAAATATCAGAAGAAAAAGGTATTTATAAAACACCCTCGTATTTTTATTTAATGATAAAGGTACCCATACATTCTACTGCAGATAAAAAGCCAAAATAAAGTGAGGAATAAACAACAATAGTTTGCTTACTGTATTGTATTATAGTCTTTATTTTTTCCCAGACTGAGAACAGCAGGTTCCCAAGGTGCTTGGCCTCATCAATAAGGGCTCCTGATGGGGTGACTGGATCTGACAGGTTGCACTTAGATCTGAAAGAATATTATGCAGCCAAATGAAACAACAAATACGTGTAACACGTTCCATGACAAAACTATAATCTCACATTGGACTACAGCAGTGCATAACAGTTTTCCCATTAAAAATAGTTCTGAGATCTATTTTTTTTTAACCGTAATAATACTTAACCAAGCTGTTTACAGTTTATAGTGCAGTTTAATGCTTGTTTCTACAAAGCTGAATCCATTAATCTCTTAATCTATCATTAATTTTATCATTCTGTTGTTATTGTTGCATTCATTAAATTTTCATTTTATTGTACAACAACCCGGAGTCCCAGTGTTCAGCCAAGAGCGCCTATATCCTAATCCAGACTCAAATGTACATACAGTGAGATTTATTAGCACAAACACTACTGCATATAGCTTGACAGATTTTTCCAACACAATCTTGAAGAATGCCACATACCTCTCCACAGTGGATTTGACATTCTATCAAATAAAGAGAAAAATGACAACAGATCAATACTTCTGATTTTGTTAGATGGTTGGTAGTAAAATCAGAACATCAACACACACACATACCATCATAAATGACATGTCTCCAGCTTTCATCTTCCCCTCTATGCTTTTGATTTTGTCTCTGAGTGAGGAGATCTCGTCAGTCAGATTTACGATCCTCAGGTTCATTGTCTCACTCTTGAGTGTCGCCTCCTTCCTCACTGCATCGATCCGACCAGCCTCCTCTGCTCTCAGGAACTGGTAAAGCTTCTGAAACTCTGATTTGACGGCCTTCTCTGTATTCTGAGCCTGAAGCTGAGGAGAAACATAGTTTTGATCTAAGACAAGACACAATGTTGCTTTTGGCTTCTATAACAATTTTGTCAGTAACTCACCTTAATGTGGTTAGCCATTTTATCACATTCGACTTTTTCTCTTTTAAATGCCCCCAGTTTGCTTTTTAAGTGCATCAGCTCAATCTTGACTTTAGCCTACAAATAAAGTGAGTATTTAGTACATATTATACAGGGAACCACTTGCAAAATATGTGCCTAGTATGGGCAAGTTTACGTTTTACTAAACTTTTATAAATGACCAAATCCAAAACAAGTATCCATATATATTGCTTACTCTGTGTTTTTCTGCTGCTTCATTGATGGGGACACAGTTGTGTTTCTTGTGTTGTTTCGCATCTCTACACACCAGACAGATGAGCTGCTGATCATTCTGACAGAAGAGTCTGAGCTTCTCACCGTGCAGGCTGCAGAGCTCCTTAGATCCTGATGCAGCCTGACTCCTCTCCTGCCTCAGGTTGTCAGACAGGTTTCTCAGTGCCAGGTTAAGTGGAGGCTGAGACATTGGAAATATTTCTTTACAGACCGGGCACGCCTGGAGGCTGCTCTGTCGCCACCATTCCTGAATGCAGTACTTACAGAAGCTGTGCCCGCATAACAACACAACGGGATCCTTAAATATATCACAGCAAACGGGACAGGTGTAGTCCACTTCAGATGCTGATACATTAGCAGCCATTCGGTTGTTTTATCCTGTCGTTGTCGCTTATGGTTTATCTTAAGCAGACTTACTTTCACTTTCAGAGTCACTCCTATTCGCTCAAGCTGCGTACTCACACTTCAGGTAGCTTAAAAAACCCTCATGAATTGAGTTCTATAAATGTCCTATTTACTGGATTACTTCCTGTTATTTGTTTAAAATAAGTATATAACAGGCAGCTGACGATGCTAACTAGCTAATCGCTCCTTCCCGTTTCCTATGGGGGAAAATCATGAAGGAGGAGTTTTATTTGACCCCGTGAGTCAAATCGCACAGCATGGTCTGCCGAAGGAGGAGGGGAAATGATTTTTCTGGTTGGTTTCTGTTAAGGAAAAACAAAACTAGACTTACAAAATATTGTATTAGTAAAAGGTCCCCCTCAGTTTCTAAAAGAAAATTTAAATGTTTTTTTGTATTATTTTATGACTGGCTATGAGTTGTACCAATTAAATTTTAATTATATAGCGTCAAATCACAACAGTCGCCTCAAGGAGCTTTATATTGTAAGGTAAAGCCCATGCAATAATTACAGACAAACCCAACACTCAAAACTACCCCCTATGAGCAAGCACCTGGCAACAGTGGGAAGGAAAAACTCCCTTTTAACAGGAAGAAACCTGATAAAAATCAATATTTTAAATAAAACTCTTTATACCCAGATTGTTTGCCAAAAATCAACTTTGGAACATTATTTACACATACACCAACATGCCACCCACATATACACACATTGCTCTCCACCTCCTAGCACCTGCCTTGTACTGTAATATCAGCTCGTACCCATAATTAATTATGTCTGCTGCATGCTGCAAACTCTGCGATACCCACTCTGGATACTGTCATGGTCTCAGGGTCTTGGTGCTTTTGTGA
The DNA here is from genome assembly GCA_034780415.1 of Cichlasoma orientale. Lineage (NCBI taxonomy): Eukaryota > Metazoa > Chordata > Actinopteri > Cichliformes > Cichlidae > Cichlasoma > Cichlasoma orientale. The sequence continues at coordinate 3,994 of JAVDPK010000174.1, read as the reverse complement.
TTTTGTTTAGTTGGAGTTCTTTGATTTTGTGATTATTTAGAGCTTATCTGTTTTCATGGTCTTATTTTCTTTCAAATTATTATTATTATTGCTTAGGTGACCTTTGTTTTCTGTTTGTTTCCATACGTATTCTGGTAGGCGTTCTCTGAGCATAGTTTTTGTGTGAATTTCCTGGGCCCTATTCAGGGAAGCAGGTTTAGCTAAGAACATGGAGCTTACTAACCCTGAGATGAGGGAAACTCGGGTTTTCTGTTTCAGAAAGAGAGTTAATGTCAGTCATGAGTCAGTTACCATAGTAAGAGACTCTGTGAAACTAACCTGCTCGCTGGCAGGTTTTATTCAACAAACTCTGAGTGCCTGTCTGACTCCTCCCCTCCTGCTGCACCTGAACCACCTGTCTGACACTCCGATTGATTTCCTCATTCATGAAGTTGCTGTCAGAGTGAATTAATTTGCAGGAAGAAACCTCCAGCAGAACCAGGCTCAGGGAGGAGCAGTCATCTGCCGCGACCGATATGAGCGCTTTTACAGTCATTCATTTACAGTCAGGCTATAAGGACTAGCTACCTCAGAAACAAATCTATAGTCTCCATCTTCCTAACTCTGTGACTTAATAAAGCTTAGTATTAACAGTAGTCATTAAAAGATCTCTGATATGGTTGTCAGGAGACAATCATCTATAATAGATAATAGATCAAATTATAAATGCTTACACTGGGAACATTAAAGATTTTCTGTACATTTCTTTAAGCATTTTTATCTGGTAGGTAATGACTGAAAAAATGTTTCCCATCTGTATTTGTGTTTCAGTTTCCCCTTTATCCTTGTCACAACATCTGTTGTCATCCTCGCCTCTATTTGAAATATTGTAGATCTAGTTTGCCTTTTTCTTGGACTTTGTCATTTTGGACTCACTCATCAGCTTGAATAAAAGTTTGTTTTTGAAATGGCAAATAAAAATCCAAGTAAAATCTAAGCTACACTGTTACACATAAGATTTGAGATTAATGCTGCAGAAAACTGTTAATCCAGGGATTTAGCATACAGCGAGGTAAAATTTTAATTCAAGTTCATTTATTCTATGCTGCTGTTTATTTTAAATATGACAGCTGCATATTAGAGTTCTGAAACTTTAAACTGGATCTGTTTAAACGTTAAACATTACTCACTCGTAGCCTATTAAAGATGTGAAAATATCTTTAGTTTGTCTGCAGATCAAAGTAAAATTGTATTGATTGAACAGGTATTCCTGACGTGTGTTCTAATAGCTGCACTTCAGTATCAACACCATTATGTACTGTGGTCTATCCTGCTACCTCTGATGGAACCACTGCCTGAGCAGCCTTGCAGGTCAAGTGAAATTTGTCAGTCACACTCATTAATGGCAGTTCTCCTCTGTGAGTCTCACTTCTGGTAAATGATTTGGTTATAATTTAGAGGCCAGGAAAAGAATAGGCCCCAGGGATGTTAATTTTTGGGGATAGAGTAATCTGTAAGAACCACTGAAGAGATATACTAATCCACAAGATCTGCTTTATTGTTTCACAAAGAATCAAAAAGGGAATGTCCACAATTTAAACTTTTAAATGCAGGATATTTTATTTAAGCAATTGTGAGGGGGCAAAGCAAAAGCTCAGTCAAATAGTAAAAATCATAGTCGCATCACATAATTTTATCTTAACTAATCTTCTCTATGCTAATGCTAATTTCTGATACTGATCTTGAGATGAATTGAGAGAGAAGTGGCAGCACGCCCCTCCCAGCTGACATCATCTTCTCCGGGCTGTGCCTGATAAAGTGTGCAGTTTATACACGACACAACATAAAAGACTGGAACTGACGCACAAGACAGGAATGAATTTTTGTTCTGGAAATTCAGGGATGATTTCACATTCATAAATAGAAAAGAAGACTGCAGAGAAAGCTGCTTTCCATGTCTAAAGACTCCATTTCTACCTTGAAGAAATGAGCATGTTTTGTTTAAACTTGACTTGGCACCTGACTGCTGAGCTTGCCCACTGGCATTATTAGCTTATCAGTAACTAGCTTATTCAGCAGGTAATAAATAAAAATCGCAGACCAGCCAATTTTTAACATGCGCAGTGTCTAGTGTATTTGTAGTGTAGTGAATTGTTTAATTTACATATTTTAATGTCTGGAAACAACCTGGGTCTTCAACCGCTTTGCCACAAAACATAACACGGCTTTGTGCTTTATTTAAATAAGGCAATATATAACACTTTTCTTGCACTGCGTATTTAACAGAATATGTTACAAATCTAATTTAAGAGCATGTGTTCTATAATCAGTATTAATTTTTTTTTTTTAAAACACAGGCTAGGCCAAGATTTAGACTTTGTAACCAAGGAGTAGAAAAATTGGAAGTAATAATTGCAGATTTATTTAGCTTTATGTTTGGTCTGATTTGGTCATTATGATCAACACACACCTGCACAGCTATGCTAAAAAAATAAAAATAAAAATAAATCTAGCAGATATATCTTCTGCAAAATGAGACTAGATTTTGGTCCAGGAGTTGGAGTTACTGTCTTGGGTGCCCCAGTAACCTTTTTTGATGAAGCTTATAGTTAGGGCTGGATCAGGTGACTCTGAACCACCTCTTAGTCATGCTGCACTAAACTTAGTCTGCTGGGGTGCTTCCCACGATGTACTGAGCGTTTTCTTCTTCACTCATCTCTTTTCACTCCCTGTTTGTTTATACACCAATATTTCATTTAATCATTAGTAATTATTAAACTCTGACGCGCTCTCCCTTAGTGTCCTGTCTCTCTCGACTCTCACCCCCAACCAGTCGCGATGGATGGCTGCCCCTCCCTGAGCCTGGATCTGCTGGAAGTTTTCTTCCTGTTAAAAGGGCGTTTTTCTTTCCCACTGAGGCCAAGTGCTAACTCATAGGGGGTTGTGCGATTTGTGGGTTTTTTTTTCTAATATTGTAGTGTCTTTACCTTATAATATAAAGCACTTTGAGATGACTTTTGTTGTGAATTGGTGCTATATAAATAAAACTGAATTGAACTGAATTTGTAAGATCTCTCTTATTTAATAGCGAGAGTCGAGAGTTACACATTTCCCTAAAGGAGCAGAAATATGCAGGGTACAAGTCCTGTTTGCACACCTAGAATTTAAGATCACATTTTTCTGAACAGATAAAGCAGGCACAGCTGAAGTAGAAGCACACTGCACACATACTTTTTTCATCTTTTTCTACAGTTGCCCCCACCATTCCTTTTTCTCATGGTCATGCATTCGCAATAAAGCGCACACATAAGCTACATGCATCAGATTCTACACAGTGAAAATTTCTAGTGATTTGCCCCCTGACCGCTGCAGCAGCTATCAAAGGCTAACTGTTTTAACATGACAGCACACACCACCATGTGGCTGCTAACGTTCCTGCTCTCTCCTCACTTTTCTTTAAAACGTGAAGTCTCTGTTTTCTTCTTAATGTAGCGAACTGCAGCCTCGGCATTTTCTGATTTGATTTGATGTGTGTTGGTGTCAGCTGTGTGCAAAAACTTCCCCCACCCGTCCCTCCCAGGGTTAGTCACAGTAACAGACTGCTGGGTTATCTACGCCTCTCACACTACGCAGTGTGAGGTCAGTTACACAACTTTTCCCACTTACCTATAAGCTGGCTTAATTATTACAGCAGGGTGCTGCGGTGCTGTGGTGCGACTGTTTCTATACTTAAATATTATGTCCATAACCATAAAACATTCAATCCACATAAAGCCTAGTGTTCTGGAACTGGCCACAGTAGCATCCCAAGGGTGGTGCAGTAAAACCGTCCAGAGCCACAATTAGATGGAGAGAGTTGGAAGAAATACTGGATGGAGGCCGGGACTGAACGAGAGCGCAGCTGATGGTAAACTAATTTTGTTGGCCTGATACCCCTACCCAATACACACACACACACACACACACACACACACACACACACACACACACACACACACACACACACACACACACA
>JAVDPK010000173.1:49262-73789 GCA_034780415.1 Cichlasoma orientale | reverse complement strand
CTTTCTTTCTTTCTTTCTTTCTTTCTTTCTTTCTTTCTTTCTTTCTTTCTTTCTTTCTTTCTTTCTTTCTTTCTGTGGTCTTGCATCCTGCTCTGTCTTTAACTCCACTGCTCTGAACTGATTTTATTTTTGCTACATTCATGGTCCAGAGAGGAAAGCATTTGTAAGCCAAAAAAGTAAGAGCTGTGAGGCACCCACAGTGCAGCAAAAGACAAGGGCCCCAAACCAGACCGGACCAGGTTTGTCACCGTGTCCCCACCAATAAGACATGCGTGGAGCTACAGTTGCTAAATTGTTTCAGCGTTTCTTGTGGTAGTGAGAGAGTGTTGCTCAGGGGGCAGTGTGATTGGCTTAAACGAGCAGCTGACCGTTTTCAACGGCAGTATCTAAGGCTGCATCTACTCACAGGTTCTCACAAATAAATTCCACCATATCACCTCTGGTCATCTTAGTACACATATCTACATCTTTATACTGCAACTAGGTGTGATACAGCATGAGATTGGATGTGCAGTTGGCTTATCTGAAATAACATGGGAAGCCAATGTACTGAAACGAATGTGACCTTACAAATGTTCATAAACTCAGGCACAACCAACGGTTCTCACTTTCACAGCGTGAAATACTGAGAGAAACACACCGGTTGTCTTTTGCGTCTTTTGTGTTGTGAGATGCTTTCTGGCTTTTGGGGGGCAGCAGTAGTAACACTTGTGTCACCCCTGGTTTGTCCATTGTCCATAAACACTCATCAGCTACTTTGTTAGGTACACCTGCTCAGCTGCTCATTAACATCTATTATCTAATAATCAGCAAATCACATGGCAGTAACTCAATGCATTTAGACATGTAGACAATGACCTGCTGAAGTTCAAACTGAGTATCAGAATGCGTAAGAAGGGTAATTTAAGTGACTTTGAAAACTAGAAAATATCCAAATGAGCGGCAGTTTGCTGTGAGAAAATGCCTTGTTAATGTCAGAGGTCAGAAGAAAACGGCCAGACTGCTTTGAACTGATAGGAAGGCAACAGTAACTCAAATAACCACTCGTTACAGCCAAGCTATGCAGAAGAGCATCTCTGAAAGCGCAACATGCTGAACCTTGAAGCAGATGGGCTCCAGCAGCAGAAGACCACGCCAGGTGCCACTCCTGTCAGCTAAGAATGGTAAATGGTCTTCAAATTACACAGTCTCGATTTCTGCTGTGACATTCAGATGTTAGGATCAGAATTTTTCATAAAAAACATGAAGGCAGGGATCCATCCTGCCTTGTCTCAACGGTTCAGACTGTGGTGGTATAATGGTGGTGGTGGGATAGCCTGTCCTCCTTTAAAAAAACAACCTCATAAGTCCTAGGTATTGGCACGTTTTACAACCAATACCTCAGTTTTAAAATAAAATAACGCAAACCTCTAGCGGGTGAATAACATGTTCAGTTTTCTCTGGAAAATCCTGAAGAAATATGTAAATATGGATTTTCTCAGATTTTTGAAAGGTCTATGGGGACTAAATGGCATTAGATGCCACAGAAAAAGCTTAAACATTAAATAAATAGTCTGGTTCATATATAGTGCTTTTCTCCTGTACTTGAGCACTCGAAGCTCTTTATACAATATGTCAGTATGGACCAAAATCTCTGAGGAATGTTTCCAGCACCTTGTTGAATCAGTGCCATCAAGAGCTAAAGACGTTCTGAAGGCAAAAGGGGTCCAATCTGGTAGTATTAATGTGTACCTAATAACCTGTCTGCAGAGTGGAAATATTGTACGTGTATTTAAAAAAAAGAAAAGAAAAAGAAATTAAAAAAAAATTGAAATTGGCAATAAAATTCTTAAGTTATCACATCATATTTTAAATGCCACTGAACTGTGTGGCTGTGTGAGCCTTCATGCAGCACTTCACATGCTGTCAGCTTAGTTTGCCAAGTATTTATGGTTGAATAGTCTTTATCTTCAAGAATCTAGATTAAAATAATGCAAAACTATGGTGCCTTCAGCCGTCATACTTTTCAGAGAGAGGTTGCAGATAGTGGCAGGTAACCGCAAAACATCTCAGACCCAACAAATAACATTGCATACAGGTTGGAACAACACAGCTTTGGGCTACATGCTAATCCAACTTGGAAACATTTTCCCATTGACAACATTAATATGTTTAGTATGTTCTCAGTGTTAGTTTAGTGCATTTGTATGCCACAGTCAGACCTCATTGTTTCTATATCACTAGCGTCCCTTTGCAGTAGTTTTTGTAGCTTTCTTTTGGTCATCATTCTTGTTTTTTTCATTTGGGAATTACATAAAAATTTTAAGAAAAAAGAATGTTTAAACCAAGAGCTTAGGGTTTTATGTATCTCATGGATAAATATAGACTTATCTTCTTTTGGGCTGTGAAATCAGAAAACATCATTAAACTCGATGACTTACCATCTTCACTTTTGTTCATATGCCAAAGTTTTACATTTAACAAACAGCATTTACAGTACTGCTTCACATCTGTTTCTCTGTGTGTGTGTGTGTGTGTGCGTGTGTGTGTGTGTGTGCGTGTGTGTGTGTGTGTGTGTGTGTGTGTGTGTGTGTGTGTTCATTTGGTGTAGTCTCACTATGTTTCTCATGTTTTAGAGATCTAGAACACAGATATCCTGGTGGGAGCAGCAGGTTGCTGGGACAGACAGGAGCGTTAATTAATGTTCAGTGTAGGGGGGCGGATTTGACACAGTTGCTCAGTAGGGATTCGGTAGTTACAGTCAATTCAAGTAATGAACTTGACTCTTGTAGTATTCCTATCTCTTCTTTCTATCCACAGAAAAAGTCACTGAACTCACTGTAAATGCACCAATCCACCACAGCATTTAAACCACTGAAGTGAAGTGACCATCTGGTTAAAATGCAACAATCTGCTGGGAGACTTTATGGCTGTTAGTCTGGCATGTATCGAGCACAGCCCTTCAGGGTAATGGCGCTCCTCTTTCAGCACACACCCTACTACACATCACAAAAACCTCAGAATTACCCAGATGCCGATCCAATTGAATATCCATGGGATTCATCAGAACAAGATTGATCCACAGGACCCAAAGACACCCAAGGACATCCCCAGGAGGTCCCAGTCTATGCCCATATGGGTTGTGACCAATCAGTGTGGAATGCAACAACTGTACAGTTACAGTGACAGAGTATAGCAGTTACATCATATTGTTAGTTGTGCTTTCAAGTCTAATATAATCTATTAAAACAAAAACTTTTTAACACTTTTGAAACTAATGCGTCTCAAAATGAGGAAAGTTCAAAGCTACCCCTTGACTGGGCTGATCATTAGTTTTATCAAATTTCCATAGTTCTGTTTCAAAAATGTCTAATTACCGAGAAGCAATATAGGGATATGAATTGGAGTGATAAATCATTATTTACTGATGTAAGAGGGCTTACTTAACCTTGGAGAGCTGGCGGAATTAAAATGTGGATTTCAGGGGAAAACTCACTCTGTATGCTTGACCATGCTATTGAAGGAGAGCAAGACACAAGCGCAAGAGGGAAAAAAGGAGCACATGAGCTGAAGGTGGAGATGCAAGTAGAAATGTTAAGAAAGGGAGTATGTGCCAAAAGCAGAACAGGGAGGATGCATTGAAATATAATGTATTAAGCAACGAGTGTTGTGCTGATAATCTATGGAGAAGTAAGTCAGGAGGAGATACAGGGATGAGATGTAATCAGGAGATTGTATGAATGCGCTAGAAAGAAGTAACAAAATGTGGTTTGGACAGCAGGAGGAGAGGCAGAGAGGGGACAGGATAGAAGGGGAGGAGGGGGTGGGTTTGGAGACCAAGACAGATGACAAATTGTGATTAATAGATGGGGTCCGGGGCAGCAGTGTGGAGCGCAACTCATTAATAGAGAGAATTAGAGAGGCTGTGCAACTCAATCTGCACACTGTCACTCGCAATCAAGGACTATAATCAGATTTGCACACAGAGGTAGGTGCACAGGAGTGTGGCTCGTGCACATGCACACAATTTTAAGATACTTACGGGGAATGTTCCCTGTTGGAGTCACTATCCTGAACATTTAGCTTTGACCAAAACCCCTTTTAACCTTTTACTGGATTCCCACCACTAAGCTGGGACTTTAAGGGCACGAGGAAGCAGTGAGGATTGTCAAAACATTTTAATGTGGCAGAAATGTCCTTAGTAGGACATGTAAAGCAAAGACATCAGTGAAACTGCAGAATACTGACAACTGTGCAGAAATGTAAAGAGTCATGTCCTGTGATGTCTGCCAGATGCTGACATATAACTAAACTCCTCGATCATGTAACTTTTCAAGAAGTGACAAAGAGCTCTGGAGGATTTGTGGTTCTTATGGCAAAGCAAAAGAGGGAACCTTTTGTTTCCATTTGTGGTTAAATTAAAAAAAAAAAAGCACCAATTCACAACAACTGTTAATTCAACATGCTTTACATAGTAAAGACACTAGAATATTTGAGATAGAATCCCATTGATCTGATGATCTCCTCTGAGAACTTTGAGATGCAGGAAAAGATTACCTACAGAACCAGGCCTGGGGTCCAAAATGTCTTTGTATGCTGAAGCATTAAGAGTTCCTTTGCTTGGGAAATCAATATGAAGTGGATCAAGTTAAAAACTTCTTATTGTCTGATCAATCAAAATTTTAAATTCTTCTTGGAAATAATGGACTCCAGGTCCTCAGGAGGAATGAGAGGATAGATCTTCTGACTTACTATCTGCACACAGCTCATCATCTATATTGATACAGAGTAGTTGTTGGGGCAACATTAGTGTTCTGCAGCATTTAAATTTTAAAAAATGGTTTTTGATGGCATCTAGATTTTTAAAAAAAAATTCAGTGAAGGTCTTAATTATTTTAAGCAAGACAAATGCCAAACTATCTTCTGCATGAATTGCAACAGCATAAAAAGAGCCCAAGAAGAGGGTGGAAAACTTTCAGGGCTGCAGCATTTTGGTCTCCTCGGCTCCGACACACAGCGTTGTTAAAAGGGGAAGTGATCCAACAAGTGCCTGTGTTTTCAGTGTCAACTGTTGAAATGTCTTTAGTAGAATGCAATGATTTTGACAATCATTTGCATTCTGCTTTCACACTTTCACCGTGTCCCAGCTCTTTTGAAAACATGGTTGTAAAAATACAACAGAGATGGTCAACAACTGCATGTTACTGCCATTGTGATGCTTTGACCCTTACATTTCCATTAGCCCAGCTGCCTCTCCATTCTCCCTCCTTCTCAGGCTCTTACTCTTGCTTTCTTGCTCACTGCCTGACCTGCGAGATTGTAGGTCAGGTTAAGCCCTTTCCACGGCTACTTACTTGGCTTGTATGTGTGTCTCGCTGTGTTGATAGCACCTCCACCTCGAATGAGCCGGTTAATATCATGGTAACCTCCCTGATCACATGCTGACTCCCTGCTCATGCCCTGATTGGTTTTACTGATTCCTCTAAACAGACAGAGTGACTGTCCCGTTGGTAAATTACCTCTGTCCAGCCTTATCTATCTCACTGTGCGACTTTCTGGAAGACCAGAGAGTATCACCTGGGATGAGTCATTCCAACACATGGAGCCTTTTTTTGTTTTGTTTTTTTAAATCCAGAGGAAGAACCTATTGGCCTGCAGAGGCTTGGGTTCAAACTGTCATGATGGGAAGCTTTACAGAGATAAAGCTTTCCCACCAGCTCCAGGAATGCTGATATCACAGTACTACAGTCTTCACAGTCTGTTCTGGGTATTTTAATATAAATCAGTGAGTTCTAAAAATCCACCCATATATCAACACAATTTGCACACAATTTAATGTACATACTGTACATGCATGTACCTAATATATACATAAATCATTAGAATTTTTTTCCATCTTTCAACTGATGATACAAGGCTTGAAAAATCTTTCTCAAAATCATTAAATGTTTCTATGTTTCCAAATGTGTCCTCTTGATATCGCTGGATTTTGCCTCTTGTATGCACAAAAGTGTAACCGAAAGTTACTTGATGAATTCTCTGATTATAATCTTCATATGTGGTTGAAATTCATTTACCCAAATTGTATTCATTTAGTTATTTCTCCCTGCCCTGCCCAGGGTGTTCCCTGCCTATGATAGCTGGGATAGGCTTGGGCTCCCCCATGACCACAAGCTGGATAAGTGGAAGAAAATAGATGGATGAATGGATCTGTGATAGAAGGAGACGTCCTGTGTTGCTTTGCCTAAGCTTACTTTTATTTTTTTTTCTCTTAAAGCTGTGTTTTGCACATTGTTACAAATATATATAGTTGAGCAACTACACTGTTTTTCTCATCAAATAATAAAATACCTTTATTACAAGAAGCTGCCATGTACTGCTTTCAGTTTTTTTTTCAGGTTGACTTATTGGTGGGTTTGAATCAGTGGAGCTATGTGCTAACAAAAAATATGTCCTACCTAAAACTAAATCCTTTTACCCTCTGGTGTTCTGGTCCTATATGTAGCCTATATCATTTATGCGGCTCAGACATTTGAAGATCAGAAACTAAAACTCAGATAACAGAGTCAAGGCCAAGACAGATATGATGCAGGATTGGGTTAAAAAACAATGGTGAAGTAAGATTTTACGAGCCAGAATTCTTTCATGTTCTTCCTGTAAACTCTGTGCTTAATCAAACAGGATCGGATGATGCAGTGCAGACAAGACTGTGAATTTATGAATCATAAGGAAACAGAGTCAGTGAGGAGACAGTATTGCTTCATAGAATACAGTCTCTCTAAATTGTCTTTGCTTCTTTGTGTTATTAATTAAAATTCAGGGAGCCGTTTTAGTGTTTAATCTACATGTCAGAGCCCACATTTAAATTACATGTGCCTGTGTGCCTGCAAGTGTTCACACTCACCATAAAGGTCCATTAGAAGTAGAAATGTAGAAATAATCAGAGTGTAAAATTATCATCATCACAAATGCAGAAAGTTCTTCAGCCTCTGTACTTCTGATTTTTCCAATTTTATAAAATGCAGAGACCACACAGTTTCCCACTTTCTGACAAGCAGTAGTTATTTTCTTTCTCCAAATGCAAATGTGACCAGAGGCTTGGCATCTGCCTGAGGGCTCAGTCGGCTGACAGTATGCATCCTGGGGAGTGATCTATTGATCCATATTCAATATCTGCTACACTCTCCAGCTCAGTAAAGTTGGGAGATGAATAAATAAGGAGCAGAACTGACAGTGCATACAAGTACACTAGGACTGGGAGTGCCTACATGGCTTTACTTGGCTGTGTTATGTGTAAATAACCCCAGACCAACGTTTTTGATAAGCAACACTAGCAATAATGATGAGTTGCAAAAAGGATGCCTTTCTGATGTCAGCCGTGTTTCTGATATGGATGAGTGAGGGCTGACAGAAAGATACACCCGTGTAACACCACATATAAAACAGTGGGATTCCCCCAGATTGCAGCATAAAATCTCTGTCCAATCTGGTAATTAATTAACCCATTAATACTTTTAATGTGAAATAAAGGCGAGAGGGAGGAAAAGAAAGCGACCAGGAGGAGATGGAGGAGGTGGGGAGTTGTCAGTGGTGATACATCTTTCATCTCTAACAAGCTCTGAAAGCTACAAAAACACAGACATTGACAACAGACCCCGAGAACACCACTCTCCTCCTTTCATTTTATCTTTTCACTTCGCCTGCCTGCATGACGTGTTTCAGTCTCACATCTGTAGCCCACGTTTTTGTACTTAGACTTTAGTCTTTTCACACCTGCTGTTCTCCATAAACACAGCTCTACAAGTGGCTACCTCATACCTGAAAATCTGTAAGGCTACAGTCAGTGAGAAAAAAATGACTTAAAACTATCACAATAAGTCCAACAAGGAAACTTTAAATAATACAAGGAAGCATCAGTCACACCAAAAACATTACTGTAGTCACTTGTTTATTTATTGGATAGTCTAAAATATGAATTGTAAATATTTGAACGTGAAACCTTTGATTAAACTGTTAAACATTTGTGAAAAGGTCACATGCTGGATGGGACGATGTTGTGTGTGTGTGTATGAGAGAGAGAGCGATTGCTGCGGGGGGGGGGGGGGGGTTAAGGAGGGAGGGCGGGGGTGAGCAGTAGCGGGCCGATGCTGAATAGAGAGAGAGAAGCAGGATAGAGAGGAAAAAAAACAACAAGTGAGTGAACTGTTGCTCTGCAAATAAAGTCGCCGTGCGCTGGATTTATGCACGGCGAAAGTCTGTAAAAGTAAGTCGTCAGAATATGCAGTTTTCTTTCTGAAGCGGCGCTTCACCACTGAATCGCTTCCACTGCTCCCGCTGCCTTGAGCGTTGTTGGACGGTGCGGTCCCGCCAGCACTCAGGGCTCCTGGATGAGATGCTGTAAGTTTATGATATTAGTATGACTCTTTTTCCGCCGAGCAGAGTTTGGACCGCAGCGCAACTTCTCCCGAAGCACCAGTGAACGCGTCTCGGTCTTTTAGAGGAACCTTTCACTCCGTCCTGGACCAGTTTTCTTGCGGCGTTTCTGTCTGAACCCGCAGGATGAAAGCCCACTGAAGACCGTGTTTTTTTGTTGTTGTCATTTATTTATTTTTTTTAAGGAGGCAAAGGAAGAAGACATCTCGGTGAGCTGAATATTGCTGTGTACTTTCATTTTTGCACGAGTTTGTCAAAAGTTTGCTTTTGAAATCGTTTGCCCTCCCGATCGTATTAAACCTTCGTTACTCCTATTTTTAGTGGATATTTTAATTAAAATGAAAATACAAAAAAGAGGAATATTTTTCGTTACGATTCATGCATTCATGTAGTTAAGTACGGTCAGAGTTTGGGAACAATACTATAGGCCTAGGATAAAATCAGCTTTTGTGTCTGTTGTGTTCTGATGTTGACCTGTTTGCATTTATGAATAATGCAAAAGCTTTTTTAAATTCATTTTGAAGGCCTGAATACAATTGATATAAATACAATCTGACTGTTAGTCACGTTTATTCCGTTTTTTTAAAATTGTCAAGTATACATTTAAATATGAAATAATTGTAATGTGAAATGTTTGTTAAATACCATAAATCTCTATATTTCACGTTTAAATTAGAAATATATGTTATAAGAAAATTACATTTTCTCGGTCCCATTGTGAGTAGGCTATGTCTGTGTGTGTTCTTTTTCTTTTAGAGTGCAAGGGATTCACTGATTTCCTGTGATAAAATGTTTCTGCTTCACCTTTACCTCTAAAAAAAAAAGAGTTTCCATATTTAATGCCCCTTCCTCAGAATAGGCCTTTTTATGAGCTGTAACAAATCTGTTGTTTGAGTGGAGGAATAGGTTTTTAAGATAAATCTAACGAAGCTGTGAGCCAATCAGCCAAGCACCAACGGCAAGGAAGAAGAAAAAAAAAAAAGACCAGAGATTTAGCAGTTTCCTTGTTCTTCTCTTTTCATTCCTGGACAGACAAGTAAAGCGCCCTTCCCTGTATGTGGTGGGTGAGATGAACTCCAGTGGGAATACTGTAGACCCCACCTGACAGCTCTCTGCCTGAGCAACTGAAGGATTTTCACTGGAGCTTCCACAACCACAGAAGTGGATTTGTATAAAAAGCAGTTTGCCTAAAATCCAGCATCTCAACGGTTGTGCTCATGTTTAACAAGATAATTTAAAATACTTGTGTTATATGATGTATACCTTTACAGATGGTAAAATCCTGAAGACATTATGAACTAGATGAAAGTGAAAAAAAAGGATACAAGTGTACTCAAAGCCAAGTAATGGAAACCCCTAGATTTCAGTCTCTCCTTGACTTCTGATTTTTTCTCCTCCTGTGTGATGTGCACGTCTTTCCCAGTCCTTGAATAGTGCCCCACTTCTTTTCTGCATCCCACACAATCATATATTTTCCTGCTCCACCTTGTCAATTCAGTGGTTGCTTTCTACCCAGAGTTCAGCCTGGCCGGCACAACCATTCCAGCTAAAGGGGAGGAGGACTTCCTCACACTGGCAGCCTCACGGCTCAGCCGAAAGAAACGTGTCATCGGGGCTGGAGTCGGCGTGGCCATGGTTCTGGTCCTGCTGGTGGCCATTCCCCTATTGGTCCACACCACCAAGGGGGGAGGGTCCGGAGGAGGGGGCACGCATTATGAGATGCTGGGGAGCTGCAAGATGGTGTGTGACACTTTCACCCCCCCACAGGGAGAGCTGACAGCGGTCTCCCCTCAGCCACCAGACTTCCCAAACCGAAGGGGAAAACAGGGGTTCAGAGGAAGCCCTGGACTTCCTGGTCCTCCAGGTCCTAAAGGCCCCCCTGGAGAGCCCGGTAAGCCTGGCCCACCTGGCCCACCAGGGCCTGGACCTGGTGGCTATGGCCCTTCCTTCTACAGCCCTAAAATCGCCTTCTATGCCGGCCTCCGGAAACAACACGAAGGGAATGAAATACTCAAGTTTGATGACGTGGTGACCAATGTGGGGAATTACTATGAGCCGAGTACCGGCAAGTTCACCTGTCCTCTGCCAGGTATCTACTACTTCACCTACCACGTCCTGATGAGAGGAGGTGATGGGACGAGCATGTGGGCGGACCTGAAGAAGAATGGACAGGTGAGAGTGGGTTTTGGTGGGTTTGTGCTGAAGTGTCTTTCTGAACTGGCCCTTTGACACAAAATCTCTTTTCAAGTTATTAATTCAGAAAAATGACAGGTATATAAAATAAAATATAAAACATCTCTATGGTTAAGATGTCCTTAGGCTGAGGCACTACATAACATGCTTAGATCATCAGTTTGGTTAATACACCCAATTCATTGATGTCAGAAACATTTTTGTCATATATTTTGAATACAGAAACATGCTGTGTTTTTTGCAGAACTATTGAAGTGGACTTCATTGTTATGTACAGGTGCTGACTGCCACTCAGCTTTTGAGCACAGTTTAAAAAAAACAAAAAAAAACAAATGTCAGACAATAATGCATTGAGAAAATCAAGGTGAAGTTTTAGACAAACTCTGAAGCAATGCGCCAAATATATAGAGAGGTAATTAAAGTGAAATACCCTCTTCTTAAAAACAGTTTAAAATGAAAAACTTAAAATGCAGGGGATTTGAAGGACAAAAAGAAGGTTGGATGAACACAGAAGCAGAGCTGGGCCTACGAAATGATTTACACGGAAAGCAAAAAACTAATTATTTGCACAACTTGCAAGTGAAGGAAGAGAGGGAGGGAGGGAGAGAGAGAGTGACAGCAGAGCGATCAAGAGGATAACAATCCTCTGCGTCTCGGTGGAGCAAAGCCAAAATGCAACAGCTGGCTACTGTCCTCTGAGAAACTCTAACTTTAACACTAATAAATAAACAAGTACGAAATGCCTGGAAAAAGCCTTGAATGCTTCCATCTGGAGAGCTGTGACAAGCTTGAAGTACTAAGCCCTCGCTCTGTTGAGGCGCTCTGATTCTGACATGTGTGCTGCAGAACAGAAGAGTGATGTCCTGGGGATTACTAGAGAAGGAGAAGGGGAAAAAAAACATGCTTTGCATTGTTACAAGGGTTTAATGGTATCACAGTTTGTCCACGCAGATTACATGGTACATGAACTGACAACAATATGCTACTGAGCAGAGCATCACTGTGCTGGGCTGCTGTTCACTGGTACGCTTTATTGAATCTACATCTAAATAAGCAGGCTAAGAAGGATTTGCCAGAAGGACAGGAGCTAGTTTTTGATTTGATAATTGGCACTGTGGAGATAGACAGATGCAGATTTAACTAAAGTCCCCCTGCTTGACTCAAACTTTGCACGTGGGAGTGGTGTGTTACATATCTTAACTATTAGGGCACCAGTTTCTAGTTTTCACCAATACTGGAATATCTACATCCCTGAAGGCCTTGTCAGTGGCCCTTGCCAGCTTTACTGTAGTTGCTCATATTGCAGCAGATTGCTGCTGCTTTTTATGACCTGAAGCTACCCCCCAGGTCAACCACTGGGAGTCACTTGTCCAGCAGCAAGAACACGCATCTGTCCTTACTAGTTTTTCAGTTATTGGCTGCAATGCAACAACACTGTCTATGACATCACTGACAACAACATCATGGAGCATGCTACAAGGAAACAAACCCAGGATTTCTGCAGCGATGGACTAAAGTTATACTTCTTAGTTACCCATGTTCCCCTGTCAGTTTGGGTTTGTTTGGGGGGGGGGGGGATTGGTTAGTGGAATGTCTCAAAAAGTTGTGGGACTTGGTGTAATGTTTATGAGCAAAGAAAAAAATCCAAAATTGGTGCACAAAGAAGTTTTTGCTATTGCAGGGGTGTTTTTTTTTAGTCTAACATTCTCTTTTTCTTACTGATTTTGCATGAAATATGTGGCATTCCCTGATTTTCTTTTGCTATGTATTTTGTGCAGATCTGGGGTCAGGTGATTAATATAAATTTGTGCCACAACTAATGATTATTTATTTATCATGTGAAATCATAGTCTGTGAGAGATTGATGCAATTTGAAAGAAGATGGGTATACTAGCCCTGGCCATAGTACAGTATAGTATATCTTCTAAATGATTGTTTCCAGAAAAAGAGTAACTCATCTTTAAAGCTGAAATGTTTGAATCGTTGCATAACAATTGTCACCGTTAGCCAATTATCATAATTTCCACTAAAGCTGCACAGTCCACCCAGTTAAAAAAAAAAAGAAAAAAAAGTTCAGTTTGTGTCTGAATCTGCCTCTATGTGTGCAGCACTGAACAGATTTTCCAATATATTTTTCCTGATATGTTGACAAATTATCATCAGCAAAGCAGAAATAATATTTCTTGGCACATGCTCTAAGTGGCTTCACTGTGGGACAAATGTTACTTGAATTTTTTGAGATGCTGTACAAACTTACATTTGAGCTGACCGTTACTTTCAAATTCAGCCTATTTAAGCCTGTTTTATACTGCTTCAGTTTTACAGGCTTTCCAGGCATGTAATATATTGACTATATATTATGTGACTGATCGAGTCCATAAAGATAGCTTTTCTCCATTTTATTGATTTGACAGTATGTGCAGAAGGAGCAGAGTAAAAAGGACAGACAGCTTAATGCCAGATATAATTGGAGGGGACCTGGTTTGTTGCAGCGTGCCTTCACAGACATTGTCATTCCTGTCTTCTCCTGCTATTAAATCTTTCATAGCTTTTAGATGAGATCTTCTCCCCTTCACCTGTGCCCCTCCTTTACTCATGTACTCGTGCGCGCACACACACATGCACACGCACATACACACATGCACCTTACACTCTTCTTGTCCACACTAGCTATTGACTCCTTCCCCATTAATTATCTTTTCCAACAACTAAATTATTTAACCCAATTCAGTGCTGATCTTGCCCTTTTCATTGCACCTGCCTTCCTTTTTTTTCTTCTTCCGCGAACAGACAGGTGCTCATGAACCTTGGCGAAGCTGCTAGGTCAATGAGAAAACTTTAATACAGAAACTGTCTCTTGAGAGACAGTCAAGACACTAAATAGCACTATTTTTTTTCTATTGTTATTGTCAATACTTGGTCTGGATTTGTTATTTTTCAGGGAAGATTTGATTCTGTTTCTTATAAAGACATCAATTTCATAATTAGAATATGCAAAAAAATTTCAATTCAATTAAAGACAAAAAAGAAAAACCTCAAAATTTTAGGAAATATCTTTGTTGCCTTTAGATGAGATGATAGATACCAATCTCATTTCTGTACAGTAACATTAGACACAGATTACCACAAATTAGTGCTAATACACTGTCCAAAACCACAAACGTTACCAGCACATTTCAAGGTCAGGGGCAGTGCGCATTAATCAGTATTATTGTAAATGTGCCAGTTTAAGCCAAATGGCTCATTTTCAACAGCTGTTCATTGGCCGGGTGTTCAATTAGGCTTTAAAAACAATAAAACATAAAAACAGTGATTTCAAGATAAAACCGGCAAAATACAGCATGAGAATGAAGCAAGAATCATGCTTAGGAAAACACACATATAATACAAACTATTAATATTAGACACTGCTGGATAGAATGGAGTCGCTCTTTCATATATTGAACCAATTATCTTTATTTTGAATGTTTTCTGACAAAGGATGACACATGTCCCCTCATACTGTGGACCATGTTAATCTGTCCCCAGCATTTTTCTGAAATAAGAAGTGGTTGTCCATCAATAGTTTGAGATATTTATCAATCATTGTGAAGTGTAATTAGAGTTTCCCAGCTAAGAGATCTACAAGTAGAAAGTGTATTAGTGGTGGAATTTTTTTGGACTTCAGAGCTTGTTTACATCAGGGTTTGGCTGTGAGCCCCTTCTTGTTTGTAATGGTGATAAACAGGTTGACAGACGAAGTCCCGCAAGAGCCTCTGTGGACTATGATGTTCAAAGGAAACATTGTGATCTGTAGTGAGAATAAGGAGCAGGTGGAAGAGAGCCTGGAGAGGTGGAGGTATCCTCTGGTGAGAAGAGGAATGAAAGTCAGTAGAAGCAAGACAGAAAACTTGTGTGTGAATGAGAGGGAGACAGAGAGGTGAACATGCATGGAGTAGAGGTAGTGAAGGTGGATGAGTTTAGTTACCTGGGGTCAACCATCCAAAACAATAGACAAGAGAGGTGAAGAAGAGAGCGCAGACAGGGTGGTGCAAGTGGAGAGTGTCAGGGGTTACTTGTGACAGAAGGATATTAGCAAGAGTGAAAGGGAAGGTTTACAAGATGATAGTGAGGCCTGCTATGAAGCATGGTTTGGAGACGGTGGCACTGACAAAAAGACAGAAGGCCAAGCTGGCTTCCTGTTGAAGATGTTAAGATTTTCATTGGGAGCGACCAGGAGGGACAAGATTAAAAATGGGTATATCAGCGGGACACTCAGGTTGAGCAGTTTGGTGACAAAGTTAGAGAGGAAAAGCTGGGATGTTTTGGACATGTGCAGAGGAGGGAGAGTGAATATATTAGACAAAGGGTGTTGAAGATGGAGCTGCCAGAAGGAGGAAAAGAGGAAGACTACAGAGAAGATTCGTGGATGTAATGAAGAAGGACATGCAGAGGGCTGGTGTGACAAAGAAGGATGCTAGTGATAGGGTGAGAGGATCTGATGTGGCAGCAGCTGAAAGAAGAAGAAACGTGTTTATATACAAATTGAAAAGACTTAAGTGAAAAGTGTTGTGACATTTTCCATGATCTTTGTCAGTTAAAGAGAAGAAATAGGTAGGTGTTACACCCGGGGCAGGTTGCACCAGTTCATCTTCATAAAGCCAGGTCCTAGTGGCTAAGTTGGTCTTTGTGAGGACCAGTATTTAGAATGGACTTTACACTGGCTGCACCAACCAAACTACGCCTAGTCTTAACTATGTCCTTTCCAGTGAATGCAGACTACATTAGGAAATAGTTACTGATGGACAACTGATGGACCTGGATGATGAAGAATCTACACAGACACAGTCTCCAGCTTTCTCAGCAATTTGGAATTTCTGATCTTCAGAAACTGTAGGGGATCACAGCAAAAGAAAAGTCAGATATTGAAATAAAAATTGATAGAGTTGCACTGTAAGTCAGAAGATCTTTTATAGTGATTACACTCTGTAATTTTCCAGTTACGATTTTGTGTGATGCTGAAGTTATTTCCTGTGACTGAGCAAGAAAGACTCCAGTCTTTAGTTAAACTTACATGGGTCCAGATCCAGAATCAGTTCAATCCACTGAACTGACTCATTAGCTAATCGGTGGATTAATGCTGTTATCACGCTGTGACAATAGATTGCATTTAAAATGTGGAAGCAGCCAATGTGACGTTAGTGGACTCCTATTTTGAACCGCTGGGTTGAGCCATCTTGGTTTTTCAAAGTAAGAACGTGTGGATCGGGCTGAGAAACCAACAGACATTACACATCCACACGGTAGCAACCTGTCAATCACTGCAAAGTGGCCAGTTTGTAAATCATGCACTGCTTAACTCCTATTTTACAATAAGTGGGACCATAACTCACAAAATGACCATCATGATATAATTAAAAAGACTCGAAACTAGTGATTATTATTAAACTCTCTCAGAAAGTGTTTCCTGAGGTTATATGAATCAAGAAAGCAGTAGTGTACAGACTTCTGTACAGTCTGATTTGTTTTGTCCCCTCTGGTCAGTTAGAAAGAGCACATTTGGCATTATTACTGTGTAATAAATAGAGAACAATCACTGAACTGTTTTTACTTTTCTCTGCTCCGTTTTTAAAACCTGTCAAAGCCCATGTGTTGGTAAGGCTATGCATCACTGATGAACATTCTTCTTAATTCTTATTAAAGGGAAAAACAAACATGTTTCAGCTATAAGCCATCACCAGGCTCAACACATTAAGCAGTATACTCGTCAGTGAGTGCCGGTCTTCTGTTTGTTCTTATGCTTTATCAAGATCAGGACCTATATGTGCTTAAGATTAGGACTTGTGAACACTGTAATTAGTGTTAAGGTTTGTGTATCATTTTTGACCTTAAGATAATGCTGGATTCAGGCGGATAGATTGGTCTCTAGTCATTGTTTAGGGAAAATCAAATCCCCTTGCACATTGAAATTGGTTAAAGTGGACATTTACTTAATTTGTCTACATGATTAGTAGTATGATCTTTTTTAAACTCTGCTTATTGGACACTTAAAAAAGGTAATCGATAAAATCATATCTCACTTGGCAGCTGGATGCAGCTACAGAAGGAAAATAATTCCATTAAAGTCTGCCTTTAACATATTTCGCAGCATGAGGTGATGCGTGTGCATGTGTGCATGTGTGTGCGTGTGTTGGGGGGGGACAACGACAATTGTCAGACTGACGGGCACAGTGTTGATCCACTTCTTGTCAAAGGGAGCAGAGAACAAGACACATCCTGGGGAGAGATCACTGCAGAGAGAGACAGAACACAGACGAGTGGGCTGACAGGGAGACAGAGATGGATGGATATTCACAGGAGAATGGACAGGGGTTCGCTAAATTAAGACATGAGCTGAAGACTAACCACAAAACAATGAAGTCAGACAGACAGTATATGACAAAAAAAAATATCAGACCTGGCCAGTTCTTCATCTCAAACAATGGCTAATGAATTATGTAGCTGATAAGTTTACACCACGTTTGCAGAGATTAAGCACTCAGCGCAAAAAAAATCTTCTTCCCTCGCTGTGTCCCATAACTCATCAAGAGATTGGTGTTGAGGTAGATGACCTTTTCAATGGATATATAATTCACCACCAATATGTTCTTTGCCCTTTACAGTGATGAGCATGGAGTGGGAGTATGAATATTT
The DNA here is from genome assembly GCA_034780415.1 of Cichlasoma orientale. Classification (NCBI taxonomy): domain Eukaryota; kingdom Metazoa; phylum Chordata; class Actinopteri; order Cichliformes; family Cichlidae; genus Cichlasoma; species Cichlasoma orientale. Next base: position 56,512 of record JAVDPK010000173.1, on the reverse strand, counting down.
ATAGTTGGTCCAATATGGGTGAATTAGGGTTGGCCAGTTGGTCAGTCTGTGGTTTTGAGCACATCTGTGTGGTAGTTGCATTTCACCTTCTCAGAAACCTTTGGCAGTGCCATTGGTTGCATCTATGAGACCGGTGGACAAACTGGACCCTTAAAAAAACTAAGGACTAAGGTTTGGAAGAGAAATTAATTAAAAGTTGGCCATAATCTTTGGATTAGAAGCAAGTTTCATTTCAGTTTCAAGCTTTAAAATAAGGTTCTAGTTAAAAAAAAAAAAAAAAGTTTTCAAGCATAAATCACCAATGATATTGCTTTCAAATGCTTTTCATTTTGTCATAAACATCCCACACCCATAATGTTTTTTTTATTATTATTTTTAAAATTTGCTTTTAATTGAAACGACCAATTTAAGTGTGTATAATGAGGTCTGTGAGCTAACTTGTTAATTAAATTATTCCATTAAAAATTGTGATTATGACAAACTTGGACTCAATTAGGAGAAAGAAGAGCTCGCCTCCAGTAGGTAGGTGTGATGCGGCCGCTGTGAGAGGAGGAAGCTGCTAATTACAGTAAGCCAGACAAGGTGTCAATATGGGCCTCGTGTAGGACTTCATTAGGCACTTTTAATTTTATTAGATTTTGGCACACTTGGAGCTGTCCCCCCAACCCCCAACAGTTGTGCTTATCTTTGATAGAATCATAAATAAACATTTTCTCCTGTGTTTTGAATTGCATTACTGTCACAATGGTCTAACATTTTAATGGGGAACAGGATTAAAGGCTGTCATTTCAGACGGGTTTCTTATAGAGCAAACTTAAAGAATTTGTCCTGTACACCCTGCAGCGATTCTTGCTTTTTTTTCTTCTTGTTTTTCTTCTATGTATTTATGCACTTGTTCATGCACACAGCCATTATTTGACTATACTATATGTTTCTGTTGTAATGGTCGAGGCCATTATATTCCAAAGACTAGAAAGACTTGGCTGGTTGTTACTGTGCTTGGCCATGCCTTTGTTGTGCTTTCCTGTTGCCTTCCCATCATATCATTATTCCTCCTCATCAAGGAAACTGTATTTTGTCTCTTTCATAAGCAGCAGTGTGCCACAGTGTTTCGCGTTCATGCCTAACATGAACAATTCTAAAATGCACAGGTACCAGAGTTATCTTTTTTGAGTAGGTTCATCAGAATGGACTTCTAATCTGTGATACAGGTTTTGTGTGATGAATCAGTGTTTAGAAATTTGCTTCTTTTGGGCATAGGAGAGTTTGTTCAGTTAATACAAGAACGTAAACATTTTTTTAAGAGCCTGAGGGAGCTGATGGGCTGCAGGTAGACCATCAAGAGAACACATTTATATCCAATTAAGCCATCCCTTCTACTGTCAAAGGTTTCAGTCTAGAGCCAATTAGAGACTTTCTAATCAACATCTTGACACCTTGGGTCCTGAGTGTCATGGCAAAATATTAGCATTTTGTATGCCAATTAGTGTCTGAGTCTGCAGTGCAGGAGAAGGGTTACATGTTGACCTGCATAATAGAAACAGGAAACCTCAGGCTGGTACACATGGGTGGAGGCTGAGAGAAAACAGGAGCTTTTACCAAAAAAAAAAAAAAAGAAGAAGAAGAAAAAAAGGGCCATTTCAATTGCCCTTCTTCTCTTTCCCTGTTCACCTTTAGAGGTCCCTCAGGTAAGTTTAAGAGACCCTGTCTCAATCGCTCGCTCCGCTCTGAGAGGTCTGTACATCACAGTGAATGAATCCTGTCAGTTTTATTACCAAAGGATCAAGGCACCACTGTGAAACAAAACAAAACTGGAAAAAAAAAAAAGAAAACACACTATATGAACAGCACACCTCCCAAACCTCATTTATACCCCCCCTCCTCCTCTAAAACAGGCATGCTTGATCAGTTTGTTATCCAACAGCCTCCCTCTCCATCACTCAAGGCCTCTCTCAACTTTGGCTACCTTTTCTCGTATCCTGTGCCTGGACTACTAAAGTGCATGCAGCTGCTTACTTGTCTGGGTGACCAAATCCAAATTTCTTCTCTCACGCCCACCTTTTCATTATGCATACTTCTTTTCTCCTCGCCGCATGCCCTCCTTACATCATTTTTTCTCAGACATTTTATGAACACATCTGTACAAATGGTGAATATCTTATGGTTAAATAAATGTGAAATACATATGTCAGCCCTTAAAAATGTCACACGAATGACTGGCACACAGCTGAAAATGTAGATTTTATTGAGCATTTAGGACTGTTGGTTATTTCCATGCTGTCAGTTTCTCCGCCCCTCTCTGTCCCTCTTTCCCCATTTAATGTTGCCCCCAATGAAAAGTGTAGGCAGTGTAATCTTCTCTATTGTCCCTTGGGTGTCCCTTCTTCCCAACAGCAGCAGATCACGTCAGAACAGCGTTGGGCCAACAGACAGAAATTCACTCCCTTGTCGCTATCAATCTCCGCCGCTGTTGACAATAATCCTGATCTGCCTTTCCTTCTTGTTTTCACTCCCAAAGCCCCAGTGCCTCCTGCCCACTTTAAGAAAACAAGGTTTCACTGTGATTGTTACTGACAGTTGAACCTGCAGACTCATCTGTGCCGGTTTCAGTGTCACAACACAATGCGATCTTAGTAGGTCTGGTGGTGGTGGTGGTGGTGGTGGGGGGTCCTTTAGTGGTGGAATAAAAATGAAATATTCAGATAATTAAGAAGGAAAATAACTCAATCGCAGCTGCAATCAAGCCTGCTGCGTATGTGTTTACACATTAAACGATTATCTATATTTTATATGGCATTTGTGTGACGTGGGTATCAGCTAGTTTTGAATTAATATTAGCAACACATACAAATTTGGGACAGGAGCATGTAAGCATTTAGCTATGGAGTGTATGGAGACTGATCGTTTAAATTAACTGTTTTTTTCATACCTAGTTGTTATACAGTAGGATGCCATTCTGTTGGAATACATGCAGAATGCGTTTTGGCATTGTTTGAATAAATACACCAGGGATTGAAAAAGACGTCATCTGGGTGACAGTGAAGGTTGCTCCAAAATCTGTTCAAAATGAATGGTTCCTTCACAGATGTGCAAAGTACCCCTATACCACCACTGAGGCTGGCTTTTAAACTATAACAAGCTGGATGGTCGGGTGGGCGATATAGGGACCTAAGGAAATTTGCAATAATGATATTTATGGCCATATAAAAAAAAATATGGAATAACATTTGACGGGTGTTTTTCAAACTTTCCAAATCATTTACTGTCATTGATAGCTGACTACCACATTTGAAGTGTGAATATATTGCCACAAGGTGCCAGCAGCAACATTAGGGAAATAGTAGTGACACAGCATTAGTCAAATGTAAGCACAAAAGTAGCTTAGGTGGTGTTTTCCCTGGAAAATGTAAATAAAACTATAACATAACTACTTAACACTTTAACAGTAATAAGAATGAAAGTAACTGAACTTTGTAACTCTTTAGAAGGCTGCACAGTATTGCCAAATAATAAAACTCAAACTGAAAAATATTTTCTGTGGGATATATTGGGTTGAGCTTTTTAACCAGTTGCTTAAAGCCCTCATTTTCCACTATGCGACTGCATCAGTAATTTCCATCCACCGGTTGTGCTTCCTCTCATACGGAGTGCAGCTAGCGAGTGCTCCAGCACTGTTCAGTTGAGTCATTTGTTTACTTTTGGGTCACACATCACCAGCTGCTCTTAGCTTCCTTTTTAGGTACTTAATCGTCATCAGAGGCTGACATGCTGCCACGCTGCTCTCGCTCTGAGACATGTTTGGGTTTGTGTCATTGTCTGTGTGCTACATGGCATCACTATATCACTCATATAGAGAAATCACACCTTTTTTTTCTCATGTAAATGATCATGGATGGTATGATATGGCACATCCCCACTTTTTCACTAGACAATCCTGTATTTTTAGCATAGTGCCATTTAACCTTGTCCTTTGCATGCAGAGATTTCTCTGATATCTCTGAATGATTTAATGATAAGAGATACAATAAGAAAAAATCTCCAAATTATTTGCAAACTTACATGGTATTCTTTAATTGTTGAGCCACAGTATTTGTCTATAAGGAGGTGAATTCCTCCCCATTTTTTCTTCAGAAAGTGTCTTTTGTGTGTTCTTCTTAAACCAATCATGTTTCCAGTAAATCTAATTAAGGTGTCTGTTTTTCCACCAAGTGTGCTTTTCTGTTATATATATATATACATATATATATATATAAATTTTTGAAACTTATTGATCTATGTTTTTTACATTTTACACAGAATGCAAATTATTCTGGAAATAGGCTTATTGTTAAAATGCACAAGTATGGACTCCAAAATTCTCCTTAAATAAAACAGTCAGCAATTTCACAAACTGAAACACTCCCATCATAATTTTTTACATTTTTCAGCATATCAAAAATTAATTAATTTCAAGTCACATGTAGATATTTCTCTATTTTTGTTTCTCTGAATATAGTGTTATTCATGAAGCAACTTATATTCTGTTGTCAATGATATTAATGATAAGGTGATAATAAAAATGTCACACTTTTGTGCATAAAATGTATAAAGATACATCTTGTCCAGTAGTTTACTGCATATAGGAGGGGAAGGGAGCCATGAATTAATCATAAACATAAGACATTAAATGTCAGCATCTCCACTGTCTGAATAAAGGCTAAGTAAACCTATGTGCCTCATAAAAAAGTCAACCATAAAAAGCCATAAATAACAGTGTGTCCTTTTGGCTGGCAAATATAATTAGCTGGCGTTCATTTAAAAGGCCATATCAGTGAGGTGGTGTGAATATCACTGCTGCAACTTCTATTGTGACCCTTAAATGCTGATTCAGGTAAACAATTTTATTTCAAGGATAGTTTAGGAGGGTTTACAATATTATTGTCTGTGTACAATGTCAATGTGTCAGTGTCAATGTGGAAATAAACTAGTTTAATTATAATTTTACATGCTGAAGATACTCCAAAAACAAAGAGCAATTCAGGCGATCCTTATGAGAGGAAGACCGAGGGAACAGTTTACTCTGCCCAGGATAGGGTTACTGGGGCCCCACCCTGGAGCCAGGCCTGGAGAGGGTGCTCAGTGCTCAAGGGAGCGTTCCTGGTGGCCAGGCCTTAGCCCATAGGGCCCACAGCCCTAAGAGGAGACATGGGCCTGCCTTCCTGTAGGCCCACCACCCATAGGAGGCGCCGATATCCAGCTATCGAGGCTGGTGATTGGGACATCACCTCTCTGGTGGGGAAGGAGCCCGAGCTAGTGCGTGAGGTTTAGAGATACTGGCTAGATATAGATGGGCTCACCTCAACAGATGGCTTGGGCTCTGGAACCAGTATCCTGGGGAGGGGATGGACTATGTTTCAGTCTGGAGTTGCCCTCAGTGAAAGGCTGGGGTGGGTATCCTTGTATCCCCTGAGCTTGCTGCCTGTATGTTGGAGTTTTTGGACGTGAGGATTGGTTCCCTGTGCCTTCGGGCCATGGAACGGGCCCTGACTGGTGTTTGTGCTTATGCGACAAACAACAATTCCGACTACCCAGCCTTCTTGAAGTTGCCGGGTGGAGTGCTTGAGGGTGCTCCATTCAGTGACTCTGTTGTACTACTGGAAGACTTCAATGCTCATGTGGGCAGAGACCTAGAAGGGCGTCATTTGGAGGAATGGCCTGCAAGATCTGAACCTGAGTGGTGGACTTATTGGACTTCTGTGCAAATCACAGTTTGTCCATAACAAACACCATGTTCAAAAATAAGGATGTCCGTAAGTGCAAGTGGCACTAGGACACCCTAGGTCACAGGTCAATGATGATCAGCTGATCACCACCTGGTAGTGAGTTGGATCCTGTGATGGGGGAGGATGCTGGACAGACCTGGCACACCTAATGGTATAGTGAAGATATGCTGAGAATGCCTGGCAGAGCCCCCAGAGCTGTGGCTGCAAGGTGATTGGTGCATGTAATCCCCAAACCAGATGGTGGGCACTGGAGGTGAAGGAAGCCATCAAGCTGAAGAAGGAGTCCTATCCTTGGCTAGCCTGTTGGACTTTGGAGGCAGCTGATTAATACCAGCGGGCCAAGTGAAATACAGCTGTGGCTGAAGCAAAAATTCAGGTGTTCAGTGATGCCATGGACAAAGACTTTTGGATGGCCTCAAAAGAGTTAGTAAAACAACTCCTTGGTGGCAGGCCCTTTGGGGGCAGTAACATTCGCCCTGAGTTCCTGAAGGCTCTGGATGTTGTAGGGGTGTCTTGGTTGACACAGCTCTGCAACGTTGCGTGGAGATCTGGGGCAGTGCCTTTGGATTGGCAGACTGAGGTGATGGTTCCCATCTTCAAGAAGGGCGACAGGGAGTGTGCTCCAACTATCAGGGGATCGCACTCCTCAGACTTCCCAGGAAGGTCTATGCCAGGGTACTGAAGAGGAGAGTTCATCTGTTAGTTGAATTCAGGATGAAACAATGCAGTTTTCATCCTGGTCACTGACCACTGGACCAGCTCTTATCCTATCGAGGATATTCAAGTGTGCATGGGAGTTTGCCCATCCAGTGTACGTGTGTTTTGTGGAATTGAAGAAGGCATTTGACTGGGTCCCTTGGGGTATCCTTTGGTGGTGTGGTATGTATGGGGTGTCTGGCCCATTGCTGCAGTCCATGCAGTCCCTGTACAACCGCAGCGCAAACTTGGTACACATTGCCAGCACTAAGTTGGACTCATTTCCACTTGGTGTTGGCCAGGGCTGGCTTTTGTCATTAATTTGTCATTTCTAGGCATAGCAAAGTGGTGGAAGCCTTTTGCTGTTGTGACCTCAGAATCTCATCTCTGCTTTTTGTGCATGATGTTGTCCTGTTGGCTTCATCAGGTGGTGGCCTCCAGCTTGCAATAGAGCAGTTCCCAGCCAAGTGTGAGAATTAGCACCTCCAAGACTGAGGCCATGGTTTTCAGCCGGAAAAGAGTGGAGTGCCCACTCTGGGTCAGGAACAAGTTGCTGCCCCAAATGAAGCAATATCCATGTGACCTGCCGGAGTGCCGGTGCTCCCGACTGCCAACTGCTTTTAAATGCCAGTAAAATTGAAACCACATATGATAGAGCAATAAGTCTTTGTGCACATAAAAGCAGAGGATTTACACTTATATATAATGCATTCAACATGTCCCAGCGTGCTGTACCCTTCCTCTAACAGCTTCGCAAAAATCACATAGAAAGCGCTAACAACATGTACTTTA
>JAVDPK010000173.1:15325-46552 GCA_034780415.1 Cichlasoma orientale | reverse complement strand
TTTAGAGCTTCTCTTTATTCCTAGCTGTGTGTACACACACACACACACACACACACACACACACACACACACACACAGATAAGGACACGTTCACTTCAGGTAAGATTCCTCAACAGGCACATAATTTAAGTTGATAAAGCAAACCACCAATCAATGATTTAGATCTGTACTACTTTCCGGAGGTTGTAACGAGACCTTGAAATTGTACAATTAAGAGACCCGACCATACTGTTAACCAAGACAACTAATGATGCTGTTATATTTGTCTGTTTTAGTTGTGTTATGAATCAGAGACTTGCCTTCTAGCTTGGGGTTTCCCAGGACTTTGAGTACTTCAGCATTGACCGGGTTCTGTCCCAGAGCTCGGATAACGTCGCCACACTGGCTGTAGGTGATCTTGCCCTCACCCGTCCGGTCAAACAAAAGGAAGGCCTCCTTGAACTCTAGTAAGGAAGACAGCAATGCAGAACTCCCATTCAGTTGCAGAGCACGTTAGGTTCCCAAACACTGCAAACCTTCATGCCATAAATGAAGACTTATTCACCAAAGGGCTTTGAGCTTTACAGATATTTTGTTTGCCATAAGCCATTTTGACAGTAAACAAGCACGTGAATGGCCGGAGCAGCTTCTGATGCTGCTGCTGAAATGGTAGACTGCTGAAGCCACTCACTGTGCATGCAGTTTCATATACTGACTCACACAGGATGTTTTTTTTTTTTTGTTTGTTTGTTTTAAAGCAATAAGTTAAGAAGGGTGCAGATAACTAGTATCAATACTAGAAAATCATCTTTCTCACATGTGCTCTTGTTCTGATTGGATCAAATAAACACTTATTTGCAATTAATGTTGCTTTCACACCAAAAATAGCACACGGCCCTTCATTGCTTTAAAATACGGCTTTAAAATGTGGTCCTTGTGTTATTGGAATCAGAAACTGTCACACTTCAGATAGACTGAAGCTACTCTCCTCAGTGCCGGTGGATGAGGGTAGGGAACAGCTGGTGCATGAACAGCAACACCAAAAACCTCTTTGGTTATGCTTTTAAAAAAATTACCATAGCCAATCGTGTAAACTGTTTCAGAGCCTTTTGGCACACCTATAATTATTATGTCTGCTGACATTTCACACATTTAAAACGCATACTTTCCAATCAACATGCAAACAAAAATCAACACGCTTTGCCAAAATCCAGTTTTGCAGGTTAGTGCTGCAGCAATGTGGACGAACGCAGAGTAAAATATTTGTCCGGTTTGAGTCGTGAGGAGCCTTCAGTTATCACACACAGTGAATGTCATTCAGTCAGGTGAGTTAAATTTAGCTCAGTCTGTCACCGCAGTGCTCATTTACCTGCGGGGATCCTGCAGTTTGCAGAGATAACTGTCGAACTGCAGGGTCAGAAGTCACAAAGCTATTTCAAATATGTGCTAGTTGTATTGCTGTGATGAATGGTTATGGGATAATAAAGCTTTTTCTAAATCGTTTTTAATAACTAACGAGACTCACCCATGATCTGGTCCTCCGTTAAGTCAGACTGGTCGCGGCAGAGTTCAGCAAGAGGGGAGACACGAAACAACACAGAGACTTTAGTGCGATGTACAAAAGCGTCAAGTAAATCCCGCAATAGCATTAATTACAGGCAAGAAACGACTTGGAGCTAAAGGCTCGGGTGAGTGAAGCAGGCCAGCAGATTCGCATTCAGCGTTGGCTGGCTTGGCATTACCTGCGCTAGATTAGAAGATGGTACAATCGTTTTCCGTGAATCCGCCAAAGGCTGACATTTAGCTACATCTTTCTGGAAGAATCTTTGACTTACCATGTCTGTTTTGTGCGTGTGTGGTGCACAGATGACAGATGGCTGAAGCTGCTGGACCTCCTCTGAGCTGCGAGGACTCAAACTCGATTACATCCCTGATGATGTCACTGTTTCTTTAGCAGCAACAGCCAATCACATACCTCCATTTGACAGCTGCATTTCTCGCATATTTGTAGAGCTGCAGCTCGTTTGTGGTGCTGCAGAGCTGCAGCCCCAAGGCCTACAAACATGCGACACACCCCCTTTCCGGTTTTCTGATTAAATAAGACGCACCGTATTAACAAAAATAGAATATCCAGCAATTTTTATTTCATTTGTTTTATTCATCCTTCTTCTCTGCACTGAGCTGCTGTAAGGCACACATTTCCCCGTAGTGGGAATCATCATTAAAGATTTATCTTATCTCAGCGCTACTGCATGAATGCTGACATGTGGGCTTTCAAACATGGTGAGCATTACAAGCTTAATGTGCCCAGAGACAGATGACACTGTTCTTCTGACCTGATCTAACACAGCCTGCTTTTAAATCCTGCACTCAGTGACGAGCCAACAGTCTGCAGCTTGGCCGGGCCTTGTGCCCACATTGCTTCTGCTTAGACTGACCTACAAAGTGTGCTTTAATGTGAGGTAACAGCACACCAGTGTTGGCAGTTTTCCCAAACTACAGGTTACCAGGTTACCAAATGAGTGAAGTCCCTCAGTAGCATCTTTGAGTTTTTTGAGAACATCCTCTCAAAACCCTTTTGGTTTCATCATCAGGATATACTTTAAAAATGCATGCATGTTTTTAATTAGGGATGTGATACACTGAGCACTTCTCCACTCCCCTCGTGTATGCGCCCTGCAGCATGTCATTAAGTTTTGTCTCCTCTCTCCCAGTGCTGTTTTTCCTCATCTTTCCCCTCCACCGGCAACCAGTCATAGCAGATGGCTGCCCTTCCCTGAGCCTGGTTCTGCTGGAGGTTTCTTCCTGTTAAAACTAAATTTTTCCCTTCCCACCATCACAAAGTGCTTAATCATAGGGGGTTAAATTTTCCTTAAAACCTCTCAATATTTCACTTTAGATGTTTAGTAATAAGGTTTGTGGAGGTATTGATAAAAAATATCCTTGCTCCTTGTATTATCTATAACTTCTCAAGAGGATGCATAACAAGTTGGCCAATTATCAACTTCCATATGCCTGGAAAAAAAATTATTCATTAATTTTTTAAAAATAATTACAACTAAACCTTCTCATTAAAAGTGTATATTTACCTGTCAAAAAGGGCAAATCTTGCCCTCTACAATACAGAATAGTATAAAATTAAATACTAAGATGTTTCAGGAAAAACATTTTATTGTTGGATTGGTCATTTCATCAGGCACCAACATTGGCAGGTCCACACACTCTGCTTTCAAATTCATGACACTGTAACTGATGCCTCGGTGTTACATACAGTAATAAACAACAACCTACATTTGATTCACATATGAAATAAACATGTCAAATTCATCTGGATAAATGATTTCTCGATCTTCATTCTGTGTCTTCAGTCGTCTCTCCGCACTGAAATCGAACAAAGTCCAGAACTCGAGCCTGCTGACCTCTGAGGAACTGTGCCACAGTCCTGCTTGGGTCTGCCAGAAAGGTCTGCGGCAGCAGGCGTGTCTCACTTTCACCACAGGGCAGGTCATCCATGTTACCCACAGACAGAGGAGCCTCTCCTACTATATGCTGTCCCAGTTTACGACCTAGCGTTTCCTGCTCTCCCTCCTTTCCACCCTGAAATATGACCAGAGCGCCATACCGGCCCATGGCCACCTCAGTCTGGCTGCTGACACCCCCGTGTACATATGAGCCAATTTCCCACTCAGCAGGGATGCCCACTGTCACTGCCCGCTTCAAAGACATGTTCTCACCAAGGCGACCTGAGTAGAAAGAGGAACCCATTTAATCAAAGCCTGCTGCAACAGACTGACAGTAAAACCCGATTCATTTCTTAGATGGCAAAAAATTAATTTCATGACTGAATGATGATTAATTTTAATTCCCTTTTATTTGTGTTTGAATTCAACCAGTTATCTAAACTTTGATTTCCTTCTGTGTTTCAAACAAAAACAACTGTATTTTATACAACTTTCAGACATGCACACCTTCCTGACAATCTGACAGCATCTGAATGTGTCAGCTTCATGCCTGAATGAGCAGCCTAGTAACTTTTCTGCAAAACTTTAACAATCTAATGAAATTGTGCCTAAGGCATAAGTTTAAAAACAGCTAAAGTTTGGAAGCATGCAGTTGCATTAAACAGGAATATAAGAAGTGCTTTACAGTGAGCAGTGTCCCTTAAGAAAAATACTGACCTATTGTGAGAGCCACCTGGTCAGCTAGTGAAGGTCCTTCACCCACACTGAGTTTGCTTAACTCATCACTAGAAAGGAGACTCTGAAAACAAAGGTTGAATGTTATTGAAAGGACAGCTAAATGGAACATTTAAATTAAACACTGATGCTCAAATTGGAGGCACTGCAAAAGAAAACAACTAAGACAATCAAAATATTAACATGTTTACGCTTGTCTCCTTCATCTGGGTCATCTTAAAACATATTACCAAAAACATTTTCAAAGACAGGTATGAAACAACCAGCCGCATACATCTACATACTCCTCAGCCAATGGGAAACCTACAGAGATGAGTAGGGCACGTGGTCATGCAGCTTAAGACTGCCCTTGAGATGTGTAGTGTAACAGGATCCTCAACACACCACAGTTTCAGTTTACATGAACAATTTGCCATGTTTCGTCATGGCTGACCACAGCTCGTGTTTGCCTAAAGCTCCTTGACCATATGTCATATTCATCCATGTAGGTGCCCCATTGGTCAATGTGCATGGTGATTGTTATGCATTTTTCCTGGTTCATACCTACCCTATTTAAAATGTTTCTATTATGTTTTGTATGAAGGCCACAAGCTAAAACACAATGGTTTACTTCTAAAGACTTCAAGTGTTGCTGTAGTTTTAACCTCTAGCCTTTTTTCCCTCCTTCTCCTTGCACCTTTGAAGGAGGTGATGTTGTACCAGGACCCACTACTATGCTTCCGTTTACATTTTTTAAAATAAATAAAAAAAACCCCCAACATTTATTTCCACCTCTGGCCCACAGCATGCATCTTTACCTTCACATATCCCGGCTGACGTTGAGTTTTATTTCTGTGGTGAGCCAAGGTGGCAAATGTCACATCCTTAACCAGCTGCTGGAACTTCTCATTGCGTGCCACAAAGTCTGTCTCACAGTTCACCTGCATCAAAAAGACGAGGGAGCCAGAAGGCCAATATGTTGAGCAAAAAAAAAAAAAAAAAAAAAGGGAGAGTGAGCCACAGAAACAATGACACTGCAAATGAATTCCTGTACCGGTGGGCTTACCTCCACCATTACTGCGGCTTTATCTCCTACAAACACACCGATCAGGCCCTCTTTGGCTTTGCGACCTTCGAGCTTGCTCGCTTTGCTCCAGCCTTCCTTCTGGGCCTGCTCGTGCAGCCACGTCTCTGCCTGAGCGTTTGGCAAATTACATCAAAAACAGTCATACAGCTCATTTGTTTCATAGTCAAAGATTTAACACAACGCTGAACAGCACCTGACAGAGATTAGAAGAGGTCCTCACCTGAGCCATGTCATTATCAAACTTCTCCAGTGCTTTCTTACAGTTAATAAAAGTGTAGCCTGTGCTTTTCCGCAGTTTCATCAGGAGGGCTTTCTCTGCTGCCAGCAGCTGACATCCTGTGTGTAGGGATTGCACAAGCTGGCAAATGCTGACCTGAGAGACACACATGATGAACAAACAAGAGTATAACTTCAACAAGTCACCCAGATTTCTATCTTTAGGAACCACTGAGGTCAGACGTGCCAAATCTGCGTTACAACAAACGCCATTTTTAAGTAAATTTTGCTGCTGTGGCATCAAGTGACCATGAAAGAATTAGCAAGTTAACTCACTTAAGTGTCCCACAAATGCTGCACGCTAAATCAGAGAAAACCAACTCGCGACAGCTCGAGTTTTAAGCAAAATGTCAAACGTGCGCTTACCTTTGCGACATCTCTTGTTATTGTTCTGAACAAAAAGGTTAAAGACATCTTCACACCCAGCAGAAGTGCACAGTCTTATGAACGCTACCAATGTCATTCACCTCCACGCTGTGGAAGGAAGCCGACCAGGGACAAAAATGTTTAAGTAGCAGTTCGGCGCCACCTAGCGTACAGGAGGACAGCGCCACGGCATTGCCCAAGGTTTAATGGGGCCTTAAGCACAATTTAATTTAACTGTTTTTGAAATGTGCAAAAGGGCAGAACATTCACAAAGAATTTAAAATAGGTCCAAATGTTATTTTTCACATAATAAAACAAATGTAAAGATTGTATTAAATAAAAATAAATAGAATCTAACTGACCGCTAACAGTAGGTTCCCAACCATAATGCCTGTTTTCCATTCAGTTTCACCTAAGCTCACCACACCCTTACTGAACTTAAAATTCATTTGACATTTCTATGTAACAAATGCCATTGTTAGTGAATTTTAATGAAAAATAAATAACTAATATATCATTGTTCATAAATAACTAATATATCATTGTTCATATGTCACTATGTGGCTCCCTTAGTACCAACAGAGCATTGTTTAAATACCACAGCCTACCCAAGTATTGTTCCTGGCCATGTCCATCCTTTTATGACCACAGTGTACTCATCTGGTGGCTGCTTCCAGCAGGTCAGTGCGCCTTGTCACAAAACTCAAATCATCTCAAACTGGTTTCATGTCAACATGAACCAAAATCTCTGAGGGATGTTTCCAGCACCTTGTTGACTCTATGCCATGAAGAATTAAGGCAGCTCTGAATGCAAAATGGGGCTCAACCTGGCACTATTAAGGTGTATCTAATGGTATGATTGTTGAGTGCTTGTACAGTCGTAGTCAAACGTTTGGACACACTGCTACTGTATGCATATGTAATTTTGACCTTTATTTAAAGGTTCTCTGGGTGTGAAACCGTCATTATTATTGATCCCTGAGGCCTTTAAGGGAGCTGGATCCTGTTACTTGATTTTGTGCAGGCTCATACTCCATGTGTGAGTCAGCATTGGATAAAAGTGTGATGAGACATACATGGAACTTCCTGCACTGTTGTTTGTACTGTATGTAATGTATGTGTATTGAGTATTAACAGCAAAGTTGACTTGGACGTCACGTGAAAAAGCTAACAGTGCCAGGTAATTGCTTTGCAGCTGAGTTACAGCTAGCTGAGCTAGCTCCCCTGCATTGTACCACTCTTGGCAAGCAGTGTAGAATTGCAATCGTCAGCCAGGCTTTTAATGGTAACACATTATCTTATTTATCTTTCACAATAAAAGATAATGTTTTATCTTTTAATCTCTTATTTAATCTCCTTTTTCTAGTAGGACTGAAACTCGTGTATACTTTGGGGGCAGGAAAATTACTACATTTACATTCCAGTAGGTATCCCAAGAAAACCCCAAACCAGTTTGTTGCAATAGTTCTCGTTTAAAGTGAACTTCATTTAAAGGCACTGATTAATTCAAAACTGTATTTTTCAAGGGTTTAAATCTCTCTCAGCCAGTGTTGCATTTGAGCATATGATCTCCACATGCTCAGAGATACTAAGATGTGTGAGCTATTCTGGGTTATCTCACATAAACCCTGTGAAATAAAGCATCTGGTCATTCAGGTGGAAAAATCAGAAAGGGTCCCATTTTAATGCAAAACTGCACTTTAAATGGCTCCATATGCCTTGGATTTTATTAGTTCTTTTTGTTCTATTGCATCCAAATGGACATAAAACAGAGATTTGGACTTTGATGGAAATTACATTATATTTCAAGCCAAATTACACGAATAAAAACAGCTTATAACATATATGTCATGAGCTTTGATATCTTTTTTGAGCATTAAAGCTCTGTGTGAGAACCAGATGTAAAGTTTCCAGTAGAAGAGAAAGAAACTGAACACTTTTATCCTTAAATAGAAAAATAAATATTTAAAAAGGATTAAAATATGTCTATAATTATAGAAATACATAATTAAGAAAACACATCAAACAACACACTGTGTTTTGCCTTTGCATTTCTGATAGCACAACTTACAATAACAACAACAACACAAAAGACTGCTTTCAAACATGATTCCACAGCTGGTGTGTCGGTGTATGCCGGCATGGACTGGTCCCAACAGGGTACTGCATAAGAGAAGAAAACTTTGATAATCAATGTACAGCAGCTGTGCTAACCAGCTCCACCTGGCACAGCCACCTCTCTTTCTGCAGCTGAGCAAAACTGAAGGCCACTACCACACAGGTCCACCGGCCACTTTAGGCTGGAGAACCAGCCTGTTTTCAGCTCCAGGCCTCGCATTACAGCAGAACTCACAAGGTGTCCTTTGTTGTTGATTGTGTAATGAGTGGCAAAAAAGTGGAAACTGTGGGCTCTTGATTTGTGATTTTAAACATTATCACTCTTTCTAGCTTCTTATCCGGACTGAGAGTCATTTGCTAACAGGGTCATTTGCTCTCAATCCAATATTGCCACAGTTGTTCTTTCAAGCCAATGGACACTTTGTTTGGACCACCATGAATGCTATAAAGCCAGATCCAAGAAGGATCCAGCTGTTGTCCTCCTTTAGTCACTGCAGCTGAGCATGTTCTGAACAGCAGACGATAGCAGTCTGCATCCCATGAACTGGAACCGCAGAGCTTTGGTCGCCGACCAGATTGGCAGGCATAATTTAATACCTACCAATAAATTACCAATATTCCAGCTAACATACCCAGCTCATCTTCAGCTCCACTCATACTTTCTAGGATAGAACTGCCCACTTCACTTTTTAAAGCTTTACTCTTCAGGATGAAAATGACAGAGACGTTAGGAGTTTGGAGCATTAGTTACCCACAGAGGTAACTAGTGCTCTGGTTTTTGGCTGTGAGTAGGCTGCAATGGGTGCAGTCTATCTGAGGACACACCTACTCACGGCTGTGGTGATACCTCTCACTTCCCTCCATCCAACGCACACTTCTTTAGATTGGTGGTGAGAAAATCCTGTCAGTATTTGGTCACAGGACACAGTAGATGAGACTGTGGTAGTTAGCTGCATAGTGGAACAACCTGGAAACATCATGAATCTGTAACAGTACAGGTAGGAGAAGGCCATTTTTTAAGCCTCTAGAGATAAGGGAATGTGTCAGTACCCCTTAATCAGATCCATTCTTGTGTAAAAGCAAGCAGGTGCTGATCAGTCTAAGAAGCCATCAACCTGAGGTACTGGATAAGCATCAAAATGTGGCACTCCATTCATCTTGCAATAGTCCACACAGAACAGATCCGTCTCTCTTGGCACAAACAATGGTGTGGCTACACAAGGTGCTGTTGGACTGCATTAGTACTACCATCTCCTTTTTCCCCCCATTTTTGGCCACAGTGGCTTTTATCGGCAGTAGTCAGACAGGAAAAAGATATGTGGGGTAAATTGGCGGCAAGCTGGGACTTGAACTCACGCCGCCCACACTGCAAAGCGGCATATGAATGTGGTCGCCTGCTCCACCCCTGAACCACCCAGGCGCCCAGTACCACCATCTCTTGCAGCTATGCAAGAGCAGCTATTCAAGTCCTTCAATACTTCAGTACCGTTCTCTTGTGCTTTGGCAGAGCCCTGAACACACCCAGGTGGGTCACAGCAGGATGTTATAATAGATAAGTTGAATGAGGAAAAAATGCTGTTGCAGCAAGCCAGCATCTGCTCTGCGAGCATCACAGACACGTGGTAGGAATCATCTTAATATCTCTTTCTTTCACCAAGCTAACAAAAGAAAAAGTTCTGCCTAGGTCAAAGGAGGTTTAGGTGGTAAATATGCATTGCTTTACCCATATTGGAGCACACAATATGAAAACTAATATCAAACACATGACCACAAAGGATCCTCTTTGCAATCAGTACAGAGCTGGAAAAAGGAAGTGCAAGTCTTTAATCTCCAGGTTTAAATTTCACCTTTTCACTAGTGTAGTTAACGTTCCTGTGCCCTGAACGGAGTTTTTCTATCAGGTTCAGGACGTGTCGATGTCCTGAGTTTCCTTCAAGATGGTTCAGAACTTCTCCAAAACCTGTAACCTACACAGAGGCGCTGCGTCAATTAACTCCACCACCACTGGTCACTGAACCAGTCTGCCCTATCTCTTTTATGGTTGTTGAGCAAAAACCACACCCCGCTTTGATATAAAGGAAAGGGCAAAACAGTCAGTTCACCTAGTTATCAGACTGCTACTGAGCCAAGATGAAGGCCATTGCTGTCCTTGTACTTTGTGCGACCCTGCTCTGCCAGGGATACAGCAGTAAGTGATTTATTTTTAAACCCATTTTTGCATTTTTATTGTGATCATGTTACACGTGGAACAAGGATGTCAGTGTAATGCTGTGAGATTATGACATCAATCTGTCCTGTTGGTTTCCAGACTCGGTGGACTCATGTCAAGGACGATGTGGTTACGGAACAGACAGCAATTTCTCCTGTCAGTGCAATCCAGCATGTGAGCGCTACAATGACTGCTGTTCTGACTACATTGAACTATGTAAAGGTAAGCGACAAAAACAGATGCCCGATGTTGTTTGATACCAAAAACATGCACATTTACCATTATTAGAGTTTTTGTGAAACTGTTGGTATCAGTATGAAACTTTCCACTAATCACAAGTGCACCATCTAGCTTCCACATCTTGTAAAGCCAGGTTCAGTGAGAATTACACCTCTCAGGTGCCGCTGCAACTCCACGTGCAGTGTATGAACTCTGTAACAGTAAGACCCAAATATGTGTCATGCGTAGCTGACCCCACCTCACGTGCCACACAGTATGCCTCCACCACTAGCTGTGTTATACAAAATCTTCCCCTAACAGCCCCTCTGTTGCAGACACCTGGCTACTTTCACATGGCTAACACGTTCCAACAAGCAGCAAAAGAGTGTGCGCCGTGGTCCCATGTTACAAAATCTGGATTTCTCAATCTGTACTTTATGACAGTAGTGTCATAGTTGTATGATGTTTTGTACAAACAAGTATTTTTTTATTCTACTTATTATGTGTAATTTGGCTTTTTAGTGGCAAGTCAGGTTTTATTTTAAAATGGTTCATTTTTATAATACAACAAAGTGAAATCAAAACAGTGTTTCACAAACCTTTTAACCTGCGAGCCTCTTTGATTCATAAAGAGTTCCACCAAAACCGGACACTCAATTAGATAATTAATTCATTTAATTTATTTTCTATCATAAATAAATACATAGGTAATTTTCTCTCTGATCCTCTCCCATAATTCACTTCAGAGCCCTTTTATTTATCTTGGAGGCTGGGGACCGCTGGACTAGACAACAAACTTTATGTGAATTATATAAGCATAGCTGCTCTTTGACCACTTATATTACATAGTAAATTTTCTTTTATACACTGACACGTGTGTAGTGATGAAGCAGAGAGGTGCATTTTCTGCAGAATAAATATCAGATCTTGAGCATTTTTTCTTTACAATTATTTATTACTTATTCTAGTTGTGATGGAATATTTTTATATTGTGCCATCCATCCATCCATCCATCCATCCATCCATCCATCCATCCATCCATCCATCCATCCATCCATCTCATGCCTTTGCTACTCTTTTTTAAGTAAAAGAATCTAAACACTTCTTGTGTTTGGCTCGTGGGTCCAGCCGCACTTGGCCAAAGCTTTTTTTTTAGTAAATGTCCAGCAGGTGTCCCTATTGTGCTACTACACGCAGTGAAAAGAGACGAAAAAAGACTCACTTGAAGAAATGTTTTGATAGGTAACAGCAGCAATAGTACAATACAAATATACTCCAGTTCTCATTATGGAAAGTTAATGTTTATTAACTGCAAACAGCAGTTTAAATGTGATGTCTGACTCATGCAGAGTTTAGTTGGACTATTTCACACACTCTTTTTTTTTTACTTAACTTGTACTTATTTACTTTCTGTTATCTGTACTCCGACATATACAGGAACACACACATGTGCATGTGTTTGTAGGTGCAGGTAAAGCGGTAACTGATGCAGAGATCAAGGCTCTCTCTGAGACACTTTATGCTCTGGACTCCAACAAGGCTTCAGCCTCAGAGGTGATAATTGACCTTCAGACTCTGGTGTCCGACTCTGAGACCAGCTCTGAGATAGATCGCTCGCCAAAGCCGTGAGAAGACAGTTTTTATCACTACAGTACTTTCTCACTATGTAGCCATTTTTCAATTTTCTCAATCTTCTTTTTTTCTGTATAATTGTTTGTGCTTTCAGCTTGTTCCGCTACGTGGACGAGAATGCTCTCTTTTCCAAGCCTACCTATGCTGCTCTCCTGTCTGTGTTGGACAACTACAACAGGATGACTGGAGTGGCGGAGGACTTCAGCTCTCAGCAGCTGGCTGAGCAGGAGAAATTTGTCAAGGAAACTATGGCCAACACTGAGCTTGGAAGGGAGTTCTTTGCTTTTCTTCACACCAAGGGTAAACCATTCCTATGTGTAGTAGTTCACCTTCAGGCATCCTCAGCACCACTTAAAGGTTGGGTAATGTCATTCAGATGTGTTTGCAATGGTTGTGTTTATTTCTTAAGGCATTTATAAATCTGAGGAAGAGTTCATTGAGGACCTGAAGATGATGTGGTTTGGTCTGTACTCTCGCAGCAAACAGCTGGACTCCAGTGGCTTTGAACACATCTTTGCAGGTTCGGACAGAGCAGTTTCCTTTTCATAGTCACAGTTATTTGAAAATATATTTAATTTTTTTTATCACTTAAAACTACATTCTGTTACAGGAGAGATCAAGGGAGGAAAGGTGTCCGGGTTCCACAACTGGATCCGGTTTTATCTTACTGAGAAAAGCGGAAAGCTAAACTATTACAGCCACAGCTTCAATGGGCCTGTAAGCACTGACAATAAATCCTAATGAGCTGTTTTAATTTACGATGTGCACTGCATTAGTTTTCTTTTTCAATTTGTTTCTCTTGCTTCAGTGGACTACGTATCCTGATGTTTTGGGGATGCAGTTCATGTGGGATGGCTACTACAAACAGGTTGGCTCTTCAGTCATTGGCTCCAGCCCAGAATTCGACTTTGCCATCTACAGCCTCTGCTATATCACTCGTCCTGGAAAACAGTGAGTAAATCTTCAGGTCCAATAACGTCTTATTGTACGTGGATCTGTTCTGATTATGGTTGTCTATCCATCAACCTCAGGTGTCATCTGAGCGTGGGAGGGAATGAGCTCATTATTCAAACTTACACCTGGGATAATTCCTTCTATGGTGATGGGAAGAAGTTCATTGGATCAGCCTATCCTTCAACCCCTTAGGGACTGAAATTGTTCTCTAAGCAACAAGCAAATTACAGAGCAGCCTGCAAGTGTTTCATTACATAATTGTTTTGAAATAATTTTCCCAACAGTGGCACTTAAGGTCAAGTTCAAAAATGAAAAGATATAATGTAATGTAAATTTGTCACACCATTCCCTACATCCTGCAATAAAATAACGCAGAGCAATTGGTAAAAAATGTTTTATGTCTTCTAATTATTGTTTCTTTCTGCTGTACTACAGAAGAGCATAAATAAGACAGTAAACCAGACCGGCAATTAGTCTGCAGTGAAACCTTTCTGAGAAGTCTCTCAGAGCATGAGAATGTGGCGCGCTCCCAGGGGCACAATCAAGCTGTGCCTAATGGGGCAAAAAACGGGCGTTTACACACCCAGAGTAGGCACAATATTGACACTAACCCTTCAGTCGTAAGAGCATGTGCACACTTGACACAATTGCTTATTGTCTTATTGCTTATTGTAAGAGAAAAACAAAAACAAAATGCAGTCTTTTGCAGTATGAACTATAGAAACAAAGAGACATTAACAGATCTTGTTCTGCTTGACCTGCTCTGAACAGTAACCACCAGCTAAACCTGTTCTTATCAGCTGCCCATAAAGCTGCCTGTGTGTATAACTCCCCAGTGTGTGTGTGTGTGTGTGTGTGTGTGTGTGTGTGTGTGTGTGTGTGTGTGTGTGTCCAGCTGGTATGGGGGTTGATTTTACTCTTTCACTCATCTAGGGTGACTAACAGGATAAATTCTGGTCTGCCGACAGAACAGGGGGACACACTTGCTGCCCTGTTTAAAGAAAGCATTACAGGAGGTGGATCTGCCACTGATCCCATTGTCCGCCAGTCTGTGTGCATTCATGCAAAACAAGAACACAAGAGCAGTCAGTCCGCAGGAAAACTCAGCCTTCAGCAATTCATCTGATTTAGGCCTCACATGCAGTCAAAGTGCTGCAGCAACATGACAATAAAGTTCGCCCAGGGAAGAATTTCTCTTGCTATTTTGTCAGCCCATATTACATTTTCTTTGCTGGTGGCTCTAGAAATTAGAAGAGTAAATCTTCTCTCTTTTCACACTGCCCTCTTTTTTAAAGCCCCAGTGGAATCAAATTAAATCACAGTGGGACAAATAAAAGGAAAAAAAAGATTCAATTGTTTCTTTTGTCACTCACACAACTTCATAATCAAATTATAGCTGGCCACCCGCCAGCGTGTCCTCGCATCTCCCTCAAATGGGCTTCTTCTGGCAGATCTCGTGAGCCACCTGACTTTTGTTTTGTAATTATATTATCCCGCTCTCTCTATCGCGAGTTGCGGCTAATGGCTGAGCGGGCTAGCCCAGCTGCACATGCAGAAACAAAGCTGCTTATGGGGCCAGACAATGGGCCCGTGGAAAAGGGACGCCTGAAGGCGGTCAGCCAATGAGCACGCTCAACAGGGGGCCAGCAGGGGGTTTAGGAAAGGGTTAAGGGGGTTTAGGGTTCAGCCGAGGTGGGGAGGTGGGGGGTCTATTTTACCCAGTGGTGGGGTTCATCAATGAGATGGTTAGTAGAAGGACACATGGTCACCATCAACCCTTACTCCCCAGGGTCGATGCTGGGCTGGAGGGAGGTTCAAGTTTGGCTTAGAAGACCGGCCATTTCTAAAGTTGATGAGGGACCATGAAATAAGGAGCAACGTTCATTCTCTGGTGTGTTTTTTTTTTTGTATGCTTTCCAAACAATTTGATGACCATATTGCTATTGCCAGTGGTATAGAAATGAATACCGACATGTGCAAAGTGAGAGATACTATCTTGGTGCATTGATAAAACCTAAGACTATATCAGATTATATTCGAGGCTAATACTCACATGAAGAAAAAGTTTTTGATTGCTACACATGCGGTCCATCCTCATCCCCAAACATGAGTGCGCAAACATACACAAACATAAACACACACACACTCTTCAGGCTGTGGTGCTGGCACCTCTCTAAGGAATTCCAGTATGACAGATGGACAAAACCCACTTTCCCCACTGTCACACACAGAAACACTGGGGATTCAAAGGAAGGTCATGTTTGTGTGTGTACTGAAGTGAAGTTTTATCTGTCCTTCTTTTTTTTTTTTTAAATATATATATATATATATTATAATAAATTCCTGTCTCATTCCAAGAGAAGGTGAGGAATCCTCTGAGCATGTGAACATGCTGAGTGAGCTGAGAAGCCAGTAGAGAATAGATGAGCATCTGAGCCACAAATATGAGATATGTTCAAGCAAAGACCATCTGCAGTAGGACTTCATCATGTGTGGCCAGCACGGAGGGACCAGGGGACATCATGGCATACATACGGCTTAACACTTGAGCACCACTTGTCGAACATAAAGATCGGACAAACACTGCAAATAGGTCGAATTTAAATAAAATCGTAAACAAGCTAAAAAAAATGTTTTGTCAAGATGTGTTAATTTGCAAGTTAGGATCATACCTCTAAGAAGAATAATGAATAGAATTTATTCTACTAGATTGTTACAAAATGTTTTACAAGCCTCCACAATGGGGACACAAGGCCTCAGCTATAATATTCCCCTGTTGGTTCCACTCTGGGGATGTAAGAGACCCAGCTCTGCTATTCCCATCTCAGGCTGCAGGTGTGGAATAGGACAGGAAAAGACGCAGGGGGAGGAGCATGGGGCAAGGTGGTCGGCTTGGGAATGAATATAAAGTGAAAGCACATAGTTTGGAATTGCAGATTACCCTGTAAACTATGTTAAGCCTCTCTGTTAGAGCATGTGGTGCTCTTTTCCTAAAACAGATATACAGTCTCTCACATTCCCAGTCTCACTCTCTCTCTGTTCCCCAGTTAAAAAAAAAAAAGACGAATGTCAGCAAGACAATTTGTAATCCTCATTTTTTTTTAGAGAACTTTGCACGGTTATGAGGACATGCCTATTTACGTTTGCGTCACTAGCATTTTTTTCTTGAAATAATCTTGCCAATTTTGCTCTATTACTATTTACACCCCCAGTAACTGTAGTCAGTGTGTGAAAATTCCCATTTACTTTAAGTTACCTATATATTAGTACAAAAAATGTGTAACAGTCATAACTTTTGATGAGCTGAAAAGTTAATGCAATCTGTATATTCATTATAAATCTAATTATTACTGTACTTTCATATAAGTGTGCCTTTTAGATCACAGTCACTTTATACTAGCAAGTTATTCAAACAAAGTAAAAGTACATAGCAAAGTTTTACACTTGCTTGCCTTTCGGACTTTCAGCCACATTTCATGGTCTTCATCAGCAGACAGAGTGATGTGGCTGAGGTCTGGGGTCAGCGCTGAGCAGAGCTGGCATTCATAGTTTTTTTTTTTTTGTTGAGCAAATAAGAATAATTGTGTATTTTGTGTGACAGCTGCAATTTCCCTGAGCTATACTGACATATAATACACATAGCTATTGAATAATTCTAATAAGCAAAGACATTCATTCAGGGTCAGTGAATGTGGGTTATGGTGCTAAACCTCAATATCAATAACCTCAATACACCTAGGTCCTGCAGAGAGGAGGAGGTGGAGGAGCGAGTCTCGAAAGTCATATTGCCCATTTAATTGCACATCTCACGAGACCAAACTTACCCCTTCTGGTCAGAGCGGCCTCTTAGGTGAGGTGAACTTGTTTAACAGCCCTCATCTCCACAGCGCAAAGGGATGGATGCTGGAAGAAGAAATGGCGCAAACACCTGCTCACACGCAACTTCAAGCTGTCACATACAGTTAGGCTCAGGCGACTGAGCGCGTCGCCCCACCGTTCATGGACGACGTGCTGCGGATTTGGCGGCCGCCCTCGCAGCGCAACAAAGGCCTGGGCCTCCCCTGTTTGTCTCGTCTATTTCAGTGAGCTTAGGCACAGCTCACACACACGCGCGCGCGCAAGTGTTTGAGCCCCAGGGGCTCCAGCCACGGGCCGGCCACGCGCGAGCTGAAGCGCGTCAACAGGAATTGGATGGGAGTGGGAGGAGGAGGAGGAGCTTTAACGTGGAGGTTAAAACCCAGAGCCCCCGCAGAGTGACCCGCACTGAGACGCTGAACAGCTCTGCACAAGGAGACGGCACGAAACTTCAACGTTGTTTGATGGACAGTGTGACCGAGCTGTGATCCGTGGAGAAAGGACAAATATCATCTGGCAGACTTCCTGAGGCGACACATCAGCACGGGTATGTTTCAAAACGCATATACAATATGCAGCCTAGAAAGAGTTTGAAGGACTCACTTCTGAGTCAGTCGGTGTGGACACATTTTACGTGTGTTTTCCATTTAAATGCACCGCGTACGCAACTTAATTTCCATTTAGAGAACCCGATTTTTGGCATGGGGATTTTCTTTTGAAATAAATCAACTGCACAAAAAGTCAACACGAAATTAATATATCTAATGAAAAAAGTACAAAGGGCTTATCTCAATATACTTCAGTAATAGCTGCTTAGGCACGCAATTTGTGGAGAGACATTAATATTTCTGCCTCTGAAAATGTCTATTTCAATTCAGTCTGAGCCCTCTGTTAGGGTACTGATCTGTGGGATGTCGATCTTTCATTTAATCCCATGGCCGTTGCTTCATCCATGGAGTAAATCCTGCGATGGCCCAGATTAAAGTCCTGTCAGTGACTTGCTGGAGCATTACCAGTTTACAAGTTGACCGGGATTGCCCAAAGAACTGGAGAAGGGGAGAAGACGGATAAAACAGATAATACATATAGAAGAAAAATGCATCTAGCCATAAATGCATCAAAAGCCATCTCCTCCCTTGCCAGCTGCAATCTGTGCCGGGAACTGTCCGGTGCTGAAACAGTCGGGCCAGTTTGAGGACTTATTTTTGCAAAACTAATGAGGTTATAATTGTTCATTCCTGGTGATGTAACACTTGTGCTCACTGTCTCCAGGTTGCCGTGGCTATCAGATCCCTTATTTCACCCATCAACCTTCTTAGAAATAATTGATCTGACTTCAAAAAAGAAGGCCTCAAAATCTACTTTCATCTATATTTATTTTAATTCAATAACAAGTTAGAACTGAATGAGAATATACTGACTAGAGAATTTTATAATGGCCTCTTTCTGGGACTAAAAGTAGGTTTAATCATGTTTCTAGATGATGAGTCTGAAAATGATGGACTCTGCAGCCTACATGGTATCACTTTGTGAGATTTATTCTGCAGGTGGGTAAAACAGTTATGACAGAGAAAATGGCCTCTGGCTGTAATGGGGAAAGAGAAGGGAAACTATTTTCTCTCATCAAAAGATCAGTAAAGAGAAAGAAAGTTATACATATGCTGTAGAGGGGCAGGAAGTCAGATCTGCATACATTTTTATTTTTTTATTTAGCTTGTTTAGCTTAATTTTTAGTTTCATCCCTGTTGGTGAGTTTCAGGCACCAAATAGTCTTGGGCGGGTTTAGGAGGTGATGTTAAAATATCCTTGAACAGTGTTAACCACCAAGACTCACCCCCGTTTTCCAGTGCAGCAGGTGATGAGGCTAACCCTGTCTAATGTATGATTGATGCAACCGTGGGAAAACAAGAACATTAATGGCAATGCCATTGCAAAATTACTTTATGATAAATCACAAATGTAATCCAAAGAAAATGCATTTTCCTTGAAACATAAATGAGAATTCTGTTTAGCAGTTTTAGGAAGCAGGGCTATTCATTTTGGATAACAAGCCTTTAATATGAAGCCAGGAAAGCTAAACTGTGATCACCTGCTGATTTATGAAGAGCTGCTCACTGTTAGTGGTTTAGCTGTACTGTAAACCAGACATTTTCATACTTATCATTGGTAGTGTTACACACTGGCTATAAACTAGAATACTTATAAGCTGAATTAACAAGCTCAGTCCAAAGAAAAGCAGCTAGTTATTCTTTAGTGATGGGGAAAAAGTACCCAAAGGAGTGTAATCAATAAAAGCATTGATTATGTAGGATGACCAAATTTAATTCAACATATTGTGGTAGCACATGAATCTATGAAAAAATGTTTTCTCATTTGTTTAGTATGAACAGGTAAAGTAACTGACAGTTACATTTAGAGAATTACAAGCATGACAAAATGTAATAACCTGCACAATCTCTATAAGCCCTCAGCAAGAAGGTGGAAACCATTAACCTAGAATATTACAGTGATGAAGACTGGGGTATAGAGGTTTCCACCACATCAAGCTAATCGCTAATAAGCTGTACTGTCTGATACTATTAGAGGATATGAGTGACAAAGATGTTTTCATTTTTTAATTTAAATTAATTTTTTTTTGGCAGATTACTATGATGATAAAGCCATATGTTAGACAAGGGGAGGGAGAGGAGGTTGTCAGCCCTCTGCAGTGGATGGACGGAGACATGAGCTCACCTGATGGAGATACATTGGCCCCATCACACAGCTACAGAACAGGTGGAGTGATCCAACAGGCCAGAGAGATGGGGAGTGAGGATGCAGAGGAAGATGAAGAGGATGGAGAGGAAGGACCTGAGGATGAGTCCAAACGACGAGGGCCTAAGAAAAAGAGGATGACCAAGGCCCGGCAGGAGCGTTTCCGTGCAAGGCGAATAAAAGCGAATGCCCGGGAACGCTCACGTATGCACGGCCTAAACGATGCATTGGAAAACCTGCGCAGCATCATGCCCTGTCACTCCAAAACACAGAAGCTGTCCAAGATCGAGACATTACGGCTGGCCCGCAACTACATCTGTGCTTTGTCTGAGGCTCTGGAGGGGGGCCTGTCCACAGAAAGCAGGGCTTTTATGGAGACGCTGTGTAAGGGCCTCTCACAACCCACAACCAACCTGGTTGCTGGCTGCTTACAGATAGGTCCATCTCCTGGTGCAGGCATGAGGCCTGAAGACAGACATGGCAGTCGGCCACCACCTACCCTTGGTGGCATGGTGAGCTACTCCTCTCCAGGACTGCCAAGTCCCCCATATGGCACATTTGACTCAGCTCACCTGCTTCACTTGAGGGCGATGAAAGGAAGACCCTATGAGAATCACTCACCAAGTGAGTACAACGCTGGTGGTGTGGGAACCCCTCCATATGATGGCCCCCCTACACCACCTCTCAGCATCAGCAGTAACCTGGTGCCCAAACAGGAGCCTTCGCCTCACTACCCACCTTCCCACCACTACTCTCCCACGCCTGTGGACCAGGTCCTGTATCAGACACAGACCGCATATGACGTACACTTAGAAGGGCCATATGACTCCTATCATCCACCGCACATGCCCCCCCGACAGATAACATCTGTCTACAGAGACTAAGAAGGATCATGAAAGCCAGCTCCGCATCATCCTTCAATGCGACTTGAAGGATCGAGTCGCATCCTTCACGAACACTCACACTGATTTAAAGAGGCTGAATCTTTTTCAGTAGACAGACTGTTAGTAGAAGAACTGTAGAATAGTTTGTCTTTTTTAACATGTGGAACATTTGCACAGTAGATTAGCACTACTCAACATTGTTAGTGTTAGAAAATACTTGACTTAAACCAATAATTTGTTTTCCAAAACTCATTTACCAAATGATATGAGGACAGCAGGTTGTTGCTGTCCAGCTGTCCGGGTACTGTACGATAAGCACTTCTAATTTAGTTTTGGTAACATCAGATATTATTCCACATAAAGTATTTTTTATTTATTCTTTAATTTAAGACAGTGTGTATGGATTGTTTGTTCTGATATGTCTGTTTTGGGTTTTTTGTTTTTGTTTCATTTGTATATATTTGCTGTCAAGGCTTTGTCACTTAGACTGATAGTTAATCTCTTATGCTTGTTTTGTGTCCAGTTTCTTTGTTCCATTATATTCATGTTTCGCACTTGAAATCTTTCATTTGTGAGAATCTAATTGATCTTTTGTGGTCAATGACTGACGAACGGGATGGTTTTTTTTTTTTAATTTTCTGTAACTGGGAGGTTTGGAAAAGGGATCGCAGAGAAGCAAAAATTGTAATTCTCAGGTTAAAATTGTAAAGAAACTGCATTACACACGACTGTTTTCTTCTCAGTATTTTTCAATCTTGTTTCCTTTGGAAAAATTGATGTTATTAAACTACTAAAAGTTTAATTAAGTAAGTTTTTTCTTTGTTTATTTCACTGTCTGTTAGAATGCTTTCTTTTCAGACATACATGTTCATCAATTCCCTCACTTAAACACTACCAACACCAACACGTCTTGTTTACTTGTTACTTTGTTTCTCATTTTTCTCTCCAGATCTCTGTGGTTTAGCAGCACTAATCCCCGGGCCATCGTTTAATGAAGGCCGAATGTGCGAGGCAGGATTGCAAGATAAAGATTTATGATTAACATGGCGGCCCGCCTGCTTAGGCTTTCTACTTCTCTGACATTGGATTGGCATAATCCTGCCCTGACATCTACTCAGGCCACAACTTAACACTCAGATATGTAATAAATATCATTGATTTTTCATACGCACATACGAACATTCAAAAACATATACACATTTCAAATGCCTAAAAATGCCTAAATCAATTTTATGGGGTTGAGTGACTTTTTGCATAAGTAACAGATAATGAAAGTCTGGAAATAAACAGCCAGACTGAGAAAATTATGAAGACAAAAACAAAAATAACAGAGATCTGATCTGAGAGCAGCCACTTGTGTTGCCTCATAGTCAGTGTAAAGGCCACCCACTGAGAGGTCAGGTAGAGGGGTCAAAAGGTCATGGGTCACTGGTGGGAATGGTCTGAAAGAACACTGGTCACCAGTTGCATTATCACGTTGCTGGTCATCTTTCTGCATCGTTCTGAACAACCTTCATCTTTTCATTTAGAACAGCGAGTGGTAAGTATGACGTTAGAGGTTATATTATGGATGAAATGCTCCTAATCCTGGTAAACACACTGATGAACATCCCACGCATGACCTGTGCTGGGGAAAAATATATCGCTTTGTTTTCACAAGGATTAGTATAAGCCTGTGTGTGTATTTGCAATGCATTTGCACTACTAACCAGGAAAGCCAGGGACTAACTTTGAGGGGGCAGGATGAATAACAAAAACGGGACATCTCTGTGCTTGCTAGAGACACAGACTCTCCCCAGACAATTCACATGCAGGGTATTTCTAATTTATACACATGATAAATGATGGAAAATTGATAGACCGGTGTCTTCAAGGGAAAAAAAATGTTTTGCCATCTGAAAGGGACACTTCTGCACCCAGGACAAAGAAAGGGCTGCACTGACCCTTACCCTTTTGACCCTCGACCCCTCTAACATTTAATATCCGTGATGCTTTTTTTTTTAAATAAATGCAGAAAATGTTCACAAAGCCTTCTTTACATGTAAGTCTTTTGAATAATTTCTCAGTTATGTCAACTTTCCCAAACAAAACCTTATGCACTGACACCATTTATATGAAAAACAAAAAACAAAAAACGAGACAACAGCAACAGTTAGAGTAGTAGTTTTTTAGTGCACAGAAAAGGTATTCAGTCTTTTTATGAAACCAATATCATTTTTAATATCAAGGTTTTAATTAATTGATATTTCTTGCAGTTTTTTTCTTTGCAAGAAAAAAATTTAAGGAAATCACACACAATAAAGCCTTACAATAATAATAAAGAGTGTATAAATGTATGTCACTATAACATTTCTGACAGCAGCTTCCTACTGCCTGAATATAAGTACTATAATATCTAAAATATATATGTTTGTTCATATGAATGCACAGTCTGTGCATCTGTGAGAGAGCTTACATCACATGTACATGGTGGTTGTGTTATTTGGGATAAAACAGTATTAAGCAGCTGATCAGAGCTCAGTGTCTGAATGGTGTCATTTACTCACTAATCCCGAGGAGAGAGGGGCAGTCAGTGCAGCGGCTCCTCATCTCCTTTGCTGCACGACAGTATGCAGCTGTAGCACACATACTCAGCACTGCATTTAATGCACCGTTAAAAGAATCCTATTTTATGAGATGTTAAGAAAAATAATTTTTCTGTTGTGCATTTGCCGTTTTTTTCTTTTTCTTTCTTTCTTTTATTTTTTTGTTTTTATAACAGGAGGTCAAATTATCAGAACAGAATCTATGAAGAAGGGAGGGGTCGCACTGCCACCAAGTGGTGGAAATTAATTCCTGCAATACAAGTATCAGCTGGATGAGATGTGCGCATTTGGCCACTAGGTGTCACCATTACACAACCTCTGCAACGCTGATCTATGACTGAGGCCTTACAGTGAACTGTGCAGTATGTTGGTATTACTGAAAATAATCATGGAACAAAGAGATGTGATCCTTCACTGCTCGGCTTTTTGGCATCGATTGGTATTTATTGAAACACGCTCTCCTGGTAAAACCCCACAGCCTTATTATTGTAGAGATTAGATGTTTGCTCAAATATTTCCTTTAAGATGATTGTAAAGGTAAAGACAGAACAAAATAGACATTTGGTGAGAACTCTGTTAAACACAGTGAGCCAGCAGAGTGAGCAGGGAGTGGGAATAGAATTAACCTATTTACAAGTAAACTGGTTGATGGAGTGTGTTTGGATGAGAATAATCAGGCTAATGAAGATACCTGGGGACTCTGCTCTATCAGAGAACTGCATGCTGTGCTCTCTATCCAGCAAGTGATCATATCAGACTCTAATTATTTACCGTGAAAAGACATGAAAAAGGATTAATCAAGGAAATCTGACTGATTAAATCTTCAAAGCCAGCACTGAAGTGCAAGGGCTATTAGGGAGGAAGGTTGTGGTCGGGGCTTTTATCCTTGAGGTGGAAAAAATGAATGATGAAAAGGACAGTGCTCTCCAGGACCGCTGGCGTACTCAGGAGGAGAAAGGGAAGAGTAAAGCTGGCACAGTTTGAAGAAAAAGTGTTATTTGGATATAATGCTTCCCTTTCATTTCATGTGATAATGTTTTCAGAGATAATGAGGCAAATGATGAGTTTTAATGTTTCTGATGCAAGTGGAAGCTAAATATAATATAATATAATAATAATATAAACAAAATTTTTATTAGTTACATAATAAAAGCACTCCCAGATGGCAATGGTCTCTCTCTCTCTCACTCTCTCTCTCTCTCTCTCTCAAAAAAAGGAAGAATATCACCAAGAACCTTTTGGCACTGAGCTGGTCTCTAAATTCCCCAGATGCTGATACAATTGAACATCTGTAGGACTTGATGGAACAAGCATGACGGACCGAGGCCCCACCCCACAGCCCGCAGGGCCCATATAATGTGCTACCAGCATCCTGGTGTCAGACCCAATAGGACACCTCCACAGAGCAGATTTACTAAGAAAATATTAAACTGGTGGTTTTAAAGTTGTAGCTGACTGGTATACGAATCTAAAGTGTAATTAATTCAATTTTCACTCAAGACTTTCTTGTGCATGTAGTACATTAAATGCAGTTCATGTTGACTTGCATCATAAATTGTAATCATGACATCATAAATGTGTCATAAAAACAAGAAAAGACAAATATTTTAGAAATCGGTCAAAAACTTGTTTAAAAAAATACTGTTATTTATGAGGCAAATAACAAACTGAATTCACATTTTATATCCAAATTTGAGCCAGCACACTGGCCTTCTCTGAGATATCAGAAATGACTCAAGCATAATATTCAACCACTAAAACTAAATATTCTGTTCAGGGATGCAAGTAAACAACTGCAATTTGGCAGCTTAGTCAAAAAATAATAATAATGTGCTTTACTATTTTTTCTGCTTTTTTGTAAAACAGTAAAATTGGAAATCCATGGATAACAACAATAATTATATTTTAGCATTAACAATATAATTCTGATTAAAGAGTTTGCACATACTGGTGGATTAATCATTACAGAAACATAAAAATATATATTTTGTAACTGTAAATTACAAATACTGTTAATTTACAGCAGCTGTGGCATAAACCTTATGCAGGGTGGTGGTCTAATAAATTTGTTAAGGACTGCACATGTGTATATATACATTACTATAAGTTAGATATATATTTATACTTGTATAGTTCGCTAATTGTATTTTGTACTTTTACCCAAGAAAGAATTTTGAATTAATCTTGAATGGCTCATGTTTGCTTGTAATGGAGTATTTTTACTTTCTCCTATTTTTACTTCAGTAAAAAGTTTATAAATATTTCGTAAACCAACTCAAAATGAATTAGTTTCAGTGTTCAGTGGTCAGATTGGTATGGGAATGAGCTTAACCAGACTGCAGCTCTGTGGTCAGCTGTAGTTAAGTTTGTGGGTTGAAGAAGCCTGCTCCACACACGAAAGGAGGACAGAGACGCAAACGTTGAAAATCCATATATAGATGACCAGGAGAGGAATGCAATGTACTGCATTAGGTTGCAGGATGTAATTGTGAACCAGCTTGTTAATATTTTATGACGGAGAGAGCGATTACTTAGAGAACAGAGAGGACAGAAAGAAAAAGAGTGTGTACCTGTATCACTCATGTAGTGAGAACATAAATTTGTTTACATAGTCACATTGTGGGGAAGTTGAGCCCTTTTATTCATACTGTACAATAACTCATTAAACAGTGGTGAGAGAACATGGTTTAAGGTTAGTTAAGTGGTGGTTACGACTAGGTTAAGCCACTAGGAAATAAATTTATGTCCATGTAATGTCCTCTGAAGTGATGGAAACACAACTTTGTGTGTGCATGTGCAACTGTATCCGCCGATGAAATGTGCTTACTCCTCCAGTTTGTCGTCCTTCCTCACTGTCCGTCAACCTAACCCCAACCTGGCATGGTGCCAGAAGGTGCTGATGCGCTTCTTTGTATGTGTGTCTATAATATGCAAATGAAATAAAAGTGAATATGTCTGCCTAAAATTAAACGGGGATATAAGTTTACATGAGCACATCCTTAGAAGAGTCATAAAGGGACCCTGCCAAGATCGACTGGACGCTGCCATTAAGGCTTTTACAGCCTACATTAAACACTTGGTGTTTTTAAACAGCCTGCCTCATTTACACAAGAGCACTTCACACACTGAATGTCTTTAAACTGTTTTAATAGACTGTAGTTAGCCACACATTTATTTTCCATATTCCTCAGGTGACTTGGAGTGCACAAGGCAGAATAGAGATCAGGCCATTTAGCATATCAGAATTAGACTGACATTTACTCGACATTGGGCCATGCGTCAATCTCACCTCAACCCTTGCCTCCTTCTGCTCCACCTAATACTCTCCCTACCTCTTCAAAATGACACTCACAAGCACATTTAGGATATCCGATCTGAATCTACACCTTAACTGGCAGAAAGCAGGAACCAACATGGTAGCACACAGGAGTCCCACAGTATCATGTTTGTAAATTTTGTGTGACTATCCTCATCTCGCAGCCATCCACATTTAATTTCACCATCTCAGCTATCCCAGTGCTTCACTTTAGATGTTTCACTAGATGACAAATGGAAGTGCGAAATGAGTGACTGAGAGGCTCAGAGTGTCTTGGATTTGCAGTGGATCAGCATTTTAAAGAAGGCCACCTACTGTAAAATTTACCTCCTGATGTTTGATACGTGATGCGAGCGGAAAAAACACAAACTGTGGCACCAGGAGGCTGATGTCCTCAGAAAGTTGCACAAGTGGAGACAATCAGTGCATTCTCATTCCTACTATACTCCAGTGATTACTGACAAATCCAAGCTTTTAACATCCTGATTAAAAGTTTGGAACGATGTCAGACTGGAGAAAAAAAAAATTAAAACTAAAACGCACCAGTTTAGCTGGTCAGTGCGCAGCATTTAAAGCTGCGTCAGCGAATGTTTTGATAATAACTATGTGTAAAACTGGCTGTGCCCTACAGCATAGCATTTTCAAGAAGCTGTTTATGGACAAAACGACAAAACATGAATGACTGCTTGCTGACAAATAAGTGCAAAAACAATTATTCATTATACTAATTTAAAACATTTTATGCATCCATCCAGCTGCTCTGTATCCGTCTGCCTTTTTGACTCTCTGACACATTTGTCACAGCTTTAGGACAACAGGGACTAAACCATTAAGCAGAGTCATCAAGCAGTATTTGAACAATGATTTGCTCATTATTCATTAGCACAACCTGATCATTTAACATGTGAGACGAAGAAAGCTGTCGGGGAGAGGCGTTTGAGTGAGAACCCGCTTCAAGATCAAACAAGCACAAAAACACACAACTTATCTGTCCACAGGCCATCTGTTTCATCCACCAATTATACTTCCCTCTGCTTCACCATGTCAACAACTTCTTTCAAGTTTCAGTGACTTGCCACAATCTTCAAAACACACACACCCACATATACACTCCAGTTCTTATTTCCTCTGATCTGCCATCCGTTGCTGGGTCTCCCCTCCTCTCTCCAACCCCTCCTTTTCCTTACACACACACTCCCACTCTGCCCGTATCTGCCTCCTTCCACAGTTGTCCTCACATATTAGGTTCCCCCGTCCTAAGAAGCAGAATTAGCCACTGGAATCTTGTGCACTTGTTTCCTTCACTCCCAGGAAAGAGGTGACAGCATGAAAGGAAAACACAGAGAAAATACAGAGAGACACAGGGAGGGATTACAAGCTATCTGAAACGAGGAGGATAAAGAGAGAGAACCGAAGATGAAGAAGCTGAACATCAAGATGCTTGCCGTTTGATGCAGCCACACTGTGGGCATGTGGCTGCCTGCACCGAGCATTTCCCTCTTCACTCTCCAGCTGACTGGTGCCAGTTATGCGCTCACGACGCTGAGTGTTTATTTATTTATATCTCTACAATAATGTGAGAATACTTTATTTATTCCGCACAAAGAGGACGGCATCTCTGTGGTACTTTACGCTGGCTGACACACTGACCTCTGGACTGTCTACTAGTCAAAGGAGCGGGATCACTTTGAGCATCACGAAAAGCAGAAACAACCAATGTGGGGCTCAGGTAAGATCATAACAGACTACTGAGCAATGCAAAACCACCCAGCAGTCTGAGTTTGCATCCTTTGATCAGCTTAAGAAGAACTTAGAAGCTGGATAAGCCGGGATCCCCTCATTACTGCAATATTCTGAGCAGAAATAAAGAGCGAGTGACAGTGTTACACAAGGCTTTGAAGGTTTCTCTCTTTGATAAAAGTTAGTCCAGTCTCCTGCAAACATCAGCACTCAGATAAGACTTTGCACTCACACCTGGTCTGACCTTCAGCAGGAAAGGGATGATGGAAGGAGGGTGGATAGAAGAAGAAGGAGAAAGAAAGAGCGCGAGCTTTGTCTTGAATAGATAAGGCACTGCGTATTCGTTTTCCCTGACATTGTTAATGATATTGTCAAGCAGGACAGAAGGGCTTGTACACATGCACAAGGGCTTCTGGAAGCAGACTAACAAAAATCACTAGTGTTTGTTATTGAAATGAAATAATTTTGGTAGAGGAAATTATAGTTAGCAGAAATGCCAAAAAGTTTGTGCTTTTTACATTTTGACATTTTACTTTAATGTTCTTTGACCACCGCAAACTGATTCTTCACCAGATCGCTCACGTTAAAAACCTGATATATTTTCTAGTAATTAGAGTCTAAGCCACTCTGGCCTCTCAGCTGATATCATGTGAAGTATAAGACACCAGCTATCAGGTGCTCATATAGAGGGAACTGAATGTAAATCTGATCTGTTTGTATTATCTTCATTTGAATCCACATTGGTTTCCATCATAGTTGCTCCTAGTTTTTTCTGTCTTCACTGTGGTTACAATTTCTGATTTAAAAAAGGTATTAAGTGGAGCTGGAATCATTAGTTTATGATCAAAAATAATTACAGACCAACCTTTGTGGGGAAAACAAATTAAGTGCTTTAATAACTCTAAAATACGCATAATACATAAACATGTAAAGTGCTGAGTTTTAGCTGAGTGCCTATTCCCCATCAGCGGACACTAATGCAAAGTGCATGTGATGGTGAAGTACCCTCTACACCTATACTATACACAAAACTGTGTTTAGTCCAAAAGAAGGAGAAGAAGAAAGAAAATCCCAAAAAGTGGCAGACATTTGAGATAAGTTGAGTGTGACATAATTTGCTTTCATTTCTTCTCCATTATCTGGCTGTAAAATATAACCTGTATTGGCTTACCAAACATATGTTTAAGGCCATTTTAATGGTGTCAAAGGAAGACTGGCAGGACACCTCAGGTCTCACCGCTAAAGATTAAACCTAAAATTAGAGTTTAACAAGCCTGTCGACACAGTTATGGCGTCCCAGGGCAGTATGAGAGGATGATAGAATGGTAGAGGTCACATGCATACATACACAGGACTACTGATTGCACTGCATGGCTCACTAACACTGATCCAATCTTTAGTACTTTATTCTATACATAATGGGGGTCCTTAGTATACAGTCATGTGAAAAAGAAACTAAGTACACCCTTGTTGCTTCTATAGGAATTAAGAGGGTAAGTAACAGCCAGGTGCTGCTAATCACACACTTAATTAATTGATCACGAGCATCAAGTGTGACCTCCTCTATAAAAGCCAACATTGTGGCAGTTTGGTGGTCCGGAGAAATTCAGGTGCATGTTAACACAATATCACAAACTTGTCAGGAGCGGACATCCCAGCAAAGTCACTCCAAGGTCAGACCGTGCAACGCTCAGAGAATCTGCAAAAACCACAGTAACTACGTCTCAAACACTACAGGCCTCAGCTAGCATGTTAAAGTTTAGGACAGTTTAATCAGAAAAAGACTGAACAAGCATGGCTTGCCTGGAGAAAGATTATTCTCTCTAAAAACAACAACAACAACAACAACAACAACAACATGGCACCACAGCTTAGGTTTGCAAAGTAGCATCTGAACAAATGACAAGACTTCTGGAGCAAAATCCTTGGAAAAGATGAGATCTAAGTGGAGATGTTTGGCCATAATGTACAGCACCACGTTTAGTGAAAACCAAACACAGTATATCAACACAAAAACTCATACCAACTGTCAAACATGATGGTAGAGGGGGGACTTTTCCAGAGACAGGACTGGGGCACATCACAGTCATTGACCATGAACTGTTCTGCATACCAAAGTATTCTAGAGTCAAATGTGAGGCTCTCTGACAGCTAAAGCTTGGCTGAAATTGGGTCATGCCACAGGACAGTGGTCCCAAGCACAGAAAAAAAAAAAAAAAGAATCAAGGTGCTGCAAAGTTCAGACCTCAATCCAACTGAAATGCTTTGGCAGGACCTTAAGAGAACTGTGCATAAACAAATTACTTCAAGTTATTGCTGCTAAAGGTGATTCTACAATCTACTGAATTAGGAGGTGACTCCATAGAGTCCTGTGAAAACTTTCTTCTTCGTATGACTGTATATTGAGAATGCATGGCCTCTCTATTCACTGTGCTTTGCAAAACAAAGATAATGTTTGATCTTAGTCCCAAACTCTCATTATGAGCAATGCAGTTATTCTTTGCCTGATGAGCAGGTCACAATGTAACCTGACACGTCAGAAAGAAGCTGAAAAGACATCCTCAAAATAAGAAGTGAAAACATTTTCAAGATCAAACTTAAACTTCCAGAAAAAAAATTGTGTTTTTGACATAGATGTACGACACATATTTCAATAATAATCAAAACTGTATTTATAATTTTAATTTTATAATATCTTTTCACATTGTTTTTAGTTTTTTGTTCTCTGAGAACTGACAAGGCTCTTTATTAAGTAAACAAGGTAAAGACTTTGTATAAATCCGCAGGGACACACACACACACACACACACACACACACACACACACACGGGACGGGTTGTCACATGAGCTCAGTGGTCCGGTTTCATTTTCCCATGGTGACATCCATTAAAGTCATGCTGTGTCTGACCCTCCACCCTCAGATAGCCATATTAGCACCTGGCCTATTGGTCACAACAATACACCTGCCTGCATTATTCAGGCTGACTCCACTAATGGGGAAACCTTATCACACACAATCACACACACACACACACACACACACACACACACACACACACACACACACACACACACACA
>JAVDPK010000173.1:0-15225 GCA_034780415.1 Cichlasoma orientale | reverse complement strand
ACACACACACACACACACACACACACACACACACCCACACACACACACACACACACACACACACACACACACACACCCCTGGGTTCAAACAAGCTTAAACACAGACAGGCTGACACACAGCACTATTTGATTTACTTTAGGACGACTGTTAAATTATGTAAAAATGGATCAGATCATATTGCCTAAAGCCAGAGTTCATGTGACAGCCCGATCTTGTGGGATTGTGGAAAAGTGTTTGATGAAGGCTTGCATGTCCATTAGCACAGCGCACACTTTGAATGCATTGTTCTGGTAAATGTTGGTATAGGCGTGCGTGCCGTAAGCTTGGTATTTAAGCTCATTCAGCACTCTCTGCCTCTGCCTGTCAAACAGCTGTCAGCTCCCTCCTTCATCCTGCTGTTCCACCATATCTTCCACATTTCCTCACCTTACACTTTCATCCCCAAGTCAGTCTGCATTAACCTCAATTTCTCCTCCCCTCCCCACAACGCTTCATCGAGTCTCTCAAGCTGTCAGTCTCTGCTGCGCCTCTGTGCCCGCTCTTCTTTTTGTTTCTTCACACAGTTGTCTGCAACAACAACGTGAACCCGGTCAGCGTTTTCCAAAATGTACCGCTGATCTTTGTGTATTATCAGCGAGCAGACAGGTAAAAGGTTAGACCAGAGAAATTCTCAGGAGGAAATTGTCAGGGCAGGCGTCAATGTTCTCAAAGACATATTTCAGATGTTGTCAGTGAGAGTGAAAATGAGGCAAGGAGAGACATGAGGAGGGGAATAAATCGTCAACAGTAAACAGGAGACAAAGGGAGATGGAGAAAAAGAGAGAGCAGAATCGACAGCAGCATTATCACTCTGCGTCCTGATTCAAACACCCCAAGAAAATGCTCAGTTCCAGCTGCTCTCATTGGCTAAACCTCCAGCCAATCACAGCGTAGAAATGCAAGGTGCCTTTAGGTTATACCCAACCCCAAAAATATGGGAGAGAGACAGAGAGAGAGAGGGAGAGAGAGGCATGCTGTAGTGCAGAGGTTCCTCCTGTGAGGCAAGCCTCCATCTCTCTGGTGTTCCTCCTGCTGGAGTGAATATATAACAGTGAATAAATTACAGGCTTCATTGCAGTAGATTGAGTGCATGTTGTGTTGCAGTCAGCGCTGCTGTGTTTCTCCCTCGGCAACAGCTGGCTCAGACGTGTACGGAGACCTGAAGGAGAAGGAGCAGAAGTATCTAATGTGGATGCGAGACACTGAGCAGGAGGAAAGATACAGTGTAGAGACACAAAGTGAAGGTTGTGATGTTGGATGTCTTTTCCACATTGAGTTTTGAGAGCCAGAGAGGCGGGCGCTTAAGGTTTGAGTCATCCTTGTAGCTGACCAAGGAGGAGAGGAGTCAAGCAGGAAGATAACGTGGGAAAGAGAAGTGGGAGAATACAGCATGATCCTGGGTAAGACAGCATTAGAGGGCTTTTTGCCTCTCTTTGCTCTCATTGACCTGATTGATTTTTTTTTCTACACAGACTCCTTTTCTGATGAGATGATCACTCATGTCTTGTTCAAACTTTTTGCCTGCATGTGCTTCAGGATGCAACTTAGCATATACAGTATGTATTTATATATATATATATATGAGAAGCAGTTTTCTTTGACATGCATGATCAAAGTGTCACCCTGTGTGAAAAAAATCTGTAGGATCTTGTGCGCAGGCTTGTTTCGCTCCAGTTCATTTGACTTTCTGACAGAACTTCACTCTCACAGTCAACAAGATAATTTACGTTAGATGTTTTCATTCAGTCCCAAAAGAAATAAGGACTTACTGTACACACGGGCTCCCCCAAAACAATGCCAATATTGCACAATGAATTAGAGAAGAGCCCTTTATTCACATTCAGGCAGCTTAGGAAATATGCCAAAATCCTGTGAAAATACAGCTAGAAGAAACCTATTTCATTTTAAGTACTCCAGCCTGACCCCCAGCTGAGGTACTCCTTCATTATGTGATCAATTATCTCAGTTTCTCTCGGCCTAAGGTATAAAAGCACTCACCACTGACAGGGTGCAAGACCGTGTGTCATTCATCAGTATAATCCTCAGCCTCGCGAGCAAGCTTCATTATGAAACAGAATCAGGAATCTGGAAACCGAAACAGTGTTTTAAGATCTACAACAATGACAGTTCACTTCCCTGCAGTCTGTGCATACATTATATCAACATAATGCTCAAAGGAGTCACGGGCAGACTCATACGGATGTGACTGTTGTTTTTATTTTATTTTATTTATTTGTAATTACATAAAACATCATTAAGAGGAAGTCTATAAAGGTAAAAAACAACAACAAAAAAAACCCAGTATGTGTATACAGTGGAACTGCCGCAAAGCATTACTGTATTTTAAAAAAGAAAAAAGTGTAACAAAATTAAGTCTGACTTAAGTTAACATACAGGAGGTTGTATTGTATGTTTGTATTGAGTTTCAATTATGTTAGTAAAAAGCATTTACTGGAGTCGGCTTAATTATGCTGATGTTTTGCAATCTGCAGAATATTACAGTAGCTCTTCAATGCCATGCACTGCACAATTATTCAAAGATTAAACAACAATCCTTTAGATGAAATCATGTGAGGCAGAAACATATAATTTAGAAACACATAATTTAGAAGATGTTTTTCAGTTTCGGCCTTTTATCTTGCTCCGTTTATCAACACTAATTCATCCTTCCTCACAGTAGATTTGATTAACCACTGTGACCTTGTCCCACGTACATGTGCGCAGACTAAATATTTGACTACTTTATTTTTGTTTGCTTGCTCTTACCCCTGCTCTAGTCTTCCTGTGATCTGAGTGTGTGAGCTTGAGCTTGTGGTAATCCTTTTCCCAGTGCAGAAGCTTTAACTCTGCATGCATTAGACACTAAACGCACTGACACATGATCACAACAACATGGGCTGATGGGATTTTATAAACTGTATTAGTTTCCTTCGCGAGAGACAGACGTAGATCCAGATACTGAAATAGCAACCGTGAAAGGCGAAGGCAGTAACAGCAAAGATGGAGGGATGAACACGGAAAGTCTCCACTCCATCACAATCCCTTCTCCCCCTTCTCTCTGTCTCTCCATCCATCATTTACATGTAGTTTTAATGTCTTTCAATGAAAGGAAAAAAAATCGAACATGTTGACACAGTCAGCAGTGCAGGCTGGAAGAATTGAGCCGAACCTGGCTCATCTCGCCTCGATGCAGAGCGGCGGGGAACACAGTTTAGTAACTCTTGTGTAATTTTTATGATGAATATTTCAGACCCAGAGGTTTTTATTTATTTAAAAGTGAGCCGAGGCTTCCTCTAATCTGACGCAAAGACCTCAGTCAGCACTATATAAAAGTTCGTGTCTTGCATCACACACACACACACACACACACACACACACACACACACACACACACACACACACACACACACACACACACACAGAAGAATTTTCCCTGCTCATCCGTGGCCTCCAAAAGAATCACAGGTGCACGTTGACCCTGATAAACAACGTGACCTTTAAATCCAGGCGATGCAATGAAGGGTGAAAAGTATTGGCATTTTAAATGGAGACAGAGGGATGTCACTCTGTGTTCAACAAACTGACACACGTTTCATGCGCCTATGAAGCCTGGAACTATTGCAGAGCAGAGAGGATTGAACAACACACAAGGACTATATGCTGACAGTATATGCAGCAGCCTTAGGACAGGAAACCAGTGTTTACCACACAAGGACCTCACACAGCCTATAAATTACATTTTCATACTACAAAATGGATTATTAAATTCAATTTAGATGACAATGTAATTGCTATGTTGTATTGTATTGCTTTGTTTATTTAAACCTCTTAAGGACGACTGCACATGTGACCCTTAACTCCCCCTAACCTTATGCTAGTCCATTGTGACATAAATGGGTCATTGGATAGTGAAATCAGAGTGTGTCATTTTGGGAGACACCAGCATCTGGGGTGCCATATGATGTCACAGCCAAAATGCTTGTCACCACTTCTTTTTGCAGCTGAGTCTGACAATGGGTCATGTGACGCTGACCTATGAGAGTCTTGTTTACCCACCTGCAAATACCGCAAAACGACAAAGGAGCGATGGTAGAACTGTGTGTGTGTGTGTTGGGGGTGTCTATAAACTGTAACTAATGTTACTGAAACTACAAGAAATGCCTGATTCTTCTTTAAAAAAAAAAAGCTTCTTGTGCCTAAATGTCTGTAAACCTGCAGCAAAAGTAATGATGGGTGATGATTCCTGATGTGGCTGTCAGATCAGGAA
This sequence comes from Cichlasoma orientale, assembly GCA_034780415.1. NCBI lineage: Eukaryota > Metazoa > Chordata > Actinopteri > Cichliformes > Cichlidae > Cichlasoma > Cichlasoma orientale. The sequence goes on along the minus strand of JAVDPK010000173.1, from coordinate 10,918 downwards.
ATCTCAAATGCTGTTTTGGAAGGAATGACACATTTGTCATGAAGTCTGAAGCTCTTGTTGACCATAATTATAAAGAAAATACTAATGTCTATCATTTACTAGTTTAGGGACACCAAAAGTAGCATGAGGGCATAGGCTGATCATACAGTTGTTTATTGTTTATTGTTCTGAAGTTATGCATGCTATGTACACCACCCGCCTAAGTCTTACCCTTGCGTGTTGCTTCAAGACCATGCTATAGCATAAAACCGCACTCTAACCTTTAGACTACAATCAAATCCCAAAATATAACCGGTAATTTCTTCTTCTGTGGAATAGAAACTATGCTGTATGTTGCTGAACTACATACAGCATAATCCTGCTTTATTCTTCGTGACTTTTCTGTGCATTGAAGATCAAGTATTCCTTCCCTTTGTCTGCTCTCTATTGTATAAAATGATGATACATCTGGCTGCTGTTTGTCTGATGCCATTGTGTACGCGCCTGATCTTTTTATTGAATGTGTTTGCTTTGGATGCTCTTGTGTGTCCTGTGTACTTTTGGTTCTCAGGTTTCTGTAGGTCTGTATCTACAGTAGTGTATTATTTCACCACACAGCAGGTGTGTAAATGATTTGGGGAAAAGGGGGGGATATTAATGTGGGGCAGGGCTGCTGTTCATGTTGTCCTGGTGGATCTCTTAATGGCCCTCACTTTGCTCTGCGTGACTTTGTGCTGCAGAGTCCTGTTAGCTTCAATGGTGCGACATCATGTCTGCGATATAATGAAAGAGAAAGTTGGCAGTTGGATTCAGGATGTTCCAACACCTCCCCAAAGAGCTGAAGCCTGAGAGGAGATGAATAACAGACATATGTTCATGAGCCTTTTCAGAAAACAAAACTCAGGATGCTGCACGTTAACATCCACACAACCATGAAGGATCCAAAAGACTGAATACACTGATGTAGAGTTAACTTTAAAAAGCCTGTGGTTTACAGGGAAATGTCTGCATTTGTCAAGTATGTGGGTGACAAATGAGAAACTTAGAAAAAGGCCAAGGTGCTGTTAAGTGGGGATGTTAGCCTCCTACAACTTCTAATTAACATAAGGGTGCTTTTAGACACAACACACTTATGCCATTACACAAAAAGCTGAAGGAAAGAAACAAGTTGGCATGCATACACTAGAAATCACTCATCTCTTCATGAGCTGAGGCAAAGATACATCTGCACGATTAACAAGTTCTCCACACGAAAATACTCTTCAGGGTGATACACAGCAGCACTTTGTAATTAGATTCCCCTCAAGTTAAAAAGTCCAATTAGTTAAGAAGACTTTTGTATTACCCGATTAAGATTATAGCCTCTTTAATGGAAACATAGTCCATTAATCTAGGTGCTGAAACTACTATTACTGTTATTGTTCTTGACGAGAGAGTCTCTAAAAACCTGGGTTTCATGGGAGAATTTCGTGAATATATGGAAACAACAGGAGACTGGTTGAGTTGATGGCTAATAGCTAGCTAGTTAACAAACATGTACAGTTTAGGTGTCTGGCTGTCAAAATCAGTAACAAAGTGAGACAATAAAACTGAATTACTAATATTATTAAAGTTGCTTTATTAGTATGTGTTGATTTGGCTTCTATAGAAGCTTGTTTCCACCACTGAAGAAGATTTTTTTTTTTTGGCCATCTATAAAATAAAATAAAATTTCAGGTCAGTATTGACTTAATTATTTGAAATTTAAGTTACGTATCTAGAAATTTGGACTTACCCAGAAATATCTCAAAGTTTCAAGACATTTAGTCAGTAATTTGATAATGACTCAAAGGAGAAAAGCTTGTAGTGATATTTCATGTGCTAACAAGCTGAAAATGGGGACAAATAATACGGCTTGCTGTGTGGTTAATTTTTCTAGCAAATCATCCCTGCTGGTTTGTTTGAAGTCTGAGCTCCAGTTCTGGTGAGTGAAATTATGGTATTAATTACAGTTTATTAGTATTTTTCTCAGCAACAATAAGCAGGTATCAGCTAACCTTACAGCATTAGCTTATTGATTAGCATCTCACCCTCTAATTATGGTCACTTCTAGCTTCAAAGAAACAATAAGGTGCATGCAGCCGTACTTGAGGCTTCAAAAACAGGAGTGAACAAACCAGTGGGTGACATCACAGAATAGACCTTTTATGTACTGTATATTCTTTGGGCTAAGCTTTAAGCAAATTGCTCAAACACCTCATAGGAGACACTCTGCACTCTGATGCACAATCAAACTGACAGCAACTGTTATGCTAAAAACAAGTCATGGCATGTAGCCGACCCACTAGGAGAGCAGAGACATAGCATAAAATTGTTCATGCATGTAGACTTTGCATGCGACTTGCAAAGGTTAACCCTTCGCAGCAGCTGCAGCCTACTCGACTCCTTTCAGTGTTTTAAAAATGACGTTTTTAACCGTCATTTGCCACACTGTGGTCCAGCTGCATGGAGTATGACTGTTTTCCTCAGGTAGCAGATGGCCTTTGTTCTGTACATTAACCTGCAGGGTAACATGGCTCTTTACCTCCTCTGGTCACCTTGGACTCACCTCAAAACATGCGGCTCCCTCCCCCCCAGTCCCCCTCCTGTGATGCTTTCCTTTCGCCTCCTTGTCCAGACCTCCTTTTCTCGTTCAATCGACTCGAGCCACTCTGCTCACTCCCATTAGTTCTTAGCTTTTCATCTCCAGTTCCTTGATAATCAGGGCTTTTTTTTTTTACCTCTTCATGAGGAAAAACTGTGAAAAGGCGGATGTTTTTTTTTCATGAGAAACTATTTACAGGGAAACGTCCAGACAAAGCAATGTCCTGCATCATTACATAATGATTTTTAATTTTAATGGGAGCAGTAAAATATCTGCAGAGGCAAAAAAAAAAAAAGAAAAGAAAAAAAGTCTTCAGTAATTACAAACACTGCATCAAATCAGAGAGTGGAGCTGCAGAAGGACTAAGGAATCTCAAGAGCACTGCATAACAGGCACACACACACATACACATTTCCACTGAAAGAGGACTTCAGAGAGTTCTCTGGGAGGCGGCATTTAAGCTCGGCCACTGGGGCGCAAAGCATCTATCATTAAAACAAAGTGCAGACTGAAATCAAATGTGTTCTCCTTCTCAACCACTTGACTCTCCTCTTCACTGTGTCCTTTCCAGATCTCACACAGACCAACACAACATTAATCAGAACCTAGCCTATAAATTACTCTTTTTAGAGCATCATCTATTCAGACTACAAAGGTCTGTGTGTAAATGTGAATGTGTGTACTGTCGTCTGTCCCCCCGCTTAGGTTGAAATAGCTGCCTTTGACTTGAGGGTAAGCTGAGCCGCAGTAAATTGGATTTCATGCTCAGTCCTTCACAGCAGCAGTATGCGACACTAAGACAGACCCATCTTCCCTCTGCATTCACGACAAAGTTAGCACTGTGGTTCTTTAAAGGTTAGAGCTTCAAACACAGTTGCATTACTTTTACACCACCCAGGAGAGAGTTGATGCAACAAATCATTTAGAGTGGTTATTTTGCAGGACTGGTTATAATGCCAACTCTGCCAAAATGTGGCAATTACCAGCTCAGCCCTTCTGCCACAAAACTGAAAATGTTAGCAGTAAATCACAGACACACCAATGGTGTCATGTGCAACCAAATGTTGGATCAACTCTTTCTCACATTCCTTTGTGCATTAACCTGAGGGAGAAAGCCAAACCCAAATGCAGTGGACCCAGTGGTTTTCTGGTTATTAGACACCCTGCTACCACAGAGTTGCCTCTCTCTGCTGCAGTGACAGCAAGAGGGTTTTTGTCAGGGGAGGCTGGCTAATCCACCACAGGCGCTCATTTCAGAATTATCTGTGCACAGCAGGCCATTTAGATGCAGATGTGACGCGGCTGGCATCGTGTGCCGGTCCTCTTGAGCATGGAGCTAACGGGCCTGGATAAAGGTTTCTTTCTTTGGTGGGAGCCTGCAGTGTCTTTGCCTCTCGTTAGATTTCATTCTGGTAAACAGCATGTCACACAGTCTCCTGTCCCCTTCCCTCCTGGTCCCTTCATGGATCGCGAAGATGGAGGCAAGCAGGGAATACAGAGAGGCTCCTGCGACGCCACTGACATTGACATTACCTCTATGATCATTAAACCTAAAACGACTAAATGAATTGCCAATTTGAGAAGCCTTAGTCACAGCATATTGGTGTGTGCACCGCACGCCTGTGTGTGTGCACATGACAGAGGAGATAAGATTCCATCTCTGGTTGTCTGTTTTTCTTTTTTTTCTTTTTTTCTCCCCTCTGCTTCTCTTCATTTCTGCCCAACTACCTCTCTCACACAATCTACACAAAAATTCAATAAGCTATTACACAGACATTGATCTTTTTCTCACACAAACATTTGCATTGGGGAAAAAAAGGCAGTAAGATGATGACGCTGTCTGTTCATTTCAATGGAGAAAAGGAGCTGTAGATTGTGAGAACTGGATTTATGGACTTTGGCAGCTCTTTAACACTTTAACGCTCCTCAGAATGTGTCCAATCAATGCTCTCCTTGCCTGCCTGGCCTTCGCTTATCCGATGTCATTGTAAATCACTCAGGAGCGGGGTAGGTCAGAGGACGATGCTGCTACACTCACACTGCACTGGATGGTGCAGAACGTGGCAGTAAGAGCAATGCGCGGCATTGTTTTAATGCATCACTTTTCTGTGAGTGTGTGCACTGTAAATACAGATTTATAGTAGAAGACATGCTTTGACCTTTAAATTGTAATGTAGCGAGAAATGAGCTGTGGATTTACCAGAAACGTGTCGGGAATACGCTTCACAAACCAAAGAGGAAACACAATGATTCCTCTTGACCAGTCGACACGGCTGAGATACTATTTTCCTGTTATTTGCTTGGTGGGAAACTAAACCATGTTTAATTGCATTCAGTATAACGTTACACTTCTTCTTCTTTTTTCTACCCCTTTGATAACATGACTCGATTCAAGAAAGAATTTTATGTGTAACAGGAAGGAAGAGAGTGCTGTACTTGAAATAAGTATTATTTACAGTATGTAGCATGTAACCCTATCCCCCCACCCACCCACCCAAAAATAGCTTGGTGGTATGTTCGTGAACATTTTTGTCATTTACACAAACACAGTCCTGTGGCTGTGACTACATACTGCTATCTCATATTAATCCATAGATGAACACAGTTCCCAAAATGCTCCTAATGCCACTGCTTTAAAGTTGAACATCTTCAGTAGAAACCACAGATGATAGAAAACACGGGCACAGCCGCTCGGCCGTCTCCCACTGGTTTGTGAGCTCTTGCTCTGAAGCTTCACCTTGATGATTTTGGCTTTCACCATCTTGGCTTTTTTAAATTATTATTTTAAACCAGACAGCACAAGTGGAACGTGGATCTGATTGAGAAACCAAAGCCACAACATACTCGTACAGTAGTAGAAACCGGTTAGTCACGTAGTAGACTTGGCCCAAGGCATTCCCTGATTTATTGTCTATTTGACTGTAAATTGGACCATCATTCACAAATTGTGAATGTTGTAAACTAGTGATTGAAAGCAGAAAAAATCATTAGGAAACTGTCTGTTGAGGTCACACACTCATGGCCACAGAATGACCTGATGGTATTGTTTCAGTTCAAAAATCTCTTTCCTGTGCAGCCACAGTTGCTTTAATTAAATTTTATTTATATAACGCCAAATCACAACAAGCAGTCGCCTCAGAAGCAGGTCAAGTCTACGTTCTCTTCTATACTCACCAGCCACTTCATTAGGTACACTTGTTCAACTCATTAATGCGTATCTATGTATGTTTGAAAACATGGGGATAAAAAAATTGACACTTTTTATGATCATTTAATGAAAATTTTCATACAACTGTTTATCCTCATTCTCTCACGCTATCCACCGTTGGGCAGTCACTCATTCCTTCATGCTGGTATGTTGTGTGAAATGAGATGTGTCACTCCAGGTTTTTTTACCCTTCACAGACCTCGCTGTGGTAGCTTTAAAGAGGCGATAATGGCCACCACGTGAGCTGTGGGCTTTATGGCATGTCTGAAGGACATTTAAACTGTGACCTCCGGCCTTATATCTTATTTTCTTTCTCCATTATATCAAACACCCTTCTTCTTGTGCAGCACATACAAAAGTATCCATAAACAATTAACAATGGATACAGCTGAGCTTCAGCTGTCACAGTCTCCCAAGGACTCTGAAACAGTATGAAGAGGAATGCCAAAAGGAAAGACTTTCCCCTCCATCTATTTTTGATCCTGACAGCACATTCTTTATGTCTCTCCTGTTGTCAGAGAAAGGAGCCTCCTCTGCCGAAACCAAAATAGTCTTTTCTTCCCTTTGTTTTGACAAGTGACCAATTTTCTCTTCAAAACTAACAAAACTGTTAAGGAGCCTAGTCATCACAAAGGGGCAGCAATAAAGGGAGATGACTGCATATAATCTCAAGAGAAAAGATTATACAAATTCTCTCTGGGTAGCCAGACTGGGTCTGAAGCACCCTGCTGGTTTTACACTGGAAAAGAATAACTACGAGAAGCAGAACTGGAAAAAAGAGAGCAAAACAGAAAGAGGATGATGATGAGGATGAACAGAAGAACTGGTTTTGGAGTGAGAAGTAGTACAGATGAGGGATACAGAGGCAGGCAGACAGAATAAGGGACCATGAAATAAGGATAAAAACTGTGCCCGGTGAGAGAGAGACACTGGGAGAAATGGAGAAAAGACAGATATCTGCAGCACCCGAGCTGCGAGGCTTAAGGAGCTTAGCTCTCCTGCCCATCACAGAAAAGTCCTCAAGTGCAGGCATTCACTGCCGCTGAGCTACTGCTGAGAGAAAAGTGAGCAGGAAAAGCAAAAAGAGGAGAAGTGTGGGTGAGGAGTGGGGTTCAAAACTGGGAAATGCCACAGAGGATTGCAGAGAGGATGGTTGCAGACATTGTTTTGACATTTCTGGAAAAAAACAAAACAAAAAAAAAATCACTTATTAATGAGAGTTATACGCTGCACCACTTAACTTTGAAGATAGCAAGCGTTCACCATGGTATCATTTCGATGAGCTCTCGAATTGTCATCGCATTTAGTTTTGTCCAGAGTTGCATTAATCTTTGGCCAAGATCTCATACTGATGATGGGAGAGTTGGATCACTATTTCTCCCAAAGATTCTCAGTGCGGTTAAGGTCTGAACTCTGTGGGGATCAACCCATGTGTGAAAACATCTCATGCTTCCTGAGCCACACATTTTGAGCCTGATAAATCCTGGCATTGTCATCTTTGAATATGCCCGTGCCGTCAGGGAAGAAGGAAAAACCTGGTCATTCAGAATAATTAGGAAGTCAGCTGACCTCACTTTTTGGGCACACAACATCACCTTTAATCCAATGGAAGGTTCTTACCTATTTGCTTAGTTAAATCACATATGAATAAATAATGTACTGCTATACTTCACATGTATATGGCAAAGATAAATCTACCGCCAGCAACCTGTTAGCTTTCACTAGCAAAAACACTGAAAATAAACTCTCTGACTGTATTCGTACCTAATGGGATTGGGCAATAAGTTTGAAGTTTTCTGACCCCTGACCCTAAGTCCAAGAATACTGCATGCAAGCCGGCGTGTAGAACTGATATTATCTAACTTAAAAGCAATTAAGCGTATAAGCTCATTTTCCAAAAGGTCAAATTACTCCTATAAGAAGCCCACTTTATTGTTGTCATCTTTTTACTAGAATATGTAAGTATTTATAGGCTTGTTATGTTTTCTAATTGCATTGTTTGCACATCTACCACAGGAAGTGTAAACCGCCCAGGGCCTGTCCCTGCCTTCCTCAGGAGCCCACCTGTCATCCCACCTCCACTGGATATGAAGCCCTTCCTCCAGTTCCCCCTGGAATCGCCTCACCCAGCCAGCATTGGCCTCTTCCACAACTTTAACACAGTGAGTGCTCACAGACATTCCTGTGCAATCGCACAAATACATGTGCGCACACACGGCGTCTGGGATTTGTTATCACTTTGTTTCACTTAACAGGAGACAGAGTTGGTATTCAGTTGTGGCTCCGGAGCCTCGTGAGTAAAGACGAGTGATAAACTGATAGGGATTTATAGTGTCTAATCCAAAATAATAAGGTGACAGCTGTTTGCTTTTTATTCAGCACAGTGAGTTTCAGTATAATTGAGAAAATGCCCAAGCGAGTGGTTTACGGCAATAAAATGAGTTACAGCTAATCAATTGTGTGAGAGGCACGGGCTGCTCTCTACAGTCAGCATTTTCTCCGGCTCCCTCCCATTTCTAGATTGGGTTTCATCTGAAGGTCAGTGTGGTGACAAAAGGGGATGCATGAGCACCCCCAGCCCACACACACACACACACACACACACACACACACACACACACACACACACACACACACACACACACACACACACAAATTATCAGTCAACTCAGGCATAATGACCCTTGTGCAGGTTTATGATTCATCCTTCGTCATCGAGGACATTAAATGTGGCCACTAATTCCACAGCACCTTAATGCAAATCATTCTCTGTCTGCACAGTAAAAATTTATACAAGTCGGCAACAATAAAATACTCCATGTGAGTCATTTTAACATCCACTGTCATCATATAAGATAAGAGGCTGCAGGGACTTAAAGGACACAGTGAAAGGCAAACTGACAAAAACAGTTGATTACTGTGATTATTGTTTCAAACACAGTTATGCTCCTGTTTGGAGACAAACTGTGAGTTATCTCAGTCTCACCAGGTTTACAAGCAATTTCCAAATGCTTAACATTCTGCAGAGCATACAGTAGCTCTAACCTTCTTGCGTTGAGACTGCACAGTGCTGCACTGTGTGGTAAGAGCTCTTTAAACTGCTCTTTAAAGCCATGCCAGTCCTAGGTCATTAGTCCAATACAATTCAGGCAGTTTTACAAAAATTAAGTTTGGCTTATTTTACACACTTCAGAAGGGAAAAGAAAACACATTTTAGTGGTTAAAAATCTGCTGTTCCGCCTGAATTCACACAAGTATAATAATAGGGTTCAAACAATGAAAAAAAAAAGGTAATTTAAACATAAAAATACTGTTACAGTTCATGTGGGTGCATGCCTTTGAATCTCTCTAACTCATTGGTGTGTAGTTTTCTAATGGAGTGAAGAGAGCTGAGTTGCTGAGGCTCTGAAGAGGTGGCACAGCCAGCTTTTTCAGTTTGGAGACAAAATTAATTCAGAATTCACAGCAAATTTGTGCTACAGTGCATCAGAGAGTCAAGAGCCAGACAGCTCTGCACAAGAAATAAAAACAGATGTTGATGTACAGTAACTCTCAAGCTGTTTTCATGCACCCTTACACTTTTTTAGACATTACCCAACAGAAGTGATTGTCTAACTAAGTTAAGTTAACTCCAGCTCTAATAGCATCTGAAGCCCGATTGCACTGATGTGACAATAGTGCAGGTAACTGTCGCAGTGCCTTTCGTGTTCACGATTCGCGTCATGTGTCGTGCATCTGTCCAGGTCACTCCATCAGCGAAACCAAACTGAGTATTTACCACAGTGAGAACACGTCTCCCGTTGTGTGCTGCATGTGAGAAAGGGCAATGTCCTGACCGGAGCTCATGTGTGAAAGTGGCCTGAATCTTCCTGTTTTTATAGAATTGGCCGATGCAGTGAGCCTCTGTCGCACTGTACAAAGAAACCTTTTATAAAAGTTATAACTTTTTCATAGCAAACCCAATTTTTTTACACAGAAGACAGGAGACGTATCCTGGCACTGTATTTATATTTTGTAAAAACTTCTTTGATACCGCAGAAAACAACCTTCAGCCAGGGGGTCAGCATCACCATGTCGGACAGCCTTGTTGACTGTTGCTAGCCTGATAATTAGCCTTCAAGTGCAATTTTGTTTCACTTCATAATTCAGTCTGACATCATGCTCTTGTGTTCTGTTTGGAAGGGGGTGTTTATTCACACCAAAAAGTCAACAGCAGGTGACGTATCTGTTCCACCAGTCTCAATTTCAAACAATATGAAGCTGTGGCAGCTGATGATTTACCATTCTTTGTGTCAGCTGAAGAAATATTTAAGGGGTGTTCTCTCTCAAAGATGACTCACAAAAACCTGTGTAGCAGTAATGATATTTTTGCTGCATTGATCAGCAAAAAAGATCCATTTAAGTGGGGAAAAAAATAGAAATGCAGGAAATAAGTTGAAGGACAGGAAATGCACCTAACTGCTTTCTTCAGTTTTCTTTATTAAAGCAATGAAACACCAAGGATCCACAAACAAAATCTAAACCTTGCTCATCTATTTACCAATTTTAGTGGAGCTGATTGCTAAAGTGTTTTTTTGCTGCTCCTACTGGTTAATTAAGCTAAATTTTTGAACAGAACTAAACATCAAGTTCTTCAAGAAAGTTCTTCAGTCCCATCATGAAATACCTCCAGCCACTTATTAGGGCTGTTACTACAAAACATTATCCAAATAAACTTTCATTTTTTCTACTTCCACCACCGTATTTGCTGTTGATTTCAATGAAAGATTATTAAATTAAACCTCTCTCTCACCCTGGATTGAAATATCATCACGCTAAAAGAATGTAAGGTTATGTGGTGCATCAGAAGCAAATGTGTATACGCAGCCCGATATCTGGAAAGCATTACTGGTGCAACAAAAGCTGGACTATACAAGGAGAGGTAGAGTGAAAGAGAAGATGAAAAGTGGACTAATAGGTTAATGAGGTCATGAGTTGGGACAGATGCATAGAAAGGGATCCTGATGAGAACAGGTGGTCAAAGAAAGGCATTGAATGACACACACACACACACACACACACACACACACACACACACACACACACACACACACACACACACACACACA
>JAVDPK010000170.1:0-34119 GCA_034780415.1 Cichlasoma orientale | reverse complement strand
CCACTGATGTGAGTACATTTCTGAGAAAAATAAAATTTAACCAGGCACTTCGAAGAGGCTCTGATGCCGGGGGGGGGGGGGGGTCGTGTGGTTTAATGCACCCAACAAACGAACATTTTGACTTGTCTACTTGAGACGTTAACATACCTGAACTGGACTACAAAATCACTGTGAGAAAAAAAAAATGGAGGATTCACAAAATTGGTTAGCTGGAGGTCCATGCCCTTGTTTAGCAGTTCCATGGCAAATACTGTGACGTAACAGATAAGAAAACACAACAGGGAATAGAGAAAACTGAACAGACTGAAAATTATGACCCAAAAAGAATATAAAGATATCTAAGCAGCACCAGGAGAGATTTCCTGCAGTCCTAGACACTCAAAGTACACAAAAAATGTATTTAAGGGCTAAAAAAGTGGATGTTGCATGATGTGTCTGTGCTAAAACTGGTTAGTTTACACAACTCCAATTCATCCTCCTCTCCTAAAAATATAGCTGCCATCAGCAATGAAAGAAAAATGTAGTTCCCTCACTTCAGTGCTCTTCTTGGCCTTGCTGTAGAAATGAAGATCAGGGAATATGTTATCTATGTCTCCTGCAGACTTGCTGGCAAATAACAAGCCCGATGCGTGTCCTGCATCGGGCTTGTTAGTTGCTGGTTGCAGTGGATGCTGTTAAAGGTCTGATCTGTGGCTGGTTAGCAACTTGACCTTGGTGCTTGACATTGAGTACAACAGTCCTGAACTTTTCACTGCATGTTGTTCCACACTCACTCCTACGGGGACTTTGGCCAGTCTGCCATCAGTCCAGTTTGGTGCCTGAGAAGTTGAGGTAAGTAAACTGAAGGACAGTGTTCTGCATGGTTCTGACAGTTAATCTTGAGATCTAGATAGTTTACCAAAGAATAACAGAAACCAGTGCTAGAAGTTAGGCGATGACACCAGTTGAACTACATTAAGTGTTGCTGTAAGCAGTGTCAGAGTTTATGGCTGAACCCCTGTTGAAATGGGCTGACTTGGCTTAAAATCAGAGACAACTAAGTTGACAATGTTGGTAAAACTCCCGCTGGTGTCTTGCTTGGTTACCCTCTCTGTTTTCCTCTGCCATCATTCTCTTTCGTTTCATTACCTCTGCAATGATGTATGTACTGAGAATCTGCTTCTGTTCACTCTTTAATGGAAGACAACTCCAGTTTGGTTAGGTTGATGTTCGTGCTTTAAATACCAAGCTTGTACTCATAGGTAGCCGAAGACCCATCATTGTTGATGTGGGACATAGTGCCATCAAATGTTTAAGTACTTGCCGCAGCACACGATCATCCCAAGCTAAACAGTGTCAAAACACACTTTTGATAGTAGAAATGAAAGACGATCCGTTTTCCCCAGTACAAGTCAGTTTATTAAAATGATTTTTGTTGACTGTAGACTGGCGCTGTCTGCGTGGAGTGTGTGCATGCGCTCCATGTTAGGAAAACTGACGACTTTAAACCGACCTTAAGTGAAGAGTGAATGGTTGCCTGTGTCCGGGTTAGTCTTGTAATGGACCGGCAGCCTGTTCAGGTACCCTCGCCTCAGGTGGGATAGGTTTCAACCCTGTTGTGACCCCACTTGGAGAAGTTAAAAAACAATATATGAATGGATGTTTTAAAGTAATAATGTTACATTTAATAAAGAAGACTAAAACTTTTTGCTTTATACAATAAACCATGCCACATCATTAAAAAGACCTCTCTTGAGCCTCTCTATGATGTTCGGTCACTGACAGTAGCCTTTCAACATTGGCATTAGAAAAACGTATTTGCTGAAGCTTTGAGATGAGCCTTTCTTTGTTTACGTGGCTTTAAAAAAAAGAAAACATTAAATATCCCTCCATCCATCCATCCATCCATCCATCTATCCATCCTCTTCTGCTTGTCCTTTTCAGGGTCGCGGTATCTTTTTTTAGATATGCATGAATGTGACCTGTGCAAAAAAATCTTCATTTGCAGTCCCGGCATTCCTTTTTCTTTTTTTTCCTCTCAAATGCTGCAAACAGCATGAATGTGAATAATAATGACACATATAAGGCCTTCTACAAAAGTAGCATCCTGATTTGATCATTTCAGTGTGCATTATTCTCTTTGAACACCTCCACTGAATCTGGGCCTCTGTGTTCACTATAACATATTCAGCGAGGCAGATGTGCCACTCATGACCACCTGCATTTGTTGAAAGTTTCACAAACTACAAACTCCTGATGCAGGTTGAAAAACTCAACTGACCCTAGCTATAAGAATAAATCACTTGTGCTGATTCTGAACATAGAAAGCCCCAAAGGAGCATGGTAAATGACGCTTAGTCTCTACAATGCACATATTTGTGCTGACAAAGTAGTGCAGCAGTCTTGTCTGATGATGAAAAGATTTTATGCAAAACACGTTTTTAATTGAGCATACAACTTTTAGTTTTAAAAAGGTTTTATTTTCATCCTGTTTCCCAAAACATTAGAGTACTGTGCCAAATCTTGAGTTACCACTCATTTGTTTATATTTTGCTGGTAAAATGGTAGAAGAAACATAATGCACACTGAAATACTGTATATAAGGCAAAACTGGAGTTTGTACAGTTCTAGAGAGCTTGAAAGTCAATATTTGGTATGACCACCTTTATTCTTCAAAATAGCCTGAACTCTCTGAGGCAGCTTTCTTGTCATTTCTTTAAGCAGTCTTCAGGAATGGCTCTCAAGGCTTCTTGAAGAACATTCAAAGCTCTTCTTTGGATGTTGGCTGCCTTTTGTTCTGTTCTCTGTCAAGATTATCCCACACTGCTTCAGTAATGTTGAGGTCCAGGCTCTGGAGAGGCCAGTCCATGACGGATAGAAAAACACACAATGGAATACTATCTAGGTATGCTTTTATTGCATTGGCAGTATGTTTGTTATACTGAAAACTAAAGCTGTAGCCAATAAGATGCTTTCCAGGTGGTATTACATGGTGGATCAAAATCTGATGTTCCTTCTGCATTACACTGGCTTAAATGCAGCCCCAAGCCATGACAGAGCCTCCACCGTGCTTTACAGATAGCTGGAGGGCCAGTTGCATTTCTCAGATTATTTATCAGGTCTTTGCTGGATTTTTTTCTATTTCTTAAGAGCATAAATTCTAGATACTGTTCATCTGCTGTTGATAGTTTTTATTAGACCTGACATTTCTTCTTTTCTCCTCCAGTGGTCCGGTTTGCTCAGATTTTTTTAAGCCCACACTGCACACCATGTCAAGATATTGCAGGTTTTTGACTAATAGTTCTGTGGGAATCACCTTGTTGTGTTATCTTTTGGCATTTTTAGTAGGTACATCTAAAGAAATGGAAACAAATGATGTGTTTTTGTGGCAGGCTGCTTTTAACAAAGTGCCTAAAGATACCATTTAAAATAGGTTCTTTGCTATTTTGTCTGTTATGTGTAGACACAACACTGGTTCATCCCTTGAGTTAGATGCCTTTCTTATGCATGAATGATTCATAGACCAGCTTAACAAACAAAAACATAATTCCTCTGAATTATTGGACTGAAAATGAGTGAAAAAAATGTCAAAGAAAAACCTTGAAAGAGTTTCAGAAAACCTGGAGAACTATTGCTCAAGACCACTTAAAAAATGCAAGAAAGTCTGGCTCCTTCGAAGTACAATATAGCTTGATTTTTTTTTTATAAAATACTACTAATAAATGGATAATTGATAAGAAAAAAAAATCACACCAGAATTAAAAGAATTGAGCACTGTGTGACATGGTTACCTCCGATATCTACAGGGAGGATTAAAAATATTGATGAAAAATGAAGGTGGTGTGTTGGCAGAACAGCTGGTTGAACCTTGTTCAGTCAACCAAGTGATTTCTGAGACGCTACTCTGAAAGTGCTGGCTGAGCCTGCACCTGTTCAACTTGCCTGTTTTACTAAACCAGATTTGACATCTCCCCTCCATCATCAAGGCTTTCCTTGCTAACGCGCTAAAGGAGTTATTAAACACATTCACACTGCACTCCATCTTCTCTACATCACACATTAAGCCAAGATGGTTAATAAGAGAAAACAGAAGCCCATCTACTTGCTAATGCTATCTTTATTTCCACACAAAGCACACATCATAACTGATCTCCAAGCAGTGAACGCAGAGACAGAGGCAGCTTGCCTCGAACACTTATCTCCCATCAGTCTCCTGTGAAACATCAGAGGTTTACCCACAATGCGCAGGTTCCAAAAAACAGAGACAGCTGATGGCCTCTCTGCTTGACAAGCTCAAACCATTGATAATGGGATACAGACGCGCCTGCGAAATGGAGACACGCTACAGTTTCCAATGGGATCCAAGTCAAGCAGAGCTTTCAGCAACAATAGCCAACTGCAGCCACAAGATGGCGACAATGTACAGGATGGATGAAAACAGGAGAGCTTTGAGATGAAAGGAGAAATCACTTTAGTACATTTTATTTGATGACTATTTTTAGAGTTGGGTTATGCCACTAGTATATTATATTCCGTTTTTTTTTAATTAAGACAATTTTGCAAATTGCCACAACTGAAGGAGAAAAGGTTTTCACAGTACCACAATACAGGAAGTGAGTGGCAATCTAAGGAAATTTCCAATTGAAAAGACACAATAATATCAGAAAACATTTTGAAATGCTTTAATTTTCTTTTACCCCCACAGTGAAATTTGATGAGCAGTGTATGAAACATGACAAAACAACATTTCCTCCTATATCAAGCTGCCACAATTGGAGAATATTTACCTTCTGGCTATTGGAATGCATTTTTTTTTTCATGAATGCAAACCATACCGAAATGTGACACATTTTCATACTAACATGACCAATTGCTCAAAAGGCTACGTGTTATCCCGCAGGAACACAAATTATATGGCGTAAATCTGTTCAAAGGGTTAAAAACATTTCAGGAAAAAAAATTGTTCTGAGGACTCTTGTAAATCTAATTCTGGTTTTAAGTGCTAACAAATGATTCAAATCTTTTATTATCCAACTTTGATACCTTCTTCTAAGCACCGGCATTGCGCTCACTTCTGCTGGAGTTTCCTGATAGAAGTTGACACGCACTCTGAAACCTCCCTGTTGTTATGCCTTGAATATTTAGCATAGAGCAGCATTTCTGTATACTGATTTGCCTTCTAACAAGCACATACATCAAGTACAGCTCATCTCTTTGCTCATCTCTTTGCATTACAACTCGAGGAATTTGCTCCCGACCAAAAAAAGAACTCTGCTTTAGCTTTAGAGAGCAGAAAGAGGAATTAGTTTTAAAACTAAAGCTTTGAAAAGAAGTCCAGTTTGTGAAAGCATTAGAATAACAATTTAATTTTAATTCTTCTATGTAACCACATTTAATTTATGACATGAAGATTCTGTCAAAAGGAAGAATAAATATACAAAAGGGTAATTATACTAAAATATGCATGGGATTACACAGTATGAGCTAACATAGAAAATAAGCAGCTGATACATTTGCATATAGAGCCAAACAACAAGTTGCACATGCATTTAAGACCATGTTTTGCCTCCACGCTTCCAGCTCACTGAGATTCCTGCAGCCTGCATAAAATAAGCAGGGAAATGTGCGGTTAATTAACTGTTATTGCTGAGAACATTAGACATCTTGACATACATTTCACTTTTTTTTTCCATTTCTTTTTTTAGTTAAGACAGAGAATTAGGCTTAAGGTATCTACAGACTCTCAAAGGATGTTCTATTCATCCCTGCTCATCCTCCCCAGTTTATACACCAGCTGCCAGTGAACACAGCTACTATCAAACAGACACACTAGGCACTAGGCATTGAAAATGACTGCAGATAAAGTCTAGCAGCCACACTGCACAGCCTCAGCAAGACAATTACGTTAGGTATCTACAAATGCAAGAGGAGTCATACTGAAATGTACAGCTTGAAAATGTGAGTCAGTACCTGAAGGAAGCGGAATGAAACACTGCTAAGCCGTGTCAACGATGATTAATCCAGTGTTGACTGTTTCTTTCCTTTAAATATGGTGCATTATTCATCGCAAGCTCCACAAACACTGTTTTGCTGTTTCTATTGTACAGAGGGTGCAGAATCAATCCATTAGACACATTAAAAATAGAAATTAATAGCAACCCATGTGTGTTCTCATCACAAATGACACTCTACTGCAGTGCTTTATTCCAGCAGGCCAAGCCACATAGATATTTTTGTATTCACAAGAGGAGAAGATAGAAACCGACATAAACAATGCAGAATACAAAAGATCGCAAAACCCACGCTTTAAAAAAAAAAAGTTTCACCTAAGGACAAAGAATTTGCTGCAAAAAGCCAACAAAATCATATCTGTTTACAGTGAAAAGTCACATCGTCCCTGGAAATAACTCCAGGATACATTCGCTCAAAGTGTTGCTATGGTTACAAAAAAAAAGTTCCCTGACATTCGATCAGTGTCATTACTGTTTATACATGACTGCACATGATCAATAAATGATCCTAATGAAAATAAACAGCACTGGAGTTTATTTCTAGCAGTCATTCTAATTTCATGACACTTGAAGGCGAAACTTATTATGAAAGAATAGTTTGTTGTGAAACGCCTGCTGTCACATGGCGAGTGGGATTGGGTTGGATGGAAGACTGAAACGCGGTGAATTCTGTGACAGGTGTCAATCTAAAGTAAATGTGACACTAGCGTGTGAACATCATGCTTAACATGCGGAATGCTGTTTTGCATCTTAGTGAAAGCTGTAGAGAAGGAAAGCATCTGTTCAGATTGCTGCTTGATATTTTTATTTTTTTTGCCAAAAACACGAATTTAAAAAGCTGTGAACGCTATTTTTAGTGCTTGATGTTTGTTACCCATCGCCCACATCATCCCCCCCCAGGCAGACAGACTCCTCAGTTCTATGTGTAAGGGTTCCAGTCTAAAGTAATCATGGTTCATTGGGGAGATTGGGTCATTCATTTAGCACTTAAGCACTTAACAGCCACCTACAAATCATTCACACAACAACAGGCTTTTGATTAGTAATAACATTTAAGATGTAGCTCAGAGTGTTAGTATGAGTTTTTTCTTCTGTGCCACCTTTCAAGTTCCTTTTTTTTTTTACATCTCAGAACATCAAGGCGCATTATTGTGTGCTGATATTTGTCCATAAGTAGCTTCACGCATCAAAGCATCTCAAATGTATAAGAGCATGTTCCTGATTTACGCTTCATTAGGTACACCAGCAACAAAACATTTTCATTTTGGGAAAGAGGATAAAGGCAAAGTAATGCAAGTAACGCCAGGCCACTTGAAAATACACTCACCAGCCACTTCGTTAGGTACACCTGTTCAACTGCTCATTAACACAAATATCTAATTAGCCAATCACATAGCAGCAGCTCAGTGAATTCAAGGCTGCAGACAGGGTGACAGCGACCTGCTGAAGTTCGCAGCTGAGCATCAGAATGGGGAAGAAAGGTGACTTTGAATGTGCTGTGGTTGTTCATGCCAGACAGGCTGATCTCAGTCTTCTGGGATTTTCCCACACAGCCATCTTAGACAGTTTACAGAGAACGGCCTGAAAACAAGAAAATATCCAGTGAAAGCAGTCGTCTGGGTGAGACTGCCTTGTTGATGCCAGAGGTCAGAGGAGAATGGCCAGACCACTTCAAGCTGATAGGAAGGCAACAGTAACTTAAATACCAACTCATTATGACAAAGATATGCAGAAGAGCATCTCTGAACACACAACATATTGAACCTTGAAGCAGATGGGCTACAGCAGAGGAAGAAACTAAGGCTACAACTAGCACGGGATCACCAAAACTGGACAATTGGGGGCACCGGTTTAACTCACCAGGTTGAGCAGGTGACACATATGTCATAAGGGTGTTGCAGAGGCCTGGATTGGAATCTGCCCCCGGCCATTTGCTGCATGTCTTTCTTTTACTCTGTCTCCCAGGTTTCCTGTCAGCTCTCAGCTGTCCTGTTATAATAAAGGCCTAAAAAGCCCCCAAAATACTTTTAAAGCCTTGGATAACAGAAGACTGGAACTGTTGCCTTGTTTGACCAGCCTTGATGTCTGCTGTGACGCTCAGATGGTAGGATCAGAATTTGGCACAAAGATGAAAGCATGGATCCATCCAGCCTTGTATCAAAGGTTCAGGTTGCTGCTCCTGGTGGTGTAATGGTGTGGGGGATAATTTCTTGAAACACTTTGGGTCCCTTAGTACCAGCTGAGCATAGTTTCCAACAACCTGCCAGAGTATTGTTGCTGACCACGTCCATGCCTTTATGATCACAGTGTACCCATGTTCTGATGGCTGCTTCCAGCAGGATACTGTGCCATGCCACAAAGCTCAAAGCTCAAAGTAGTTTCTTGAACATGACAATAGGTTCACTGTACTTAGATGGCCTCCACAGTCACCAGATTTCAATCCAACAGAGCACCTTTGGGCTGTGGTAGAGCGAGAGATTAACATCATAGATGTGCAGCTGACAAATCTGCAGCGACTTTGTGATGTCATGTCGATCTGGACCAAAATCTCTGAGGAATGTTTCCAGCACCTTGTTGCCTCCAGTACTAGCAGGTTGTCCCTAACGTGGCCATGAGTGTATATATCTCTCTTTCAGAAGTTAAAGCTTTATACTTTGAAAGTTTTTTCATATTTTTACCCTTTATTGTACAAAGATCTGGGTTAAACAGGTTAAACAAAAACTAAATCAGTTATTAAACCTGATTTTGTCATATAGATTTGTCATATTGTCACCTTTTTCTACATTGGCCTGATGCTGGTCTTGTTCCTCTGTGCTGCTCTAATCCAGACAACTTTCAGCTCTGCAGGTGCCACTTGTATCGGAGCTGATCTGGCCGTGACTGGCCCCTCATCTGATCTAATTTGACCTTGGACTGCTTTGTCTCGCTCAAGAAGACCACAGTGGTCACAGTGGCTTGGTTTTAATCTTTCCATGTCCTTCTAAAGGCTTTGATATCGACAGCAGACAGCCTCAGACTTTCACTCAGGCAGATCTTTTTTTATTTTTTTTTTATTTTTTATTTTTACAGCAGACAAGAATGGAGGTAAAATTGTCCAGATGTGCAAAACTGATATAAACTCTTCACACAGACTTGTGTTGTAATTGCTGTCAAAGGTGGCTTTACTAAATATCAACTTAAAGGATCAGGGTATCGAAGTAAAAAAAAGAAAAAAAATGGTGTTAAAAAAGTTGTAAGTTGAATAAAAAAGTATACCGCACACTACAGAGTATACTAGTACAACTAGCAATATCTGTATTTAAGTCAGGACCGCTTTAATTAAAAAAAGATTCTATTTTAATATGCAGTATTTTATTGCAGATCTCCAGCAGCAAGACCCCGTGCAGAACAGAGCAGGCACTGATGACAAGCATGGCACTGATTAAGTCAGACACTGCATGAAAACGGAGGAGGATTGTGAACAGCTTGTGGATGTGCAGCAACTGTAGGCAGGCTAAAGCTGCCTAAATAGCACACTCTATTGAGATTTGCTGGGATTGTGGAGTGAGCTTGATTTCATGGCCTGCCTAAACAAGGCTGTGCTTAGTTTGTTGGCACTGTATGTATTTCATTATTTCATCTGATGATTTATTGCGTATTGACATTATTTAACATAAAAAATGCTCATAATAATCATTGCTAACGTTTTTTGCTGAACCTTGAAGGCTGAGCTCTTCCATCTCACTTTTACTTTTTACTTTTTCACTTTCTCGTCTTTATAGCAGAAGAAGAACAACAGTTTCAAGGGTGGGACTCACATGCATCAGTAAGAATGGTTGGACCTCCCGCAAAAGAACAGAATGAGGAAGCGCCGATTACAAAACACACAGAGGAGGTGTGATTAACCAAATAGTAGTTTTAATTCAAACTATCACGCTGCTCTAAAAGCTCCCCGAAAAGCCTTCAGCTGATTCAAAATGCTGCAGCTAGAGTACTGACAGGGACTAGAAAGTGAGAGCATATTTCTCCCATATTGGCTTCTCTTCATTGGCTCCCTGTTAAATCCAGAATAGAATTTGAAATCCTTCTCCTCACATACAAGGTTTTGAATAATCAGGCCGCATCTTATCAGACCTTATAGTACCGTATAACCCCAATAGAGCACTTCTCTCTCAGACTGCTGGCTTACTTGTGGTTCCTAGGATACTTAAGAATAGAATGGGAGGCAGAGCCTTCAGCTTTCAAGCCCCTCTTCTGTGGAACCAGCTCCCAGTTTGGAGTCAGGAGACAAATACCCTCTCTATTTTTAAGATTAGACTTAAAACTATTATTATGACTATTATTAATCTCTGGCTGTCTTCCACAGCATGTCTTTTGCCCTTTCTCAGAGCAGTTGACTGTCCCTCCCTGAGCCTGGTTCTCCCAGAGGTTTCTTCCTGATAAAAGGGAGTTTTTCTTTTCCACTGTCACCAAGTGCTTGCTCATAGATTGTTGTTTTGATTGTTGATTTTTTTTTCTGTAAATTGCAGGGTCTTTACCTTACAATATAAAGCACCTTGAGGCGAGTGTTGTTGTGATTTGGCACTATATAAATATAATTTCATGGTATAGCGTTTTCTGCCATGGACGCCATTAGGCATCGGTATCATTGACAGACAACTAGTTTTTTGCTGCTGTAATAATGTTTAAAATGCAACTTATAGAAACTTTATACTGCACTGCTACATAACAAATTCTACATGGTTACAGAGACGTGACAACTGTCATGTTGCATCCCAAATTAAAAATGAAGTACAATGACTGCAGTATCATTAGATTTCCACATAAAATCAAGGACAATTCAAATGTCATTTCTGTTTTAAACCACTGGATTTGAACTTTATGCAACAAATGGCTCAGTAATACTAGAGTAAAAAGAACATGGTAACCTCATTGCAACTTGGAAAAAATAGTGGTTGCTGATTGCATTGAATTTCTTGTTTGTTTGTTTTTGCATTCAGTGCACACGTCACCTGATGGGAGGCAACCTGTGCAGTTATTCTCAGACAGATTCGTCAAGGTTTGCAAATAATTGCAGATTAATTTATGAATACAGAGAGATTGCCAAAACATTGCAATTAGTCTGAGTCACTCTACACTACACCTTATTGCAATAGGGGACTCAACTCAACTGGTTGCCAATTGGCTGTATTCTGGTTTTATTGCTATATATAAGCAAGGTTGCTAAGTGCCTATGCCATTTTGCAGTTAAATTGCTGCCCTGCAGTAACTACGTCACTGTTTGTGGAGGAATTTCTAAATTTCTATTTCAGATCTATGGGGTTATGACTGGATGCTGAATGCGAGCAGTAAATGTGAATTTCTGTCTATGTAAACAGCAATGGCTTTGCAACTGACAGCAACAAAAAAAAAATCTGATGATTTACCACAGTTAATTACCATATTATCACAAAGATTGCATGTAATTACCATATATATGCATATAATTCCTATTCAATCGCAAACTGCTTGACTGACTCTGTCTTATTGCCATTGTGTTGCTTTTTTGATGCACCAAAGTCACTCTGAGGACAGCAGCTGACTGTGATTGGTCACAGACCTGGTCCCCATCTTCAGAGCAACCATTTCAAAGGCAACAAGACTGCAAGTTCAGTGCACGTGGCCACAGTTTTGGTCACACCACTCTAGTGAACTGTACCTTATATGTTACATATCATTTACTGAGTAAGAGTCGGGCTTTTGAATAACCTGCTGAAATACTGAATTCAAGTAACCTCTCTGCTGTCACTCATTATACAACATTGTATTCTTTGGGTAACTAAGAAGATGGTGGGCATAACTTTGCCATCCACTTTATTGAGTTCCCACCAATCCATGTGTGTTGATGAGCATTGTGTTCTTGCTTGCGTGTGTGTGCATGTCTTTTTTGTTTTTTGTTTTTTACTTAAAGCTATTAGTTTGCATTAGGCAAGCCAGAGAAGTATCC
This sequence comes from Cichlasoma orientale, assembly GCA_034780415.1. Lineage (NCBI taxonomy): Eukaryota > Metazoa > Chordata > Actinopteri > Cichliformes > Cichlidae > Cichlasoma > Cichlasoma orientale. The sequence goes on along the minus strand of JAVDPK010000170.1, from coordinate 22,164 downwards.
TGCCATTTCTGACCTGGTAGCACACAATGCAAAATGGAAAAGCTTGAAAATGCTGCTAATCATCTTGGAAATGGACTCATTTGTTTATGGTAATGATTATAGTGTCTCAAAGTTAATGAGGCAATGACTTATTAATGGGTAGCATGGTGGCTTAGTCATTAGTTGCCTCACATCAAGAACTCACAGGTTACTAACCTGACTGCAACCTCTCGGTGTAGTTCTTTATTCACACATGCAGGTCTGGAGGGTTGAATCTCAAAATAACCCATTGGGATGAAAGCAATGAACGTCATGAGTAACTCAGGTGTTTTTATTGGCATTTGCCCAGTGCACACTCAAGCCCCTGCCTCCACATGACCCTGAAAGGCAATAACCTGCCACAGAGAATGAAGGAATTGGTGGCATGTTAATGGCAGATGACCACTCCTGTATACTACAGAGAAAAACTTTGAATCAGGAGGTGCAATATGAACATTACAGAATAGCCTCACAAAAGACGTTACACAACAGAAAGTCATTGTAAAAATCAAGGCTGCTGAATGAATTTATGTTATTATGTAAAACCATTATTGACTGCCTCTGAAATGCTACCGTGTGCAGGTTCAAGTATCTTGAGGCTGTGTTCTTTGACTTTTGGCTACTTTGTTGCAAGACCTTGACCAAAGTCGTTCTAACAGCAAGTCTTTTTGCTTGCCACGGAATCTTGATCATTTGTAACTTGAAATTCTCCCAAAAATTTATTTTCAAGCTTCTTTGAGTGCCATATTTTCCTTTATAATTGTTTCTGCCTTGACCCAAGTGTTCATAGTGAAAAATGACCACCTTTTTCCTTCATAGCATCCAATGAAAATGGCTGGTGTAATTATTGGGATACAGAGCTGATAATGTCTGCCATTTGTAACATTTTGAATTTCCAACAAACCAGCTAGCAATTAGCATGACTAAAGGATAATACACCATATTTACTACAGAATTATTTGACTAGTGCAATAATTTCTACAAGGTACGAGTTTTTCAATGTCTTTCAACCACAAAAGGATTTGCTATTCTTCTGCCGACAATATGCTTTACAACAACAGCCTATGCCTTTTTACAACAACACTATTGAAGAGATATCTGGCATTCCCTGAATAGCCATCATGCAAAGAGACCTGAAATCTTTTTGCTGTGTGTACCTAAGAAATGCCAGACAAATGTTTTGTTCAAAAAAAAGAATCACATCAGAAACAGCAATGCAGACTGAGAATGACAAAGAGAGAAACACAGCGTGAGAAAAAGCGAGCAAGAGAAGGACAGAGAAACAGACACAGAATAGATAGAAACACACAAAGGTGAATACATCTGTAGCAGAGCAGAATAAAAAGGTGCTTTTGTACAACAGGTGAGACTCAGGATATTGCTGCATTGTCTTCTTGGCTTCTACTTTGATCAAATGTATTTGTGCGTTTTGTGTTGGTTGACAGTGTAAGATAATTTATTTTAGTGTGATAAATGAGCTAAAGGCTTGTGAGATTCTCTCTCATCTGAATTGCTCATAAATTTAGACCCTTAAATTGATTTATACACAATAGTTGCACAGAAACATGAGAGTCACATGGGCCACTTAAATAAAAACAGGCTTACAACACACTGAAAAGGACATACACTCACCAGCCATTAGGTACAGCTTTTCTTTCAGAACTGCTTTAACCCTTCATGGCACAGATTCAACAAGGTGCTGGAGATTTTGGTCCATTTTGACATGACAGCATCACAGTTGCTGCAGATTTATCAGCTGCATGTCCATAATTCAGGTGGTGCGGTGGTTAGCACTGTTGCCCTACAGCAAGAAGGTCTGGGGTCAAATCCATTTTGGCCTCTTTGTGTGGAGTTTGCATGTTCTTCCTGTGTTTGCATGGATTTTCTCTGGGTACTCCGGTTTCCTCCCACAGTCCAAAGACATAGATTTAGTGTGTTTAGGTTAATTGGTGATTCTAAATTACCCATAGATGTGAGTGTCAATGATTGTCTGTCTCTCTGGGTTAGCCCTGTGACAGGCTTGCGAGCTGTATGGGGTGTAGCCTGCCTCACGCCCTATGACAGTGGCTGTGGAGCCCATTTGTTTACAGTGATTTCATGTTCAAGAATCCAGTTTGAGATTTTTTAAGCTTTGTGACATTGCACATTATCCTGCTGGAAACAGAAGATGGGTACACTGTGACCGTGATCAGCAACAACACTCAGGTAGGCACAGTTTCCTGTTCTCAGTTGACAAGAGTGGCACTCAGTGTGGTCTTCTGCTGCTGTAGCCCATCTACTCCATTTGCTTCAAGGTTCAGTGTGTTGTGGATTTAGAGGTGCTCTTCTGCACACCCTGGTTGTAAAGAGTGGTTATTTGAGTTACTGTGAGCTTCCTATCTGCTCAAAGCAGTCTGGCCCTGGCCCTGACCTCTGGCATTAACAATGCATTTTCACCCAGGGAACTGCTGCTCGCTGGAGATTTGCTCTTTTTCAGACCATTCTCTGTGAACTGTAGAGACGATTATGAGAGAAATCTCAGTTTATCAGCGGTTTCTAAAATACTCAGGCCAGCCTGTCTGGCACCAACAACCATGCCACGTTCAAAGTCACTTAAATCACCTTTCTTCCTCATTCTGATACTCAGTTTGAACTTCAGCAGGCTGTCTTGACTGTTTCCACAGCTCTAAAATTGCTGCCATGTGATTGGCTAATTAGATCTTTTTGTTAATGAGCAGTTGAACAGGTGTACCTAAACCGTGCCTGGTGAGTGTATTTTCAAGTAATCTGGCATTATTTAATAATAATTATAATTGGGGGTCACAGAAGTGATGCAGTATACACATAAAAAACAAAACTTAAAAATATTGTTGTAATGTAATATTGATCCATGTACAACTTAACAGGTTCTAGGTGTTTCCCTGTCTGCAACATTCTCTAGTTTCCAATACGATCAAGCATTTACAGGCTGAGCTGGAACAAGACTGATCTGTAGTGGTTTCACCCCACAGCCCAAAAGACTCAAAGTACAGCAGTGACGGGAACAACGTAGTTTTTGGGGGACATATTACTTACAGTACTGTTCAAATAAAGTATGTGTTCATCTGCTCAGTACCTTACAGTTCTGCAAAGACAGTGTTTAAGCAGTAAGCAAAAATCAACAAGTCATGTGACTGAGGTTCGGGTCTCTTGTTCATTCACAATCAACACATTGCAGTAAACTGAAGAGCAGAAGTGCCGACCCTTGTAGTTCCGGGAGAAGCCACTTGAGCGCATTAATACCGATCGACTCCTGTGTTACCTGGAGACGTTTTAATGGAATTATCTGACTAATAATGCAGCATGCTGTGTGGTACAATTGTCAAGAACTTTGTAACTCAGTTCTAGTATTTAATTAATCCACTACTTAGCAGATATGTGTTTCTGTGCATTGCAGCCATTACACTTCAGTGATGCAACCTGCTAACCGAGCTTCCTTGGTTGCCCTTGTCATGTCCAACTACGGTCACTTCTGCCTCCAAAAATTCCACATGACAGCAGCCAAAAATGCAGTATCCAGAAAACCAATGTGTGGAATCTTAGTGGCTACATCCATCTTTTATACAGTCTGTGGCCACTGAAGCTGCAGTGCGTCTTTTACCCATTTGCTCTAACTGAAATCAGTTCTTTGGCTTCAGCGTGTTTCAGCTCTCAGTCCTCCGCACGGAACAGAAGAATCACTGACAGCTCCTTTAACTCTTTTTTCTTTTCTTTTTTTTTCCCCATTTAAAAGTGCTACTAGTTTCTTGTAGGCATTTACATACAGTCTCACTTTCCTCCATTAGTCTGGATACTGCATGCCATTACATGCCTCACTGGCTCTCACAGGCAATGGTCGAAGAGAAAAGCAGCTTTGAGGTTTCATGTCTGAGGAAGCCAGTGGTCTAACAAAAAATCTGTTCAGACAAGGAAATGAACATGAATGTACGAGGGAACAAACCTGCCGGAATAAACGTTTGCTAGTGTCATACCTTTACTGCCGATGTCCCAGTGCAGGAAATCTAAAATCTGAGCTGGTTTGGTGGAACAACAGGGAGCTACGCACTGGCTGACTCACTGGGTAACGGTAAATTCCAGAAGACTGATTTAATGAGTAGACATTCATGCATTATTATCCAACCTATCAAACTCTAATAGTAAGACAATTTCCTGGGACCAGGGCTGCGTTTTCACATGAGTAACTGTTGGATAAAGAATGAGCTCTCGGTAAGATAAAAAAATATAACAGCTTCTAGCCCTTACTACAAAAACAGACTTTTCTTACTGCCCAACATTTAAGATACAGTACAGCCTTACAATAGGATGACATACATGGCATTATATTCTAACCAATCAAAAAGCATGCCGAGTTTAACCAAAGTTTTTATTAAAAAAAAAGAAAGAAAGAAAGAACGATAAAGAAAAGAAAAACAGACAAACAATTTTTTTCTTACACCACGGGGCCCTGTCAGGATCAGTTCAAGCTGCACAAAAAAATATACCCTGGTCACATTTGAGCGGCTACGGTTTTAAATATGTGCAGCGGCATAAATGTGAAGCAGCCTGTCAAGAAGAAGCGAGGATGCTCAGTCATCTTTCACTGGTTTACATATTTTTAACAGCCAACATGTTTTGGCAGTATTGTTAATTTGCAAGGAGCCATTCTGATAAAGCATCTTTGACTTCACTTTGGAATTACAAGCGATAAGGAGAAAGAGAAACTGGCTGAGTAGGAGTACAGCATGAGCAAGTGAGAAGAAGACTGAGAGACTACAGCTGCCTGCAGACAAACCCAGTGGCTGTAATAGTGTCTGTTGGTAGAGTGATAAGTCAGACAGGCCCCGAGTCTCCTGATCCACTGCCAACCTTGGCCATTTGTCAGCGCTGACTTGAAACTCCCGGTGGCCATTGCGCTCCGCTGTTTGCAGCAGCGGGATCACACTTGACAGGTGAAATCATTGTGGACAGTCCTGCTACTGTTAATGGCCAGCTGCTTCTGCCATGTGTGGGTGTCTGTACATCTGCAAGAGAGGATGTGAAATACATGTAAATATGTGGAAAGATATGCAGAATATTGCTCACTCACAGGCTTTTAGGCTGGCTTCTTAAATGGTGAGAGAGTGTTTTTCTCTTGTTGTTTGTGTGTATGTGTATCTGTACCTATAGATCAGCGCTAATGTGTTATTTTGCATGGATGTGGATGAAAGGCATGATGGAAGGAAAGGGGTGGAAAAGCCTTAAAAATGGTCAAAGTTGAAACCTAGTTTGAGAAAGCTGTTCCTCGTGGTATTTAGAGACTTTTTAGATTATGAATAAGACAGAATATATTAAAGCTGTGGTGGTCAACTGAAAGGTGTCTGCAACCATTTTATCCATCTTAATGTCCTGGTAATAACCTTTGTTCCTCTTATAGCCATGCCAAAAGAAGGCACTTTTAAGTGCAGTTGAAATGTCAAGCTGTATTCCACAGATCTTCTTATCCCTTTAATTAAGCTGTCTTGTGGTTAATGATGGACTGTCCTGCAGAGTGCCGTATTGCAGGAAGTTCACCTTGTGTTCTTGTCTGTCACCTCTCGAAGTTCGGTTTCACAGCATTCAGACTGAAGACCTTATTTCTGTTTTAGTGCTCATCAGACATTGCCAGGTGGCCATGGAAACACAAGCCTCAATCCAATCAAAGCTGAACAGATGCATGAGGTGTTCCTTAAGTCTTCATTTTGTCATTGTTAAAGTCAATTGAGGGAGAAAAATGAGAGTTATAAATGTCAAAAAGATGATAGCAATAAAGAAACATTGATGCTTGCGGTGTTGGAAATGATCATATTTACAATGTCCTTGTACGCAAAGTTTTTTTCTTCCTTTTTTCCAATCAAATAGAGATTTGGAGGTTGGAGGAGTTGTATGGGTTGGTGGTACCATATGTCAAGTTCTTTGCTATTTTATACTTTTATTTGCACTTTTATTTGTTGTTTGGAAGGTTTAGGAACAAAAAGTACTATTTATGGCAACAAAATGGCTCAGGTCAGGTTAGAAGAAGATTGTGGTTTTGGTTAAAATGCAAAGGTTGCCCCTTCCTCAAAGCTCCATTTTCTAGTTTGTGACACCACCACAGTTAGGGCCATAGGCTTTTAGAACAAGACACTTTTTTTGGTAATTCTCCATCTACGCACCACCAAGGATTTTAGATCAAACAGTCAATATTTGACTAAAGTGCAGATTTTCTACTTTAATTCAAGGGGTTTTACAAAGTCATTGCACCAAATGTTTAAGAATTATGGCCGACTTTATCCATCATCTGCCAAATGAAAAGTATGTTTTATTGGGTTGAGATCAGGTGACTGACTTGGCCACTAAAGAATATCCCATTTCTCTACCTTGAGAAACTCTTGGGTTGCTTTTGTAGTATCCTTTAGGTCATTATCCATTTGCACTGGAAAGAATTGTCTGACCAGTTTTGTAGCATTTGTCATTTGAGATTATAGCCTTGTACACTTCAGAATTCACCCTGCTACTTCTGTCAGCAGTCACATCATCAATAAAGACTAGGTGCCCAGTTTAATTGGCAGCCATACATGCCAGTGCCATAACGCTGCGTTCACCATGTTTGACAGTGTGGTATGCTTTGAAACACGAGCTGTTCCTTTCCATACTTTTTTCCATCATTCTAGTACACTGGAAATAAAATGGATAGACAAAACCAGTACTAGTACTGCAAACTGTGCGGATTTTAGTTTATGTCTGAAGCCATTCATGATGCTGAAGGTAAATGCGGAATAAGTTAACTATGCTAAACTGAAGCAGCTTCTGAAAAGTTACAGTTGCTCAATGCAGTCTCTTCATCAACATATAAGATGATCTGCAATATATTTGTAAGCATAGAAACCTCTTAAGATTATAGAGGGTGGTTGGTGTGTTGGTGATTAATGACTTTTATGAAGGAAACCAGAATTGGTAATATAGACTTGCAAATAATTTGTGTCTCATAACCTCATGAGACTCAATTTGGTTTAAGAAACACGATAAAACACCAAAACAATGAACTCTATCTTTCTTATCATACAATTAGATCCGGTCTTAATTGGGGTTTTGCCCTGATCGGCAAATGCTGGGGAGTAGGACACTGCTAAAATACTGTTTATCAGAGATAAAAGATAACAAATAATCAAAACCAAAACTCCAAAGGAAAAGTTATCCACTCCTCAGCAATAATTATCTCTGTAATTAGCTCTGCAACAAAATTAGCTCGACTAGTGTCAAGCTATGGGCTTATACCTGGCAGCAGTAGTGACCCTGTAATTGCACTGACAACAGCTGTGAGCGCATGGCAGCCACAGAGCACAAAGCTAATTGGTTTTTGCCTTACCATTATCTTTTAAATACCAATCCAGATTGCACTCCTGTTAAGCTGGCATCCAATACAGCTCTCCTTCAGTGCTGTTAACCTCTGGAGAATAAAGTGTCAAACCCAACAGGCACTGGACAATGTGAAGTCTCCATCTTGAGCACATTACACACTTTATTGTAGCAAGTTTCACAGGCAAGTCACTTCACCCCAACGGACCAACTTTCTTCTCAGAAGTCATTTAATAACTGATATACAACTATATGTATATCTTCATGTTACCACCATCCATGAGTGTTAAAGGTCACAGACGTCCAGTGATGACTTCACAATTTTGATGGGACGATCAAAAGATATTTTAGGAGTATTCTAGCCTCTTTGTGCACCCTCCCCATCTTATCCAATATGGAATCTAGTATTTAAAAGTATGTTGTAATTATTGCATTGATCTTTGTGTACGAGGTCCCACTCACTATTGAAATAGAACACCATTGTGTGCATGTGCACAGCTGGCTCTGGGTCTGGGGCATGATCTAGCTCGGGCCCTGTGTGCCTCGCTGGTTGTTGCTGCCTCCCTTGAGATGTGGGTGCCTGTTTGTTCAAGGATGCATGGCCAGGTATTTTGGCATGGTTGTCGGTCCGCTCCCTTGGGGGTTGTGGCCCAGGGGGCTCGGGCCTCTTCGGGGTGGGGGGTGGCTCTGCTGGGTGTCAAGGCCCCGGGACCCCTGGGCTGTGTTCCCGACTCGTAGTGGGACGGCTGGCCATGGGGGCTCCATCAGGGGCCTCCTTCCTTCTTCTTCTGGGGTGTACGCACAGTTGCTGTCGGGATGTGCAGCCTCAGGTCTGCTGTGCTTTCTCACTTTGAACTACTTTTGATGTGAAATAAATTGTTGACAATTGTACAAGTATTTGTACTTGATAAGTTACTTAATGGTATGTAGACTAAACATTATGCAGCTACACATTACGCAGCATATTAAATAAATGGTTATTGTCTTTATTCAGTAATGGCCTCTTGATGTTTGTGTCACTTATCTCAATTAGCATGTGTGCGTTTGCAACTAAAGACCTAAAAAAGACATTGTGAACAATAGAAATGGCATCAGACTTCCACCAATTAGAATGTCTGAGGTTACATTCTGTTGTTGAGGTTTCTTTCAGAGCTGAAGAGGCAAAGATTCTATGAAGCTTACTGATCAGAACTAAAAGTCTGAGCCTAAGTCTTTGTATGGAGCACAGGTCTGGGCTCTCATGGAGTAAACAGATTACATGTAAATAGTGCTTTCCGTTATTGATGACTCAAAGCACTTTATGCTATAAGCTACATATACCCACTGACACATCACTTAATAAAGAATCCCCACCACCACCACCACACACACACACACTACATCAGGGACAGTTTTTTTGGGATTCACTAACTTGCCCGAGGACATTTGAACAGGCAGACTGGAGGAGACACCAACCTTTCTGATTAGCAGACAACCCACTCTACTTCCTGAGCCAGCCACCTTGCCATCCAGGCATCATTGAGAAATGTGAGTGATCCACATACTTACCTACAGGCCTATCTGACAACACCCAGAGGAGGCCATTTAAGAGCTGTCCCCAGACTTACCCACAGACTTCAGGTTACTTCTTTTCCCATATACTGGGTGCTGCCCAACTTGACCTGACTAAAGACATATGAGATCGCACACCTCTGGCTTCCACACAAGATGAAGAGCTTTCGAAAACTTTAAAGTCATGGCTTTATAGCAGTCGAATAGCTCAAGTAACGACGGGATGAGAAAAGTCATCGTGGCCCATGGTTGATTTTAGCTTTCAAACAGTATTAGCTGCATATATTAACAGACTTCAGCACAGCAGAAAGCATTTGTGAACACTGGTCTGATGTCAGTGCATTAGAAAATCGGGCTGATGATAAGCTGGGAGATAGATTGTTAATAAGTTCAGTAATATACACACACAACACAAGATGTTTCAAAACCGTTACTCCTCCTGTTTTCTGTTGCTATTCATGTCTTTGAGTATTTCCACTCAAGTAACTCGACTGAAAGAGTCTGATTAAGAAATGTCCTCCTTGAATCACACTGTTGTATGACTAGCTGTGCTTTGTTACAAAGGCATTAGATGTCATTTTGATTTAACTTTATGTTATAAATCTCTTTTTGTTGTTTTACTTTTTTATTATTTTGAATTCTTTAAATTCTCTTTTTTTTTTTCCCTCTCCAGTGTTTCCATACATGATTATTGGTAGGATAGCATTTTCCTTGTTTTCTTGCTACAGGACAGCGCAGACTACTGTATATGAGTGGGCCTGGTTGGGTACTCAAATATCTAGGTGGGGGGTGGGGGTGGGGGGGTGTAGTGAACGGGATGCATGTGTATGCGTGTGCAGTTTTTTTCTATTTTTAACCCTCTAACAGTGTGCAATCGCCGCCGAAACACCTGTTACCTGCCCTTACTTGCCATGAACAGCTGGTTAACGCTGAGCATATCACCACTAAGACGTCTGATCGAACTAACTTTGAATTACTGTAATTACGCAACCGTTTTCCTATCAGAAAAATTCAAACAGTTTCTAAAAGCTGAGGAATTGCACTTTACACCCAACATAGAGTTATTGTGGTAATTGTTGCCAGAAGTCTGCAAATGGCGGCACATTTGAAGTTCACATAAATTAAGTGCTACGGAGAGAGCTTTGGTATTTAAGAAGCTTCAAACAGACAGCAAGCTGTCAGTATTTCTGGTTTTCTTCCAGTGTGTCTTTTGTTGTTGCCCTCTCTTCTCTACCCTCCTTGCCCCTCCCTGAGCCCGGTTCTGCCGAAGGTTTGTTCCTGTTAAAAGGGAGTTTTTCTTTCCCACTGTCACCAAGTGCTTGACACGGGGCGGTCTAATTGTTGGAAGAGAATGGATGGATAGTAAGTAACAAAACCTGCCTTTTAAATTTTTTATATGACCATACCATACTATTGAACAGTTTCCTTGGAGTTTAAAATGTAGTTCTTAGGATTTTTTATTGTTTTGTACAGTAGCAATGCTGTTAGCGTTAGCCATGTTGCTAACCATCAGTGGCCTGAAAATGATTTGTGATCTAAAAATAAACAAAAAGTTTCTGGAAGGGAAAAAAGCATTTGCCTGTTAGCATTAGGCATGCTGGCTAATAGGGACCATAAGATTAACAGGCAGAATAAGAAGGCTCCATTGAGGAGTTGCCAACATTATGTTCATGGATACTCCTTTCCACCCTCGTCTTTGTAGAATAAGGAGCATTGGAATGCAGTAAGTGAAAAGGAATAGATATAGCAATGAAATATTGAATTTTTAAAGATGCCTCTAGATAATGAACATATTTATTTCTTCTGCGTTCATCATTCCTCAGCTGTGTTAATGGTAGTTGCTAGGTTATGAGGAAAGTGATGCAATGAGGTGCAACACATTGCATCTTTGCAACAGCATCTGCTGTAATGCCATTTAGAACTGCTAGTTGGCCAAAGGTTATCTACTGGTTCATCTTACTCTGTGTTAAAATATAGGTCAGTTGCAATCTTAATGTACATATCACAGGAATAATGTCAAGGGAATATAATAGCCACCTATCCACCCATTTTCTTTCCTGCTCATCCCGCTGTGGGAGGACTGGAGCCCATCCCGGCTGTCATAAAGCAAGAGGTAGGGTACACCCTGGACAGGTTGCCAGTCCATCACAGGGCTAATAATATAATATAATGAGACAACAAGCAGAGAAAATAATTCAATCACTCCTAGTGTGATTGGATTGGGTGTGCTGCTGTGCTTTCTCTGCTGTTACTCATTACTCATTACATTTTGATTCTGACTGAAGAGCATTTGCCCAAACAGCAGCTAAACTTTTTGTTCCAGAGATGATAGTTATTTTTTTTTCCACTTGTCTTTTTGTGGTAAAAGTGACCAAAGTGGCTTTAATTTTACTTTTCCTATCTATGTGCTAAGTCTGCAATCACTCAGCTACAGCTGAGCTATACATGGAATACTTCACAGTAAGTAACGGATGTATTTATTTCATACAATCTTAACAGCTGCTACAGTGCATCACTGCAGGCCTCTATTTAGGTTCTGTCAGTTTCTATGTGTTGTCATTGTTTCAGTACTGCAATAAGAGTATTTTTGGATCACGTAACACTTTTACCTCACTGGTAGTCATTTGGCAGCTATGGGACGACACAGAGCTCTGTCATCTTAAGTGTAGTGTGGCCTGCAATTTCTTCAAAGGTTGGATAAAGCTTCTTAAATCTGCTGAACTCAAAGTATTTGCTGAGTACTTATTATTGCAGTCCCGCTACCTGACCTGCTGGCTAAAAAATGGATGGGAAATCAAACCTTAGTTGAACTAAAACCAATAGTCAAACTTTTGTTGAGTAATGTGATGTGCGGCCTGTGTAAAGTGGTTCGGCGTCGCTCACAGCCAAGTGACTTCTAATGCACTAAAGCATAAAACACTGTCCCCGGGTACAATTTAAATCTCATCAATAACACAAAGCAGTGCAGGCACATTGCCTAAAAGCCAATAACTGGTGCCAGCACACCACAGCATCGGATGAATGAATGAATGTGAGGCCCTCACTGTTTTCCTCTGGTTTCTGGGTCAGGTGATGGGAGCAATGAGGTGCAAGGCTAATGGATGGACTTTTCACAGCAGAATGGAGATGGAGAAGCTTGAGGAGTTTAGTGTGACTCTATTGCCGATTAGAGAGGACAAAGCTGTGGAGATGAAAATGGTTTGCCACACATATGAAGAGGAATTGGATGTGTCAGAATGTTTTACAGTAATGATGAACGCCATGCGAAAGTGTAAAAGACTGTGGTAGAAGGGAGGAAAGAGTGGTATAGAGTGGAGGTGTGGCAGCAAGATTAAATGAAATAATCAATGAGCCTCTTCTTCCTTTTCTGGTCAATGTGCGACACTACTCACTGACTTGGAAAATTCCTCCTCTTAAAAGGATTTTGTTTATACACATCAGCACGCTTTCTCAATAAAATGGAACTAGGTTTTTTTTTTTTGTCAACAAATGTGGAGAAACAAAATGCCAGTGGCAAAACGCTGATTGCATTAGTTTATTAGGTCATGCTGTTTAATTGCAGACATTTTACAACTGAAATCGTGAACAGCTTTAGAAAAAGCTTTTTTCCTTATATTTGCTTTTAGATTTTATAGCAGTAAGTGAGGTAAAACAGTTAAACCTGTTAACATTTTTTATTTATATATCCGTCATAATGAAATCTCTTCCCTTTTTGTTCCAAATGATACATGTTCTCCTGTCCTACAACAAAGACAATGAAGAGCAGAGGAAATCCCACATTTACCTTCTGCTGACCAATAAGACCAACAGACCAATAAGACAACCAATGTTATGTACAGCACCATTCAAAAGTTTGGACACATTCACCCAAACACGTGAATGGCTGAGTGTGTCCAAACCTTTAGCTGGTACTGTATACTGTATATACAGTAATGTAAAAAAATAGTTTTCATTGGACTCAATGCTTCCATTGGAAATTAGAAGGTAATCAAATGTACTTAAATACTGATTGCTGGCAAGTGTGACAATATCACTAAAAGCAGAAGTTTTGGCAATTTGCTGATTTGGAGCGTTCTTCCAAGGAGTGGGCATCCCAGCAAATTCCCCCCAAGGTCAGACTGTGAAATGCTCAGAGAAAGTCCAAAAAAACCAAGAACACACTCTGCAGGAGTCAGTTAGCATGTTCAGTGTTAAAGTTCATGACAGTGCAATTTAAAAAAAAAAGATGATGCAAGCATTGCCAGGAGATAACCTCTTTTCTCTAAAAAGACCATGGCAGCAATACTTAGGTTGCATCTCAACAAATCACAAGGTTTCTGAAACAATGTCCTTTGGACAGGCGAGACCAAAGTGAAGATATTTGGCCACATTTAGTGAAAACCAAACCTGTCATACTGAAAATGCAACAGGACAGTGATCCCACGCATAGGAGTAACAAATCTACAACAGAATAGCTGAAAAAGAAAAGAGTCATGGAGTTACAATGACCCAGTCAAAGTCCAGACCTCAACCTGATTGAAATGATGCGTCGGAGCCTTAAGAGAGCTCTGTATAAACCAGTGCCTGCAAACCTCAATAAACTGAAGCAATGTTGTGAAGGAGGAGTGTGGCCAAAGAGTCCTCCACAAGGATTTGAAAGACTGATAAGGTCATATAGAAAATGAATACTTCAAGTTATTGCTGCTAAAGCTGTACACAGAGAGAACAAAGAGAGACAGACAACCGTTTACACTCGTATTCACCAATTGAGAGTAGCCAATTAACATGATAACACGGTGGTGTGGTGGTTAGCATCACCTCACAACAAGCTGGATCTGGGTTCAGATCCACAGGGCCTTTTCTGTGTGGCGTGTGCATGTTCTCTCCATGTCTGCATGGGTTCTCCCCAAGTACTCTGGCTTCCTCCCACAGTCAAAGACATGCATGCTAATATCCAGATTTACATATTCCAAAGACCTGACTGGTGCAAGTAAATACACGATATATTTCCCAATAGACACAGTAAAGGCATACTAAAGCAAATTAGCAGAACACAGAGAAAGCATCACACACAGAAACTGGATTCATTTGGCTTAAGGTTGCACATGTGGGTGGTTCATGAAGAAATTAGTCTTTTGGGGCCTTTACTTTTAGCTTTAGTATGAGATATTTCTCTTTATTTATCTTCATATTTCAAGCACATCTTGTTCAGTGTTTTGGGCAACTGGCCAATATGAATTTCAGAATTCATTTCAGGTCAAGGTGAACTGTGCCAGAGGTAAACTCCATGCTTTTCCCGATCCTTTCAGTGTCTCGACAATAGTTCCCTTTCAAATGGTTCATCATGGTCCGTCTATTGAAGTCCTGGGTTTTGATCAAAATCACATTCTTGTTCCTACTCATAAGTAAACATTTTTGCCTATGTGAATGATTTTAAAACTACATTTATGAAGCAATTTCAAAAATGTTATAAAGGGTTTTGGTTATTGACGGTGCTGGTTTCAAATCACCAGGCAGGAAGGACCAGAGTTGAGTGGTCCTAGGGTGATGAGCTGGAGCTGGGCTCTGGCTTGTGAGTCTATAGCAGCTGAGCAACATTGTTAAGAGCCTTGAACTGCTTTGAATGTGAGCGCTAACATATTGAAATTAATTCTAAAACTGACTGTGATGTGCTCTTGGGATTTTATCAGGCGTCTAGTAGCAGTCAAGGTATATTACATGCATGTATAATCTTTTCAAGTCCAGTGCTGGTAGGAAAGAACATGTTCCGTCAGTCGCTCTGTAAATGGAGGAAGCATGATTACGCGATGCACCTGTTTGAAATTAATTTTCCTACGATGTGGACAGAGGATAAAGGCCAATCCAAATTTTGGGACCTTGATATGAACATCTTACTTTCTGAAAGATAATTAAATATTGGCAGTGTTATATTTCCAAATAATAATGGCCAACTATCTATAGTCTGATCATTTATAAGGAAGTTATGTTGAAATCCTGAAATTAAATTTGAACATTATTACGCGTCTCCAAATGTCGATTGTAGTAGCTAGTTTTAAACACTTTACTGCAACATTGCTGCGTCCTCTGTTATAGGAAGTAATTAAAATCCACCTTTGGGGGATCGGTTGTCAGAAATTACCATTGTTTTGTTTTCTTTTATAAATCTTGTGAAGTCCTGATTCTGCTCACTTTGTGGAAAATGCCCCTAGAGAATAAACAGTCAGTATTTGCTCCCTGTGGCTCAGTTTTTATCTCCCCTGCAGTGCTGCCACTGCCCAGCTAAAACACAAACAACAGCTTAAGTATCAGTGTTTCTTTGTATCTACTGACTGCAGCTTAAACAAGCAGGCTTTAACGCCACTGTTGGTTTAAATAAAGCCTTATCACATTATATAATTTCATCATCCATTTATTAAATCCACAACAAGGTGCTGCATTTTTTTAACAGCACTGCCAACTTTCATATGACTGGTGCAGAATATAGATCATACAGTGAAATAAAAAAAACAATATAACATTAACTACCGTAACTATAAAAGCTACATTAAAATGAATCAGTTTCAGGAGTATGGTTACATTATTTTCTTATGAAACAATTCAGTTGAAAATGAATTAATTTGCAATCATACCTAAAACAATCTCTGCACTGTCCTTCTCCCACACACACACACTCATTTGCGTGTTTCTTCATTCACAGGTTAAATATGTGCAGTGTTAAAGTACTGTTAAAAGCACATTTACAGTACATACCCCAAAGCAAAGCAGACCACCACTCAAATATACTTTGACAAGACTTTTCTGATCATACAGCAGCCAAGTCAGTTCAGGCAGGTCCAGTAAAACAAAGGGTTATATAAAGCTGTTTTTTCCCCCCTAAAACAAAAATAATTAATGCAGTTTACGATTCAAGAAAAATATGATAAAGATCAAGAAGATGAAAGAGAATTCAAAGCAATAAACTTCTTATTGATTTTCCCGTTTTGGTAATTTAAATCTGTAATATTTCAAATTATAGATGTAAGGCTTGGTTTGAGCACATTAGGCAAGGGATCTGTTGGTCCTCCCCAGGAAATTGTGAGCATAGCTCATATGCTTCATATGAAGCTTCAACACATTTTGGTTACTACCATGCTGCTTTATGTCTTATGGCCTATGGATGAATTGGTAGAATGCTTGGTTAATAAGCTGCATTCACAAGCTAAAGAGTATAAAATATGGACGTACCTTCTGGGTCAAAAAATGAAGCTAGTGCAGAAGTACCTTAAACCTTAATTCTATCTGAAGGCCATCAGATGGCGATAGCTGGGGTTACAAAAAGACTTCTGGTCTGTGAGAAAACAGCTTTCTGTCTTGACGTTTATAAACACGCTCAGTCACTCATTTCAGGTCATAAGGAACAAAAAATTAAGTCTATTTTGTAAATTTTGGTTATTCTATGCTTCAAAAAGGATGATTATGTGTTGTATACTCCTCGGCTAATGGACAGTCATGATGACTTGATAAATGCAGAGACACACATGTCAGCTAATTACTGCAAAATAACAAACTAATAAAACGCCAGAATTTTGGGCACAAAAAAACAAACAAACAAAAAGCAAACCTGGGATGGTCTGTACCACATAGCAAGTCACATTAGTCAAATAATCCATTACAAATTCTGCAAAAGGCTCAAGCAGCACACACACTGAAGAGGTCTATTTGTATGACTTGAAGTAGCAGATGAGGCTACTCAATTATCAATAATTCATCCCAATCAGAGTTGATATGAAGGAGGACACTATACACAGAGACCAAAACCATTTTGCACCAGGCTGTAAATGTGCTTTTCATTGCTGTAAAGTTGGCCATTTTAACACAGGATTGAATGGGGAGCCGACCTCAATTGACACCTGGGAGAATTGCAGTTTTTCCCACTTGTGCATTGGCTTAATTTTTTTTTTAGTTATGGCGGCACGGACACTTAATCTCCAGCCTTCTGACGAAATGTTATGTCCCAATTTGTATTTTTTTTCCCTGTCATTTTGTGTTGGAAATGTCTTTATTTAGGTAAAGGAAAACAAAAATAGGCACCAGGGTTGGCTGTCTGATGTTCTGTATCATTCTCAAATAATTATTACAAACCCATCTCTGATACTTTTGTGGAATTTTCTCTATTTTAAAGACCAATTAAGGGACAGACAATGGAAATTGTACTACAAATGCTGGTATAGCATGAATGCTACACATTATTTTCCCTGTAGATATAGAAGATAATTCCCTCTGGCAGCAGCACTGTTGAAGGTGTACATTCTACACAGCAGGAAGTGCAGTTTCACTGTTTGAAAGCAGTCAAAGTGTTCCTACTGTGAGCACAGAAGAGCTGGAACTGCCCGTGGCTGCCGATGGTGAGGAGGTTTGCTAATGTAATGAAAAATGTAACAAAATCTGCATTTTGCCAGAAAACTGCACAAAGGAGCGCAGAAAAACTCCACATATATCCATATATTAGGTAGGCTGCACTGATTGTATTTTTATTTCCCTGTCACATATTGACATACTGTGTCACTGTTTCTTAAAGTAGTTGCACAAGTACTGCACAGTATTTTTTTGCTTTTTGGTCTGCTTGGAGAATAAAAACAAGGGGAAAAAGCTAAAAAAAAATACACAAACAACCAAAACTTTATATATCTGGAACACTTTATGGAAACATATTTTTTCTTTGTTTTATTTTTTAATTTGCATGTGTGTTAATAATCTAATATAATTCTTGAATTACAGCTTTTTAACGGTCACTGGAGCAAACTGTCACTTACAGACGTCTCCTAATCCACTCTAAGAGGCACCAAATTGAGTTTCTTTCTTTTTTTCTTGACTTAAGATTTCAGATCAGTCAACTCTCTTGCTTCTTGCAAGATGACACCATTCATCTGTCTTCTTTGACTGGGCCTCTGGATTAAATTGCAGGGCAACTCAGCAGGGAATAAGCTTTCTAAATACCTGGCAGGGCTCCACTCCTGAAATTATGAAGGATGAGTATATTTCCCCATCTTCCTGGCTGCTTATAATGCCAAAAGCATCTCAAAGATCTGCTGTGCTCTGTTTGGCTGTGCAAGGCACAATTGACCATCCCCAAGTCAAACAACACTGTTTACATTGCACTTAGAGGTGCAGGAGGTTTATGAGCAGTATATATTTTGCTACACTAGAAATTTCCTGAGTGCTCTCCTTATTTCTTCTATAGCTCTCATGAGTTTGGCTCCAATATATTTTAACAGCTCGGTGTGCACAGCAGGTGTGAATGAGGGCTTGTGGGTATGTCTTTTTTTTTTCTACCTGATATTTTTGAGTTTATAATCCTAGACTTTAAAGTTGTTGCTTAAAAAGCTCTCGAGGCCTAATTTCAATACTCCTTATGCCGAGGCTAAACTTATCTTACCCGTGGACTTGATTAACAGAATACAAATTGAATTTTCAGTCTTTGCTGAAAGCATTAATTCCCATTTGACCTGTCCTCGAGGGCCGTGTTGATGGATTTCAGCTGATATAATTTACTTCAGTCAAAATATAGCCATATGTTTAAAATACTGGGCTGCTTTAAATTAAAAAAAAAATAAATAAATGAAAAACTTTTGCCTCCTGCTTTCGCTTCTCACTAATTTGTTTGTGAGCAATAAACAAAACAGCAGATGTTTTTGAAATTAAGTCTGAAACAGTCTTTGTCCTCCTTGTAAATGAAAGAGTAAAGGCTGTTTGCGTCTGAAGAGTTAGAGGCGCAGATAAAACTGTGATAATGCCACGCTTTGTTAAATTAAGCCCTTTTATATAATGTACAGAAGTGGCAGCTGGAGATTTGTAAAAAACAAAATTCAACACGCATTGTCTTTGGTGTTTAAAGGCAAGCCTCTGCTAAAACAATGCAGAATTCTGCGGCCGTCATTTCCAATCTGACCCCGTATCTCTCTTAAGTCTCAAATTTCCACCAAGCATTTGTAAACACAATTATTTCAACAGTTAGGAAAAAACAAAAAAACAAAAAATGACAAAAACAATAGCCCCTCTGCAATTACTGTTACTGCTTTTTGAGGCAGCGTAGGCGTGAACACAGGGTTGGAATTCGAAGCCAGCAGGGTCTGCAGACATCCACAATACTTGGCACTTTGATGCATCTTGTCTCTCTCTGCTTTGGCATCTTTGGGACTTCTAACTAACAAGGATTGTTTCGGGGGATGGCAGCATGTGAAAGAAAGATAACAGAAAGGCTTATAGTATTTACCGCCAAATTCACAAGGCGACTGTGCATCAAATGGCCAGAGCTGGGGGCATTATTGGATGATGATGTGTGTATCTGAACCGCAGATTATTACTGCTACGGCCGCGTTCGAGGAATAGTTGAGTGAATACATGTACATGTAGACCAGTTTTGTTTGACATCCTGAATGATGTTGCTTTAAAAACTCTAAGACAGCTTGCTCATAATGTGTCCATAAAACTGCCTCATATTCTCAGGCCATGTGGATGCCTGTGGTGATGGATGTCCTTTCAAGGCCCAGTATTAGTCCTCCTGCATCCATAAATCTGAATTTTCAGCATCATCTCGAATCGATAAATGATTTCGCCTTATCTTAGTTATGTCTTTCCAGGTTTCAGCTCACTGAGCCGCGCCATTTAATATTCAACATCTCGTAGTACAATTAAATAGCAGGTTTTTGCTCAGGATATTTGGAGGCAACATATTAATTGAATTACACCCCGATTATGCATGCTTGCCCCGTAGGTTCAGTAGACATATCTTAAAGAAAAAGTGTTTTCTTTTTCTCTGTACCCAGCAGGACTCCATTTATCGGCCCCGTGCAGATCATAATAGCTTAACCCGTTCATGTCTTTTGGGCAAATATCTAAGAATGCACTTGCCTGCTGCAAATTGCATCAACACTACTGATCCCTCGCTCTCATTTCTTATTCTGGATGCTCCTGTTGGATCACAAACTGGCCTGGAGCAAAGAGAGAAATGGAGGCACCACTGCATGAGACAAGAGCATAATTATGCAGCCAGGCTTCTATTACCTGTGTTTGAATTTCATGCTCTTTAAGCTCTTTATGAGGAGCAGAAGGCTGCTTGGAGTCATCTATTATTCTGGGATGGATCTTGCCACCTTTGAGGCTAGTTGAATATTATGCTGAGTTTACAGATTGCATGAGACGTAACCTGTATCTATCCTTTTGAGTTATGATAATATAAATTGCACGCTTGCAACATAATCTGTCACTGGCCTTGTTGCCTTGACTAACTTGTTCTACACAAGAATAAAGCCTCTTTGCAGCAGCATAAATGCAGCTACAGCATGAGGTGGAACATTACAAAGATTAATATCATCATGCTTTTTTTTTTCTCTCCCTAACTGGTGTGAGCCGTGTGGCTGGATTAATGTCTTAAATGATTCTTGGGCAAAAGTGAGCAGCTGATCCCCAGTTTAAGAAGCATTTTGTCATAGTTTTAATCATAATTTGTCATTTTTGTCCGTTTTTTGTATGCATCACTGACTCTGGAAAAACAAAAAATTTTATCTTGTAAAATGTTTTGCTAAAGGCTATATATATATAAAAAAAGCGTGATTTTTTTTTCTGGATCATCACCAAAGAATTTTGGTGACTAAACTTAAGGTTGCGCTTGAGTGATTTGTTGCGTTACTGGTAAGTCGGAAAACTTTTCAAATGAGGAGGTAATCATTAGCTGAGGTTTGACTCTCTCTCGATTCCCCTCGTCTGAGGTGACATAACAGCTGCTGCTTTTCAAATGTTTTATTTTTCTTATTAGGTCATTCATAATCTTATTAACGGGAATACAAATAGTTCAAAGCTAAAATGCATTTCAGATTAAGGTAGTAATAAAACAAACAAACAAGTTAATATTTGATGGTATAGAAACACTGAGGTGGCCACTATTCACTCAGTAATTGTGGTATACAAGTTAATAAAGGCTTATACAATGTAGCACTGGGATGTAAATTGTACATCTTACTTTTTCAAAGGGTATTTGAAAGGAAATTGAAGGCATGTTGTTGAATTTTTACCATTATTTGATAGTTTCTATCTGTGACACTGTGCATGCATCTAGTTGTATACAATTGAGAAGGAAGATAATGTTCCATAGATCCTGTGAGTCTCTGTGGGATTTGGTGAGGTTTCCATTCTGCAGGAATATACCCTGATTACCATCACCCTGAAACAGCTCCGACTGTCAAAAATTTACATGAGGAAAATTTTATTGTAACATGTCTTTCCAAGATTTCTGGGTTTGTTTGTTTAATCTATTCGAGCGGTCCTCACTAATGCACTGCTTTCTCTGTGACTAGACTTTGTGTTTACTGTGATTTAGTAAAAATGTCATGATTGCGCTCTTTTATTCGTAGGACTCTGATGATGATTCAGTCCGTCACATTGACATTGGGATCCTTCTTGTTGAACATGAAGGTGCTGTGCTCCAATCTTCTCTCCATCTCAGTCCAACCCCATTGAAGCTCATCACTGAGGGACAAGTCATGAAGGACAGCATTAAAGATCTGCCAAAAGCTATCTGCATCCATCTTTAGGGCAGTATCACGCCAAAACTGTATAACAGAAACGCTGGTCCACCATGTGGATGTCATGCTTTGCCTGTCCGAGGTGTGAAATGAACACACATGCAAGCTGCATGTTCAAGTTGCAGTAGCAACTAAAATAAATTTAAAACTAAAATTTTAAATAAAATATGGCCCCCTGATGGTACTGCAGCACAAACATGTAAATTACATGGATGTCCACTTCACACTTAGGACAGGCAAAATGGTGGGCCAGTTCATCTATTATATGTTCTGGGTTGTTCTGTCAGGGCTGTGAGAAGGCTGGAGCCTATCCTATCAATCTTTTAGCACATGGCAAGATTCACCCAAGACAGGTTGCCACTCTGTGGCAGGGACGTTTTGCTTTTGTTTTATTATATTTAGCTGTACTATTGAGAAAATCAAACAAGTTTGCAGAAATTCTTTTATTTTGAAAACAATCTGTCATATTGCACTGTGGCAGGCAAGACAGAGAACCCCAATGCAGGAATCAGAGGCAAGTATATTTAAGTTTTGGCTTTATTGACAAGCTTACGCCATAAAGCAGGGCTGGTAGGGAGGTAGCTGTCATGTCCTGGGCCGGTGGCCCAGTGTTTTTGCTTTTGTTTTAGCTGACGGTTATTAGTTCTTGTTTATTCCTAGTTCCTCTTGTTCCCATGTGTCAGGTCCACGTCTTTGTCTCTTTGTT
>JAVDPK010000169.1:802224-812726 GCA_034780415.1 Cichlasoma orientale | reverse complement strand
TGCTACTGTGTGCTGTAGTTCCAATATAACAGATCATAACAAGAAAAATAAGGGAACTTGTAATAATTTGTTTAACTGCATACACCTCAGAAAGTATATAGCTGCGCCCCTGCACAGAGAGACAGACAACCATTCACACCTACTGTATGGGCAATTTAGAATCACCAGTTAACCTAACCCCAGTGACTGCATGTCTTTGGACTGTGGGAGAAAAACCCACGCAAACATGGGGAGAACATGCAAACTCCACACAGAAAGGCCGGAGCCAAGGTGGATTAGAACCCAGACCTTCTAACGTAGCTGTGAGGCAACAGTGCTAACCACCACACCACCGTGCTGCCCAATAAAGAAGCAAAGTTACAAAAAAATTTTAAAAAATTCTGCAGAATATGGTCAGGTACAAGCACAGGACTGAAAATGAGTGAAAAAGCAGCTAATGTCTAAAGAAAACCTCTGAAAGACCTTCAGAAAGCCTGGAGAACTACTGTATGGGTCAAGAGACTGTGGTTCACTATATAACTAGTTTTTCATTTTTTAGTGATTTCCCAAAGCTAAGTATTACTGTACCCTATACTGTATACAGTCACTCATAGTAGTGTCCAACAGAGGGACAGTACCCATGCATTGTTTGTCACCATGAATTACGCTGAAATACAAAAGCAGCGGAGAAGACATGAAATTTTTTTTCAACCAGTTGTTGATGGATTACTGTAAATTCTGGCCCAGATATTCAGAAGAATTGTAATTACTTTGCATCTGCTCAAATTTTTAATTTATCTAAACATCAGTATGTTTCCACTGTGTGCATTGTAGCATGCTGACATTAGCATTGAGCCCAAAGCACTGCTGTGCATAATTATAGTCTCACAGCCCAACCACTGCAAAAACAAACTTTAAAGGAAACTATTCTTCAGAGAGAAAGTAGAAATTAGGATCCCGTTGCTTTTTTCTACTAAAGTAATGAGAAAATGTTAATTTACAAATTTAGCAGGCCGCAAGTATGTGATTAATGAACATTTTACAGCTTTTCTAAACTGCTTACACACTCCACCAAAAGACACACTCATTTCTCCAAACTGTAAACACTGTGCTCCTATGTTCTCATGTGATTCAGACTCATTTTTAAAGTTCTGGAACACACAAATCCCTTCAAATGTCACTGACTGCTCCGCGGGTTTATTGGGAACGCGCTGGCATTCAAGACCATCAGCTCACGTCATCACAGCTGGAGCTCAATTAACAATCAATTCCCCAGGTGGAAGCATAAGCAGTCAGAATTGTTCGCGCACCAATCGGAACCTCCAAATAGATGGATAAATGAGCCGTGAATCAGTTCTCCTGTTCTGGAGCATTTCCCCCGCTGCCTGGCTGTGGCTGTGATGTTGATGAGAATCTCTCGAATTACCCAGGCCAGAGATGGGCTGCTGAGGCACAATGAATGTGATTTCTTTCTTGTGTGCAAACACTTTATTTGTTTGTTTTTCTTTAAATATTTTCTATGCATTTTAATCATTCTATAGTGTATTTTACATTCCTTGTCAGCATACCCGTTAATACCATATTAACTCTGCTTGCTCACCTGATGAGCAGACTGTACTGTATGTCAGTTTATGCTCATTAAATGAGACGGGTTCATCTGTGTATGTGTAGGTTAACCATGAATTTGATGCTCTTCCCAGTGTACGCAATATTGCATAATTTACACTAAATTACATAAATTATCTTTGCTTAATTGGGAAATTAACTCCCCAGAGTCTCTCTCTGTGTACCCTGTAAGCCTGGTTGGTTACACCGTTCAATTTAAGCCATGTGATGGTGAGTGGATAGTGCAGCAATAACCAACTGAAAAAACAGCAAGCCCGCCCCAATCTCTACCCACTCTGCTGGCCGTTTGCTCCCGCACCTGACAACAACTCGTCCCATTGAACACTATAAACACAAAAATCCATACACAACAAGTAGTACAATTTTACTGTTACCCACTACTTTATTATTATCATAATTATTATAATCTCTTCCTGTCATCATTCTTAATCCCCTTTTATGCTACCAGCCTCGATACCCCACTTTCTCTTTTTTTTCATTCTTACATTATTTCATTCTTTTGCACACACACACGCACACACACACACACACACAAACACACGCACACACACTCGAAGCACAGAAAACTTTTAAAAATGTGACATTATTTGCATTGTAAACAGATGCGATTGTTCCGTTGTATCCGGTTTCATTTAACACTTTGGTTTTTTCCGTTTCACAGAGATGGCACAACAGTCTGCCTCAATGCAATTATGAATGAGTTGATTCAAATATATTAAACAGTACCATGGCACAGTCAATAATTTAGTGAATTTCCCTTTGATTAAAAATGTGGATTGAGAATCAGCAGGATGCCATACCAAGCCCCTGCTGTGTGTCCTCAGCCTACAGAACTCTGGCTAACGCTCTGCTAACAATGCTGCTGATGTTTTTTTTTTTAAATCTTCAGAACTTGACGTTTCCAATCAGGACTAATAGCAGAAGTCTACATAAAGCCTTGCTAGTTTAATTATGATCTGGATGGTGAGGATATAACATCAAAGCTTGTATTGTGAGTGGTAATTGTATTAGGTATCACTTGCATCATTATTTAATGATCTTACAGCAGATTGCAACTGCTAAAAACATGCAAAAGTCAGACTGTCGAAAATATCAGCCAAACAGCATCGGCTCAAGGTCCCACCATGGTGCAGCATTGGCAGCCGGCACATGCTACAGAGTTCCATAGACCCACGTGTGCATGACGTAGCTGTGTACAGGGGACAGCGTCAGATACATGTAGAACGACCAATAATGCGGGCTACTCTCGTTCGTGTGTGTGGTATTGCTGGTCCTTCAGCTTAGCCTGTGCTGTGGAGAAGGCGGCTCATAATGTACAATTCTAATATTGAGACAGAGAGAAAGCAAGTATTAAAGGATGAAAATGTTATGTACCCCCTTTTCTAGATTTGACCTTTCCACACTTCTTCCTGTTTGTGGTGAACACCACTGTCGTTCCCTGTTCAAGGCAACTTTTCGACCAATCAGCATTCTGCCTAATGTGGCTGTTCAGACGCCTGCATGCTATTGCTTCTCTGTATCCTCTGGCTTGGTTGAATAACTTGCACATTTCTTTTCTATGCATAGCCAAACAGGTAAGCAGACAGACACAAAGGTGGGACCATGAGTCTGGCTCAAGACACTGGCCTTATGTAATGACTGTTTTTTGCTGATGTGTAGTTTCTGGGTATAGCCATCCTTTATCTGACTGCTGACCTGTCCAGCTTGGTGATGGATATGCACAGGATCCCGGCCAACGCTGAGATGAACAAGCAGTTAACAAAATGGATGTTATTTTTACATATGCATTTTATTTGTTCCTTTTCATCTTTAGTGCTTATTTGTCCTTTCTGGATTTGTCCTGTAATGTTACTTAAAAGCTTTGAGCGGGGTGGGTTGATGCTGAAAAGTCCGCTTATGAAATAAAAGCTCTGTCTTCTCTGCAGCAGCATGAGCAATCTCTTCCTTGCAGGAGTTACCACTATGCTCTCAAACGCAGTGATGCCGGTTAAGGACAAATCTGCAAGCAAGCACACAGAAAGTACATCCTTGAAGTTAATGAAACGGGAAAAGCTGCATGTGATGGGTACATGCTGTCATTGTATAATGTGTGTATTGGTGTTCCCTATAGTTTCTGCCTTAGTCTGTTTTACTTTAAAAATGCTTAAACTCTCTGGCTGCTGGTGTTTTTGAAGGACTTGAAAGGAAAGTGGTTGGCTATGGGGAATTTTTTTTTCTCACATTTCATGACTATACATGAAGCAGTTTGAGGAGCTTAGAAAATGCTGGAAAATGGTCATTACTGATCTGTTTTGATCTCTAAATGTCCTTCTATTCCAGCGCAGGAGAGAAGACCAAACCTCTGCCTTCTAGGGTGAAACCTCATTACAGCTGTGTGTGTGTGTGTAGGTGGGGGCAGCCTGTAGATATATTCATTGTCATTCAAAGGACAACTGTTGTTGACTGTAGTTTGCTGCAGATTTGCCAAGACATGCAGTTCATACCACTTCCTGCAATGCTGTGGAAAGATGAAGCACTTGAATGACATTTAGTCTTCCTGAAAGTCATCACAACAGTCACAAAGTGAAAGAGAACCTCCATCATAATGTGCTGATGTACTGTATCTCTGATGGATGTTAGAGCCGATAAGGACTGTAAACAAGTGGTTAAGAATTTAGCAGCAGTAGATGGTTAAATCAAATATCAGCGAGCTTCTCATATTTGTTGATATTTGATGATTAATAAATCAGCAGACCAATCATTTTATCAATCCCCTGTGACTTACTTAACACCAATGTATCACTAGCACATGTTATTATATAGGTATTACATTGGTGTGAATATAAACGAGTGGATAAAAGCTCTGAGTAAATTGCACACACATTTTTTCTGTGATGTGTCAAAAGTGCCGACTGGGACAAGCAGTCAGCTTTGCAGCTAAAGCAGTTTCCCTGCTTAATGGTAGATTGATAAAGAGAATATTATTGTTCTTTCTCTGTGGGAGTAATAAAGCATGAACTGTCACTAACACTGGTGTGCTGTGTCACTGTTAGGCAAAAGTTTCACACCCAGCTACATGGTGCAACTGTACAAACTGAACAGACTACTGAAGGGACCGACGCTCTGTAGCTGCATCTATGTGGCAGAACTCTACATGCTTGCAATTCAAGGTAGATTTATCACTGAAAATCAACATTTTTACAGTGTTTGACTTTTGTCTTGGGATTCTTTTCTCCATTAGGTTTCTGTGTATCTCTCTGTCTACAACTCAATAATAAATGTCCGAGGATAGAGAGGTAGCCCCAGGATACCACCTCCGATCGGGAGTGCAAGTGCTTCCTGCAGGCCTGGTGCCCTGTGGGCACTTGTGAGAGGCGAGTGGTAGCCGCGCCGATACCCAAGACCAGCTTTGGCGAAACATTTTGCCAGGTGTACTTCAGTAATGCCTCTAGGGGCCCTGATGGCATAACGCAGTTGAAACATCTGCATCATCTCTAGTCCATAAAATATTTCTCATCTTGTCCTTTTTCTTCTTCTTTTTTTTTTTAAACACATAATCTCTCCACTGTGATTCATCTCGAATGCTCAGCCTGTAGATCGTCTCTTGTGATCAAGTCTTTTTTAAAACTCCTGTAAAATGTGTTTTGTAAACCAAACGTTTTTCTACCATCCTCTCAGGATAGGTACAAAACAAACAAAGTGTCAGACATCCTTTGAAAATGTCTCAGTAATCACTGGGATTCAAATTCTCTGTACAAGTGCTAGAAACTGGTTAAATCCATTTTCAGTTGCTGTAGATAGCCTTATTATTTTTCAATAATGCTAACCAATTTAACCCTTGTTTCTTTTATGCTAACTCATTAAATGTTTGAAACTCCTACTTACCCTGACTGATGGCTTAACTTTTATTATGCTTAAACAAAGGATTTTAGATTCACCATTAAGGCCTCAGTTTAACGGGCCTAGAGACCAGTGAGCAACCTTCAGTCGCTAGAGAAAAATGCGCATTCCCCATCTGGTTGGTGAGTGATTGCTGGATATAGCTGGGTGAAATCGGCTGGGTGCTGCACCAAAACCATCTTCGTTACTGGGGTGGCTGTAGCTCAGGAGGTAGACCAGGTCGTCGAGTAATTGGAAAGTTGGTGGTTCGATCCTTGGCTGCTTCTGTTTGCATACCGTGAGTATCTTTGGTCAAGATACTGAACACCAAGTTGCTCTTCAATGTGTTCATTGAAGTGTGAATGTTACAAAAAAAGTGCTTGGGTGAATGAGGCGTGCTGTATGAAGTGCTTTGAGCTCTCAAGTAGAGTAGAAAAGCAGTATAAAAGAGCCAGTCCATTTACTGCTTTCAGCACTAGAAGATTGCCGCAGTGACCTGAAGTTTGCAAGCATTTGCTAACTAACCACAGACTGGTAGGTGTTTGCAGACAAGTTGGCATCTTGCATACAAACTCAATCTCAAGGAAGTTTTTCGTGCAGCACTGTATACCTCTTCGTGACCAATGTCACCTTGTGACAGCAAGCAACCTCCTGCAAACACTCACCAACCAGTCAGGGTCACTGACTGATCTCTAGGCCTGCATGACTTAGACTTAAGCAATCTATTTCACAGTGACTGCCAGCAACCACTCACAATTGGTTGTGGAATTTATGTGTTCTCCTCATGTCTGCAAGGTTCTCTCCAGGTACTCCAGCTTCCTCCCACAGTCCACAGTCCACAGGGGGTTAGGATAATTGCTGATTCTGTCTCTGTGTGTTAACCCTGTGTTAATAGGTGATCTGTCCAAGGTGTACCCTGCCTCTCGCCCTATGACACCCAGGATAGGCTCCAGCCCCCTTGTGACCCTGAATTGGATAAGTAGAAGAAAATAGATTGAATGCAAACTTTATATCAACTTAAATTCTTATTCTAACAAATATACTCAGCTTGAACATCTGTTAGAACACAAGCATAGAAAAACAAAGGATACTAGAAAGGCACTCAATAGAGCACACACCTGGGCTGATACTACGCTGCAATAGATACCGACCAGTGTTCTCATACACCATCATAAAGACTAGAAATTTATTTTAATGGCTTTTGAAAACTGCAAAATAAAAATAAAAATGACTTGATGTTTTTACTCAAAAAATGAGCTCCACATGAACCGATAATGGCATTCATAGTCAGGATATGTTTTATTCAGTTTATGTGCCCTAATAGTGTCCTCTGAAAAATCTAAATGAAAAAAAAGAAAAACAAACATTTGCTGAGATGTGAACTCTATATGTGATTTTTTTTTTGTGTGTGTAGAGTTTGTAGTAAACTTTGCTTAATAATTTTTTTTGTGAGCGCATTTAGATTTTGTGCCCAGGCTGTGATCAGCTGTTCTCTTTAACCAGCAGAATTCAACAAGATATAAGCAGATGTCAGGTGACCTATCATAGCTGATGTCCCACCCCTACAGACCTTTATTCTAGTGACTGAATCTAATCAGCATCATCGCCTTAAATTTGATTTGATCTCCGCTGCTCTTATACTTTTGACATTATGCTCACTCCTGCTGTTTACAGAAAGCCTGTGCTTCAAACTGGGGCTTTGTACTTTGAAACTGAGTACTTCCAACACCATGATAATATTACGAAAAATGACATCAACCTGCATTATGCGACGTGGAAAAGGCCAGGCTTTCTGGGGCCTGACCAATATTGAATGGTAAAAGTATTGATCTCACAGAGTCTGCATAAATGTCGAGAATTATTTATCATATTTGTCCTTCAAAAATTCATCAACTGTACTGAGGTAAAAGGGCTCAGATTAGATCAGGTCTAGTGGCACATTTCACTGCCTCACAGTAAAAAGATGCAGAGTGATGTTTCATCAGCTTTCCCCGTTTCCAAAAAACTCTAAATTTGTCATTGTTATCCAGAGAGTGAGCATTATCAGGGCACTTTAGCAACAGTCTTTGTAGCTGTTTTTGAGCTTATTTTCCTTTATAGGATCAAAGCGGTGACCTGATCATTATAGACTGTCTCTATATGTTCATCTGCCCTTCCCTCAGTTTGATCTTCCTGTTCTTGCATTCATGTCATGAAGCATTCTCATTATCTGAAAGAAAACAAAAGCCTCAAGATTTTTTGGGGGGGAAATAATATTGTATAAACATAAATGTTACCTTTTCTTTACATTTTGACATCGCTGTGCTTTGATATTGACTGGATGCATCAAAAGAGCCACACAGGGCATCATATTTAGAACAGCCTTTATTCCCCAGCTTTTAAGCAGTCTCAAAGAAACTCACACCATCAATAAACTTTTCTCCCTATTATTATTTTTATTTCTATAGACTGTGGGCATCAGGCTGTTTAATCCTATCCTATACAATAATCCCATACAATAATATAGTCAAATCTTAGATACATACAAACCCATTGCGAATTTTTGGTGTGCTTTTAGCCATGCTTACACCCTCAAGATACAGGAACTTCCATCCACAGCTGACAGACTGTGTCTTGTAAGTGGATGTATTTCTTTGGCATTTGGCACAGACATTTAGGGTCCCCAGAAGATGAATTCCAGAAACGTTGATCATCTCCTGACTTGATTCTACTATCGCAACAAGATTAGCATTTTGGGTTTTAGTCAATCTCTACAGCCATCAGTTGGATTGCTGTGAAATTAATAATTCCCACATGAGGTATTCCCATTACTTTGGGATCCTGTGACATTTCCATTAGTGCTATCATCTTACTATAATACACAAAATCTCTGTCTGTGGGTTTGTTTCTTGGTCTGCAAACTCCTCCTCAACCATTATGACTTGAGCAGCCAAATGTGGCACACAGGTACACTGTAGGCCCCTGAAGATCGATAGCTATATCAGATATTATGATGTCATCGTGTTACCTAGCAACCACCTAACAAAATGTTAAAAATGACCAGTTTTTGGCATTTATTCACCTATAGCACCATATCAAAGTATCCTATAAATTTAATTTCACAACAGTAACATCTCATTTATATCCACAAAAGTTGAATTATACATATTACAATGCCATTGTTTTGCCGAGCAACCGTCTAACAGTGACACAGTTACTGCAAAATGATATAGGCGCTTGGTAATCTCAGTTTTTATATAGAAACCTAACCAGAATATAAGCAGTTGGCAACCAGTTGAATTGAGTCCCGTAACCTGAACAGACACATTGCAATTGAGTTTTGATCATCACTGCAGACGGACTCAGACTAATTGCAATGCGTCTGTCTGCTTTTCTAAATTAGACTGCAATTATTTGGAAACATTCATGATTGCAGTCAACCCAAGTCAGACTGCAATTGTTTGGAGACTTGTGCAATTGCCTTGTGCACAAAAGTGGCTGCAAGCCAACTGGCTGGTTTCTGCAACTGCTTGCAATTGTAAGAATTCAATGCAATCCCCAGACAACCACCAATTTTTCCTAGTCACAAGGAGGTTGTCATTCTATTTTTACTCTAGTGTGACTGAGCCACCAGACACATTCTACTTCTAGTGACCCTGATAACTGTGTGCTTTCACACTGGTTACAATGCACTTTGCACAGATTATGTGCAAACTTGAGCACATCTAAATCTGGTAAAAAAAAGAAAATAGCTGAGGTCAGACAACTCAAATAAATTCCCTTAAACTTGTCCTGAATAGACTGCCATCCCTAGATTTTGATGCACAGTATAGAAGCTCCCATCTGTCCTATTTATGTAACATAGGTACAAAAGGGGAAAGTTCTCGGGCTGACACCATTTTCAGTCTATGGCTACATTATTCAGGGACTCAGATTTTAAATATAAATGTATTTCATACATTTCAAAATGCCCTGTGGTGTAAAAAATTGATTCTTTGATGAGGCTGCAAGACAGCCAGGCGAAACAATGTGTTGGCAGACACATGTTGTTCTGGCTGGATTCAATTCTTTGCCTGGGGGGATATTCTTTAGTTGTGAGGTTAAAATCCTTGTAAATTCTACTTTTCTGATATTCACGTTTTTTCAAACAACAAAACATGATTCTCTGTGGGCTTCCTAACTCATGAAGTGCTTGTGAAACTTTTCAAACCAAATGAAATTATAAATATATATTTATGTGACCAGTTTTGCAGATGGGAGCACGCGCAGTTATTGGTGCTTTCTGTTTCCTGAAAAAGCTGGAATTTTAAC
Source organism: Cichlasoma orientale (assembly GCA_034780415.1). Lineage (NCBI taxonomy): Eukaryota > Metazoa > Chordata > Actinopteri > Cichliformes > Cichlidae > Cichlasoma > Cichlasoma orientale. The sequence goes on along the minus strand of JAVDPK010000169.1, from coordinate 802,973 downwards.
ATCAAGTCTGATCTCATGTTGGTTGCCTTTCTGCTGCAGTTCTCTTCAGAATGTTCTGCGCTAGTGTCACAGTATCCTGACTGAACATAAAACTGATAAGGAGAAGAGAGATGGAGCTGGGTTGTGAGGAGGGTTTATCTTCCCAGCTCTTAGAGCTTCAGTAAATGTGGAATTATGGAAGTGGGACTGGCAGATAAGAGACCTTCATCATCATACATTATGTGAGAGAACTTAAAGTGAGGCAATGACTACAGCATCTGTTTATATTTGGTGTTTGGATTTTAACTTATCACTGTCAGTGCACAAGGTTTCCAATATCAGAAATAAACCATGGAAAAAAGGACTAAAACTCTATTCAGCTGTACACCACATTAACAAGAAGAGCCTTATTGTGATTGCCTGCAGCATGAAAAGAAAAGTACTGATTTAATTCTTAATGTCAGCAAAATACTTGTAGGGACTAGCTCCTAAGGGCCTACAGTATATATGGACTTAAATTGACTTAAACTTTAAAGCAAGAAATGATATGTTCAGTCATCTTCCCAGGATAACAATGTGATCACTTTGGCAACAGAGCTGTATGAAAATTTGGTATCAAAACCAAGCTATTAACGCTTTCCCTGCCAGAGTATTGTTTTTTGTTTTGAACTTACCAGTGACTCATGACTCACGAAGACCTCACAGAATGATGTTGTTGAATATATATATATATATATATATATATATATATATATATATATATACACCGA
>JAVDPK010000169.1:742828-776526 GCA_034780415.1 Cichlasoma orientale | reverse complement strand
CACACACACACACACACACACACACACACACACACACACACACACACACACACACACACACACACACACGCAAACACTTTTCCTCTCATCTTACTCTTCTGGTGCAGATTTCAAAGGCCTAATGAGGCTGAAAATACCATACTTTGCTTTTAATGAGAAAGCTACTCTTCAAATTAAAAATGGCCTCAAAGATTGTCAGACGTCTGTGTTTTAGCAGGAAGTCAGCTGAGTGTGATGATTAGAAGTGTACAGTTAGATTTTAATCTCACAGTGAGTCTGCTGTGGATTTAACTTAGTATCAAGAATCTGTGGTCTTAATGAGCTATATGTGGGCATCATTAGGAAATATTATAGTAACTATGATGAGATCAGGTTTAACACTGCAGAAATGATCTTTAAGGAGGCACAGACTGATAGCATAAAATACAGTTAAATAGATCAGTGTAAGGTATCAAGGACATGAGACGCACATGTTCATGAGGCCTTTTATAGAAGCAAAACAAATGACGCCAAACAGCCTCGTTGCTCAAAAAGGCTCCATTGAAAATGACCTTTTATTCAGGCTTCCCAAACATAAGAACTCAATAAATAGAGGATTCATCTCCAGAAACATCTATTACACTAGGCTGATAGTACTGCTACTGATGAGTCTGTGTACTGTATTGCAGGCCTATTACCGATGACCCAGTCAGAAAACTATGTTAGTACTAGTTCAAATAAAAATTATCCTTAAAACTAAGAAAATTAATGCTTACTCTGACAGCTGAAAGCGCACTAAAAAGTTTAGCATTTTACAGTGAGTGCTAAAAAAGTGTGTGCTTTGGATTCTGCAGCAGTATTAATCCGATGGTGTTTTGATTAACTTAATAGCAATATTTCCTGGGAGTCTTTTGGCAGATTAACTCATTTACAGGCAAATGTAATCAATGTAACCAATTAGAATAATTTTGACTTCCTAAAATCAAACATGGATGTTGATTAGCGCTTCAGGAAAAGAGTTTATGAAAGTATTTAGACTTGTCATTCCAATATACTGGCATGTGCAAAGAGGCTGTCACGAGCCAAATGATGTTTTGCATTTCAGACAGGACTAGAGAAAGTGCTGACAAAGGTCAATAAAGATACATTTCGCAAATCTTTGCAAAAGTGGGAAGGAAGAACCCCATTTAAACAGGAAGAAACCTCTGAAAAAACCAAGCTTAGTGAAGGACAGCCATTGGCTATGACCAGGTGGCAGGTGTGTGTGTGTGTGTGTGTGGGGGGGGGGGGGGGGTCGAGAATAGCATAGGGAGTCAGGACAACACACAAACTATGGGAGAGTGCTGACAAAATTTAATGACATGCAGTAGTGTTATATAAACACCTAGGGCGTGGAAAACAGTGAGTGGAGAAGACACAGGAGCATCACAGGAGGTCCTGCAGCAGCCTGACTCTACAGCAGCATAACTAAGAGATGGTTCGTGGTCACTTGATCCAGCCCTAACTTTAAGCTTTAATCAAAAAGGAACATTTTAAGCCTGAACTCAGAAACGGCCGTCCACTATTGCTAACGGGACATGGCTCTTTGCAAGCCTCTGCACAGACAACACACTAACACAAAGCTGATGAAGAACCCAAAGTGATGTTGAGGCTGTTCTAGAACACAACATTGATTACAACTTCATCTACAATCATGGCCGAAAGTGTTGGCACCCCTGAAAATAAAGTATTTCCCCCCTAAAATTATTGCAATTACACGTTTTGTTATGCAGATGTTTATTTCCATTTTGTGTATTGGAATAACTCAAAAAACAGAGGAAAAAAAAAATCCAAAATTGATATAATTTTACTGAAAACTCCAAAAACAGTCCGGACAAAATTATTGGCACCCTCAACTTAATATTTGGTTGCACACCCTTTGGAAAAAAAAAAAAACTGAAATCAGTTGCTTCCTATAACCATCAACAAGCGTCTTACACCTCTCAACTGGAATTTTGGACCACTCTTCTTTTGCAAACTGCGATATTTGAAGGGTGCCTTCTCCCAACAGCAATTTTAAGATCTCTCCACGGGTGTTCAATGGGATTTAGATCTGGACTCATCGCTGGGAACTTCAGAACTCTCCAGCACTTTGTTTTCATCCATTTCTTTGAGCTTTTTTGAATTATGTTTGGGGTCATTGTCCTGCTGGAAGACCCATGACCGTGGATGCAAACCCAGCTTTCTGACACTGGGCCCTACATTGCGACCCAAAATCCTTTGGTAATCTTCAGATTTCATGATGCCTTGCACACAGTCAAGGAATCCAGTGCCAGAGGCAGCAAAACAACCTATAGTTTGCGCTGACACTGATGCACCCTGAGCCTGCAGGACAGCTTGAATTTCTTTAGAACTTGATTAGGGCTGCTTATCCACCATCCGGACTATCCTGCGTTGCAGCTTTTCATCAGTTTTTCTCTTCTTTCCATGTCCAGGGAGATTAGCTGCAGTGCTGTGAGTTGTAAACGTCTTAATTATGTTGCGCACCGTGCACAAAGGAACATCAAGATCACTGGAGATGGACTTGTAAACTTGAGATTGTTGATATTTTCCCACAATTTTGGTTCTCAAGTCCTAGGACAGTTCTCGTCTCCTCTTTCTGTTCTCCATGCTTAGTGTGGCACACACAGACACACAATGCAAAGACTGAGTCAACTTCTCTCCTTTTTATCTGGTTTCAGATGTTATGTTGCCCGCACCTGTTACTTGCCACAGGTGAGTTTAAACAAGCATCACATGCTTGAAACAAAGTTTTTTACCCACAATTCGGGGAACACTCAAGGGAAGGCAAACAGTCAGACAAACAACAGAAGAAATACATACAGGAGGTCATCAAAGGAAGTGGACATAGAAAGATAAAGAAACACACACAGCTGAAACTTACATGGAGAATGAGACAAGGGAAATAAAACTAACTGCAACCACAGGAGACAAATGACTGGCAAAGTAAAACAGTAAGTGAGGAAAAAAATAACAGAATACAGCCAGAACATAACAGGAACAGAAGCCACAGAATACACTGAATTAAATGGCTTTTCTGTCATTATAAGAAGAGCTGGTGTTTGCCATGAAACATAAAAATGCAGAGCAATACTGCTAATGAAATAATAAATACACTGTAAATATTCATAAATAAGCTCTAAAGCTCGGTTAAGAAGACAGTAGCAGCACAGCACCATACAATGGTAAATGGTAAATGATGGACTTTGGAAAGAAGGAGCGTCTGAATCTGCAGGTGAGTGTTTTGGCTGATCTGCTGTTTTGTCTGCCAGAGGGTAACAGTTCAAACAAATTGTGACTGGGGTGAGAGCAGTCCCCGATGAGCTATTCCAGAGATGTCAGCTGGCAGCCAATGATTTTTTCTTCTGTTCTCACCACTCGCTGTAGTACCTTTTTGTCTGCTACCAGCCAGCAGACCACACTGGTAAGCGGTATACTAAAACAGACACAATTTCTGCACAGTAGAATGAAATGAGCAGTCTCTTCTCCATGTTATTCTTCCTGAGTACCCTGAGAAAGTGAAGTCTGTGATCTGCCCTCTTCACTGCAGCAGTATTGTTGGCTCACCGGGAGAAGTCCTCTGATAAGAGGATGCAGAGGAATTTAAAGGACTTAACTGGTCTCAGTGGTTAGCCCTTTGGTCTTAAAGCCAGGTTGTTTACTGAACACCATCCTGGTAGTTGCTGTGTCTCATCTCTGTATGATGACTCATCTTTGCCTGAGATCAGCCCAGGAAGAGTTGCTCATCAGCAAATTTGATATTGGATGAGTGGACAGGAGCACATAGGTGTACAGTTTGTAAGCAAGTGGACTCACAACCTGTTGGTCAGCATAATGGATGATTCTGTGTGGGGGGCACGTTTGATTCCTGGATCAAGGTGCAGATGGTTAGGTGAAAAGCCCAAGTGCAGAAGTTTGCTGATTAAAATGTCTGGGATTAAAGGCAGAGCTAAAGTCAATGAAGACCATCCTCACATAGCTGTGCCAGTGATCCAGGTGCTTCAATGCAGTGTGAATTGCTGTGGCGATAGCATCTTTGGTAGACAAACTAATGGAGATCAAAGGATGGATGGAGGGAGGGTGGCTTTAATGTGCTGCAGGAACAATTTTTCAAAACAAAAAGAGCGAGAGAACAGAGCAATCACAATGTGCACTATGTTGCTAAAAGTATTTGTTAATCTGCCTTCAGACACATATGAACTTGAGTGACATCCCATTCTTAATCCATAGGGTTTCATATGATGTCGCTCCACCCTCTGCAGCTATAACAGTTTTGACTCTTTTGGGAAGGTTTTCCACAAGGTTTAGGTGTGTTTACGGGAATTTTGGCCATTCTTTCAGAAGCGCATCTGTGAGGTCAGACGCTGATGCTGGATCACAAGGCGTGGCTCACAGTCGCCGCTCTAATTCCTCCCAAACGTGTTCTGTCTGGTTGAGGTCAGGACTCTGTGCAGGCCAGTCAAGTTCTTCCACACCAAACTCACTCATCCATGTCTTTATGGACCTTGTTTGTCCACTGGTGCACAGTCATGTTGGAACAGGAAGGGGCCATCCCCAAACTGTTCCAACAAAGTTGGGAGCTTAAGAGTTCCTTTCACTGGAACTAAGGGGCCGATTCTAACACCTTCAGAACAACTCCACACCATAATCCCCCCTCCACCAAACTTTACACTTGGCACAATGCAGTCAGTACTGTTCTCCAGGCAACCACCAAACCCAGACTCATCCATTGGATTGCCTTTCTAGAGTCCAGTGGCTGCTTGCTTTACACCACTGCATCTGATGCTTTGTATTGCGCTTGGTGATGGAAGACTTGGATACAGCTGCTCGGCCATGGAAACCTATTCCATGAAGCTCTCTACGCACTGTTCTTGAGCTAATCTGAAGGCCACATGAAGTTTGGAGGTCTGTAGTGATTGACTCTGCAGAAAGCTGGCGACCTCTGTGCACTCAGCTCCTCAGTCAGTGAGGCTTCAGCATGCACACTGCAGTTGGTGCTGCTTTATAGTCGGCTCTAGCGTTGCTGTTCTGTGCTTTATCCCTTAAACTGAAGGAGATATTTCAAATTTTAAGGAGTCTCTGGATCTTGCTCATCATCCAGGGTATTTGATTGTGAAATGTCTGGATGTACTTATCAGCTGTAACATTGTCCATGCAGCACGACAAAGAGCAAAGTCTCTGTGCATTCTTCTAGGTTCCCATGGTCAAATAAATCTCTCTATGCTTTGTCAAAGCAGGCTTGCAATTGTGTAGGAGCAGCCGTTAGATCAAATTTTGATTTTAATGCTTGGCTTATTGTACTTTATGAGAAGGGTGTATGCAGGGAACAGGAGGAGAGAGACATGGTCAGACTGGCCCAGATCAGAGAGTATCGGCTGTATTGGTTGAATGTTAGTGAAAACATCGTTTAGAGTAGGACAGTTCACATGTTTGTAAAAAGTCTGGGAGCACAGTCTTTAAACTTGTTTTGTTAAAGTCCCCTGATTTAATGTGTGCTCCATCAGGATAGTCTTGCTGCTAATGTCTCAGTCCCACCTGACCAACAGTAGTCAGTAACTGTTAGCTGTTCTACCAAAAGTGTTTTTAAATGTCTTTGGAAGCTTCTTTATGCAACAGATTTTGAATGTTTCATAATTTTTGTTCCTTGTCCAGTTCTAGAAACCTGATGTGACAGGAATGTGTACTCCGAGGCCCTCCCAGCAAACACGCCCCTTTGGGGTTTTGGCACATCAGGGTCTTGCACTGTAGGCTCCATGTGAGGCCCCAGTAGGGCAGCCTACATCTAGAGTGTGGGCATAGTGTGGGGACATCACTGCCTACAATAGGTCCCACTGTGGGATCCCTCTCTGCTTAGCCAGGCTAACCCACACTCAGGACTGTCCTACTGGGGCCCCAAATTTCATGCCAGTACCCTGATATGTTGGCAGGAGCTTGCATCTGATGATCAAATGTGTGTGAAAAACCGAATCTTTTAGAGCTTTAAATGTTAGCAGAGACAATAAGGTACTCTTTGCTTAACTCTTCATTTATTACAACCCATGCCTGTTGTTCACTATAGAATTATAATATTATTGTTTCAAGCGTAATAGACATGTGCCATTTCCTTTGCCATATAGCCAACACAGAAATATGCTGTTTGTGGATTGTTTTCATTGCTTAACATTTTGGTTTATTATGATTTGCTCATTACCAAAAAAAATCAACCTGACTGGAATGTCATGTGTCGAATGAGCAGCAACGGTGTCTTAACTCGTGAGAATCTTCCAATGCCATGGTCCAGCGTCTTCCTCTCTCTCTTTCCTCCTCTCGCCCTTTTGCTGTCTCTTTCCTTCTCAGATGTGGGACTCCGCCTGTTTCATTGACCCCACCCAGAGGCAGGTCCCTTCAGTCTGCAGCTGGTTTCAACTATTGCAAGGCACCTGCTTGCACCTCATCTAGCCTCATGCATATTTAAGTGCTGGTTCATTCATCCTTTCTTCGTCATATCATTATTAACTACTACAGTGATAATATCAGGTCCATGTTTTGTTTTTTTAATTTTGCTTTCTCCTCTGGAATTCATTTGCCTCTCCATCAACCTTCCTAGTTCTTCTCCTCCAAGTGCATTCCCAGACCCATCAGTCTGCTTCTCTGGACCCCATTTGAAAAGACAAGATTTGGACTGCACACTCCACAGTTTAATTCCTTAAGTGACTCTACCTTTACATGAATGCATTTGTTTACCTTGCCTTAAATGTTGGCTAGCATCTGGGTCTCCATTTGGTGTTCATGGTAATCACAACATCCAAATTGTCTACTGTATTTTTTTAATAGCAGTGCAGCTTGAAACATTTATTAAAGGTCTCCATCTTTCCTGTATAATTTGTAGTAAGCTAGAGGGGGAATTCTTTATCAGAACTCCAGGCTGTGTTAACAAAATTTGTTTATTGGTACAGTATGTTTCATCATGTGGAGTTAGGACCAAAAATGCAGATTTGAGGCACAGAATTAAAAAAAAAAAAAAGACAAACCTTTAAGGTGACACAGGTAGTTTTCTGTTGCTGGACTAAGGCCAAATCACAAATAGCAGAGACACCACACAGGTAGACAACGGTACAACATGACAAAGAACTAAGGCAAACTGAGGCTAAACAGACACGCCGGGTGATCAGAGCTATGGGAAACACCAGGGTAACGAGACACAGCTGAAACTAATTAATAAAAATGAGATAGAGGAAGTACAATTGGAAACAAGACACAAGAGACTGAAGCTACCAAAATAAAACAGGAAGTAACAAAACAAGGGAACAACTAACACAGACATGGAGACTTAACAAGACTATAACCATGAACAGAACCCAGACAACTAAAACTAAGAAGGCCCGAGAATATAAATATCAGGAAACTAAACGGTAATGCTGACCGATGTTTTTATCCGAAGATAAGTGCACAGGCCTTGACCTGCGCAGCAGCTGTTGCAGTGCATAGTGGGATTTGTAGTATAAGTAGTGGAAGCACTATTTACTGGCGGGCCATTAATCATAGCCATATTAAATTATTTCACGAGCCAGATCTGACCCACAGGCCTTGAGTTTGACACATGTGGTGTAGAGACAGGGTTGCACTATCTCTGGTTCTTTTTTCCAAAATCTGTCTGCCTTTTGACGGTTTTAGCAAGGACTCCCAAGGCTTTGCAATGAACTGAATTTGAATTTCATTTACAATTTTGGCCTCCACTAATTATTAAAACAAGGTAATTGGGATAATTTTCAGTACCACATTTGTGTCTCCTTTTAAAAATATAGATAAAAGTAAATGTTATTGGTAGTTTATTGTAAGATTAAGGACTTAGCTAACAAGCTTATATGATGGATGGTATACAGGAAAGAAGACTTAGACCTACTGCGATTAGATGAAAAGTCAAATCAAGGAAGAAAGCTACAGTCTGATAGGGATAGTGTGGCAGCAAAATGAATCTACAGAGCCACAAACATGGGTACAGTGACAGTGACCTACAAGTATATTTCCTGACTGCATGCCAGGATGCTGTGCTCTACCAATATCTGTGACTTTAATTGGTGGCTAACCTAATTTCAGCTCAGGGCGTATATAAAAGGCAGGAGTTGTACTGCATTGTTCTCTGCAATTGCAATGATTGAAGCTGTTCTTTGGGTTAGGTCTTTTTGGTGCCTTGTCATCATTCATAATAGAACCATAGAGCACAATTTGGTAGAGTGATTGTTAGTAAAGCCAGAGAGAGAGAAAAAGAAGGGCGGGAAGAACAAGTGAAGAAGATCGCAACCCTAGAACTCAGCATAATGTAAATCCATGTTGAAGAGATGGCCTCAGTGCTCCTGCTGATCTATAATTTGATATAAACATGAAATATTATTAATCCCCGTCGTAAGAGACACAGTAGAAATTATGTTGTTTTTATGCTGAACACAGCTCTCATGGCATATTGTTAGGGCTAATATGGGTTTCAGATAAAGCTCAAGGAAAAGGCAATCATGTGCATCCTCAACCTGATGATAAAAGGAAATAGTCTATGAACTGTTGTACACAGCTCATTTTTATTTAGCCTCTCCTCAGCTTAGTAAAACCTGCACCACAAGGGATTCAAGGTTTGCAGACCAATATGATACAGATTCGATTGTACAAATAACCGTTTTCTTTGAGCTTCTCACTGAGGTTATAGAATCTCTACAATTGAACGACTGGACGAGCTGTCCTCGCTGCTTACATTTTCATCTCAAGCAGCGTAATAGTGTGCGATTGCTGTTGTCAAACACCTCTGCACTCTTCTCGAATGCCTCTAAGTCCAAAGTCATCAAGTCATCATGACTAGTGTATAAAATGATGCCGTCTCAACTTGATTTAAGTCAGTGACTGGGACTTTAAAAAATCTTGATATGTGTTGAAAATTTCCTAGAGAGGATTTAATCATCAAAGATGAGATGCTCACATATAGAAATTGATGAGTGTGCATCAGTTTGATTACATTCATAAAATGTCATGCGCAAAAAACAATATGTATATATATGTGTGTGTGTGTGTGCATTTGATAGGTTCGGGATCATTTAACAAACAGGAATAAACACACTGACAAAAGCTCTGGTAAAATCCGCTAGTGGAGAGAGAGAGGCCAGCCTCCTCCAGGATAAGACGGGAAGACAACGCTCCACATCCGCTCACCGGAAATGCTACCTCTTCTCTCAAGGCCTGCCCTCACCGCTGTCGGTTTTATTGAGAACAGGTCACATGGTGTGACGTCAATGACACATGGGAATCATTCACAGCTTTCACAGGAAGTGTGTTACTTTCACAATAAACTCATCGACCAACTTCCTGGCAAAGTAACAGCATGACATTCATTGCAAAACACGGTGAGACATTTAGGAATACAGAAGATATTGTAAAAATACAGAGAATATACCCAACAGCATTGACTTTTGGTTTCTTCAGATTCACGGTGCAGAGATTATTGTGCAACTCCAGACTTACGCTTCACACGCAATTTTGTTTGTCTCCCGTGGCATTAAAAAAAAAAGAAAAAAAATTACAAAAATAACATAAAAATTCAGCATGTGGCAGCAAAAATGTGTTAAACAATCCAAAGTTTGACACACATTATGAGATTGCCACTGATTTGCTTCAGATTTAATTTAACATTACCCGAGGTGCGTGAGAGAACGCAAACATCTAGTCCGCAGTAGGATTGTTTAATCTGCCAGCTCCCAAATCCAGTCAGTGTGATGTCCGACTGTGCTAATGCAAGAATAGCAAAAGCAGTTTGAGGAGTGTTTCTTTAGGACACGTCTGAAGTAAATTATTTCTTGACTGGTGCTACATGTCGGGGCATTGTCTGCAGCTCCCAGCATTGTCCAGAGTTGATGTGTGAAAACATCTTAAGAGGTCAAATACATATCACAGAGAAATAGCATGAAGATTTTAAAAGTAATATTCAAGCCAGCTGCTGTTGTGTCCTGGTTGCACTGAGTTCTATCCAGTCTGGAGCCGACCTCTGGGGGGTTTGGTTGAGGCAAAGGTTGAGGTGAAGAGGCTGTTACTGGAGTCCAGGTGTGAGAAGAGAAAGGTGTGTAAAATGGTTTCTGTGTCTTTAAAAGTTAAATTGGAGCAATATACAAATATCAAATATATTCAATAAGCGTTATGATGTGTTGTTTAAGAAAACAAAGAAAAGAAATGAAACTAATGAAATGAGATTTAGGTAAAATGCAAAAATAATGCAGCAAGTGTGTTTGTATTAAAATATTGGTTTATTGTACCATAAATTAGAGTTTTGGGATGAGCAAAACCTTTGTGTCTACATTTGTTGCACACAGAAAACTACAGCAAATGGACACATCACTCAAACAAAAAAGTAAAGACTAATTACACAGATCAGAAAAAAAGAGGGACGGGTCTGAGTGCTTTTCCCTCTGACCTTTTTATTCAGCTGGATATGGAAATTCCTTTTATGCAGTCATTATAACCTTGAGTGCTTCATTGCATGTTGTTAACCCTGACTGGGTGGGTGTTCTTTTTTTTTTTTGCTTGCTGGTAAAATGACCAACAATCATGTTGCTGCTCTCACAGATTCATTAAAAATTTACCTTCTACTAACCTACCTACCTACTATCAGACTCCAACAATATTGTTGTGACTCAATCCAGACAGGGGGCAGGTGAAGCATTTTGTATTTGTTCTCTGCAGTCAAGCACTCCCTGTAAATGCTCACCTGGAAGAAGCTTGAGGAGACGCTGTGAAACAAATCCACATTTTGCCACAGCTAAAAGAATTAGAACAGGCTGAGCATTTTACACTTAAAAAACTAGCTTCATTATCAGATTGTGATGCAGCCAAAATAAATCAATTTTAAACTAACTCTTAAAAAAAACTCTGACTTTAAAATCACTAAAAAAAAAAATAAAAAAAAAAGCCGCCCTTGTTGTTTATAATAACAAGCTGTCCCTGCCAAAAGTACATGTCAGTTATTCCGCTGCCAGGTTTTTACTCCAGAAATCTTAAGAAGATTATGACACCTGCTCTCATCCTGGTGTGAAAGTGAATCTCAGTTTAATTATGGATCTTGTCAATCACTGATGATTCTAACACTTCTAAATATTTCTAAACATAAATTTGGACTTGCCGTGGACTATATTTTCTCATTTTCTTTATTAATCTAATCAGTTAATCATAGGCCAAATTTAGTTTTACTCTGCAGTGGAAAAAACACACCATGCAGAGAAACAGTTCACCAGCGACCCGGCTGTGCTTTTACAATCCACCCGTCCTCATATATTTGTGCGCAGATGAAGGTTGTCACATTCAGTGGTTTCAGAATCATGCAATAAAGTGATATGGTTGGCATCGCTCAGTCATCACCTCCAGCTAGCAGTGGAACGGTGTGCAGCAGAATATGTGGTGGCAGGGACAGGAATTAGCACCTGCGTGTCAGAGGCCATGGTTCTCAGCCAGCAAAGAGTGGAGTGGCCTCGAGCTGCTGTCGTGTTCATGAGTGAGGGAAGAAGGGAGCAGGAAATTGACTGACAGACTGATGCAGCATCTGCAATAATGTGGATGCTGTACGAGTCTGTTGTGAAGAGAGAGCTGAGTGTGAAAGCTAAGCTGCAGTATTGTCTCTGTTCCTACCCCCACTCGTATGAGCTGCCCACAGCTGATATGGCCACGAGTTGTGGGCAGACACCCTTCTAAGAGAGAGGGTGAGGAGTTCGTTGATTTAGGAAAGGCTTAGAGTAGAGCCTCTATTATAACATGTCATTTCATACTAAGCAGCACACCGGTAACCGAAATAACCACACTGTGGATACAAATATCCGCAGTACACTGTGGATATTTGTATCAATGAGGCTAAATGTGGTTGTTTGTTTTCTTTTTTACAATAAAAGATGGATCTTTGCATCATAGAAAATACTTTTTTTTTATCACAGGTTAAAGCAATGTCTCAGCTCTATAATGTACACATTAGAGAGGGCAATTGAGTGAGCACAGGGACTGAGTAAGCCGTTATGCTGCTGCATGACACTGTGTGATAACTGTGACTCTAGTGCACACAAAAGTGCTTCTCTGCGTTGGAATCCAGCTCAGGTCCTCTGTGACAGAAACCTGTGAGTCTGCAGGGAGGAACTTGAGAGTGTTTGTACCAGGAAACGTGTCTTTTCACTTTAAAGCGTGACTAGGTCCTCAGTGACAGAATACACTCTGTACTAAAGAACCTTACCTGTGTGTGTGTGTGTGTGTGTGTGTGTGTGTGTGTGTGTGTTGTCAATTTATTTCAGTATGAACTGAATGCTGCCCACAAAGCTGTAGTTGTTAAAATAAACATAAGAGTCACTTTCAGTTAATATCTTCAATTTTTTTAAATAAGGTGTTCAAAGAATTTTTTATATGCAGCACACAATTACAGATATTAATTTGCTCATTTGTTTATATTTTTAAAACACTGAATGGATATTTGTAATGGTTGTAGCATTATTTTTTTTGTTCCCTGTCCATGTCCAATTTTTTTTTTATTCTTAACTATAAAATTACACTGCATTCTTTTAAATGTATTTGAAGATGAATTTGAAAATGGAGAAGTGTTAATCTTGTGATCTGACACTATGACCTTTTTTTTTAAAAATGAAACTAAATCTTTCATTAATACACCAGTCTGCACACTTTTAAGTGAAGAAATACAAATATAGACTGAAAAGTGAAGCGACGATTTCATCTTCTGAAATCTTTGCTTGAGAAGATGAAATACAGTTTGGAATTCAAGTACAGGCAAAGCATGTTAGAGAATAACCAGTTAATAAAATCAATCAAAACTTTCAGTTCAATCCATCCATCCTTTCATTTTCTCCCACTTATCCAATTCAAGGTCACAGGGGGACTGGAGCCTATCCTGTGGTATAACAATAAGTTGAATTCTGAAACCAAATGGATTTTCTGAGATTTATTGAACAAAACCTTTGCAAAAGGATGTTGGATACAATTCTATTTGGCTGTTGGGGAGTGTTCTTCCCACCATCATGTTGGCATCATAATGACCTGCATCATGACCTTGGACACAGCTTACATTTTAGTTGTTTTCTCATCTTTGCACACTCACGTGGCACCCCTCCTCTCTACATTGAGGGAATAGCGGTGGAAATGGTCCCTTCCTTCAAGTACCATGGTGTACACCTCAACAACACACTCTCCTGGTGCACCAACACCACAGCTGTAATAAAGAGAGCTCACCAACGCTTGTACTACCCGAGGAAGTTAAAGAGGGCGGGCCTAAAGACAGACATCCTCAGGTCCTTCTACAGCTTTGTGGTGGAGAGCGTCATCACCACCTGCCTCACTGTGTGGTACGCTGGGTGCACGGTGGCGGAGCAGGAGGCACTGCAGAGAGTGGTAAGGTCTGCACAGAGAGCCATCGGGTGCAGCTTACCACTGATCAAAGACATCTACACAACCAGATGCAGGAAAAGTGCTATCTGCATTCACCATGACCACACCCACCCTGCACACAGACTTTTCACCCCGCTCCCGTCTGGAAGGCGGCTGCGCTGCATCCGGGCAAAAACATCTAGGCTGAAAAACAGCTTCTACCTGGATGCAGTCAGACTCCTGAACCATTCCACCCCCACAGACTGACTATGCACCCCACACATATCAAACTGCATCGCCACTGCACCTTATATCACTTCAAGTTGTTGCTGCTATAGTAGTTTTAGTGTAGTGTATTTGTATTCTGTTTTTACTTATCCTAGTTTAGCTACTTATTTATTCTTATGTACTTATTTAAATTCTATTTATTTTTATTATTACTCTAATCCTATGTTTGACTTTCACAGAGACCTGAGAATCTACATTTTTTTTCACACTATATCTCAGTCTGAATGACAATAAAACTGAGTGTGAGTCTGAGTCAAACTTTGTACAAGAAAATTACAATTACATACCCAAGAGGTACAAAGAGATTATTAGAGTTGAAACACAAATTTCCTTTATAATCCCAGCTGCCACAGGGTGAGAGGCCGGGTACAACCCGGACGGGCCACCACTGTGTCGCAGGGCTAACACAGACAGACAACCATTTGCACTCACATTCACACCTTTGGGAAATTCTAAATCACCAGATAACCTAATCCCACAAACTTCATGTCTTTGGACTGCGGTAAGAAGCTGGTGTACAGGGAGAGAAAATGCAAACCCCACACAGAAAGGCCAGATAGTGGATTCAGTCCCGAGACCATGTTGCTACAAAGCAACATTGCTAACCACCACACAACAATCAGAAGACCCCCTATGAGCAAGCACTTGGCGACAATGCGAAGGAAAAACTCGAGCAGAATCAGGATCAGGCAGAGGAGCCATCTGCTGCGACTGGTTAAGGGTGAGTGGAGAGAGACAGGACAAAAGCCATGCTGTGAAAGAGAGCCAGAGAGTAATACTGATTAAGTGCAGAGTAGTAGAAATACAGAGAGTGAAAAGAGGTGAATGAAGAAGAAATACTGCATCATTGAAAGCCGCCCCCCCAGCAGCCTAGGCCTATTGCAGCATAACTAAGGGAGGGTTCAGGGTCACCTGATCCAGCCCTGACTATAAGCTTTATCAAAAAGAGAGGTTTTGAGTCTAATCTTGAAAGTACAGAGGCTGTCTGTCTCCCGAATCCAGACTCGGAGATGGTTCCACAGAAGAGGGGCCTGAAAGCTGAAGGCTCTGCCTCCCATTCTTCTCTAAAGTATCCTAGGAACCGCAAGTAAGCCAGCAGTCTGAGAGCAAAGAGCTTTGTTGGGATTATATGGTACTATGATGTTTTGAAGATAGGGCCTGATTATTATATTAATATAATAATGAATTACAATAGTCCTTGCCTAGAAGTAATAAATGGATAAACTAGTTTTTCAGCATCACTCTTAGACAGGATGTTTCTAATTTTAGAAATATTGCACAAATTTAAGAAAGCAGTCCTGTATATTTGTTTAATACTGTATGTACATTAAAGGACATATCCTGGTTAAAAGTGACTCCAAGATTCTTCACAGTGTTACTTGAGGCCAAGGTAATGCCATTCAAAGTAAGTATCTGATTAGACACCATGTTTCTAAGGTTTTTAGGGCCGATTGCAACCTTAGTTTAATTTGAATTTAGAAGCAGGAAATTAGAGGTCATCCAGATTTTTATGTCTTTTGTTTAACTAATTGGTGTGTGCCATCTGGTTTCATGGATAGATAAAGCTGGGTATCATCAGCATAGCAATGAAAATGTGTGCTATCCCCTCTAATAATACTGCCTAAGGGAACCATGTTGTAAATAGAATTGGTCTTCGCACAGAATCCTGTGAAGCTCCACAAGACTCCCCATTTACATGAGCAAACTGGAGTTTATTAGATGGATATGATTCTAAGCGCAGTACCTTTAATACCTCTAATCTCTATTAAAATGGTATGGTCAACAGAATCGAAAGCGGCACTGATTTCTAACAGGACAAGCACAGAGATGAGTCCACTGTCAGAGGCCATGGTTTAAAACCCAGAGGTTATTCAGCTCAGTTCCTTAAATGCAAATAGGAGTAAATTAAAAAATTTCAGGCTTTAGCAAAGGATGGAAATAGACAGAATAAAACACCTGTGGTTCAGTTTCAAAATTTTCCAACAACTGTCATCTCTGAAATCAGCTTTAAAAATAACCTTGAGGCTCAAAAGAAAAGACCACCGTTAGAAGAATTTACAATGATTACAGCATGCAGGAGAAATAAAAAGCACATGCTGCTTAATCTGGGTTGGGAATGAGATGCTGCTCCAAGCAGAGGAGTTTAAGCATCTTGGGGTCTTGTTCATGAGTGAGGGAAAGAAGGAACTTGAGATTGACAGACTGATTGGCACAGTGACTGCAGTAAGAGAGTTGAGTGTGAAAGTGAAGCTGTCGATTTACTGCTCCAGCAACATTCCACCGCCATGTTCCCTTAGTGATAGGGTGAGGAGCTTGGCCATTCAGGAGGGGCTCAATGTAGACCTGCTGCTCCTCCACTTTGAAAGGAGGCAGTTGAGGTGGTTCAGGCATGTCCAGCTGGGAGGAAGTAGATCCAGATCATGCTGGAAAGATTATGTCTTTCTGCTGGAATACCTCTGTGTGGCCGGGGAGAGTGAATACTTATGTCTTTTTATGGTAAAAACAGCATCTGTACTTCCACTGTCTTCAACACAATCAAACAGTGTACAATTTGAGTAATTTTAAATAATTTAAAGACCACTATAATACCACAGGAGTAGGCAGCCAACAATGATCACTCTAAAGCTGCGTCCCCACTCAAAGTGACTGACTTGTCATAGATTGCTTTGAAGCTGATAGCTGGTCGCTTGTCTAGATAACCCTTGAATGTCTCTCCTACAAGGTAATGCATCAATCAACAGTATCCTGTGCTGTCATTGGTAGATGCTTCAATTTCCCACCTGGAAGCTGATAAAAAAAAGTGCCCTTCAGTCTCGTCCATTTCACATTTCCAGCGTTTATTTCTTTCAGTCAATTGAATTCAACAAATGTCAGTTTCTACTGTTTCTGTTCGCTGTAACGTGTAATCATGTGGAAGGTGTTCAGCCACTTTTGAGTAAAACATCTTTTTAGGTCACTAAAAAGAAGTCCAGCTGCCTTAAACTCAAGATTCATGAACCTAAAAAGTCTAGTTGCCTCAGCTCGGGTGCTCTAGACCACAGTGAGCTGATTGAACAAGAACATAGAAACATGAGCCAGGATGGCTCGTTATCATTGATATGATTTCTGAATTCTTCCAGCAAATTCTCATGAACTTGAAATAAAGTTGGTACAAGGCAAGACAGTAATCCTCAGCACACAAGTCCAAAAGTCAAAGAATAAAAGATAAAATTTTGGAATGGCCAAGTCAAAGTTCTTACACTAATCCCACAAAAATCAGGACCAGATTTGAGCAGTTTCTATGAGAAGGAACAGCAACTACTAGAAATTCCTCCAAATCAAAGGAGAGGCACCATCTGGCTTGTTATCACTGCTCAGTTCAAAAGCCTGCATCTCTGATGGTATAGGGGTGCATTAGTGCTTACAAAACTGGCAGCTTGCACATCTAGAAAGGCACCATCAATGCTGAAAGGTATATGCAGGTTTTAGAGCAACATATAGGATGTTTTCATTCAGATTACTTTTTTTTTTTCAGGGCAGGCCTTGCATATTTCAGCAAGACAAGGCTAAACCTCATGCTATGGCCTGCCTCTAGTCCAGACCTTTCACCAGCCGAAAAAATTTGTGCATCAAGAAAGAAAAATAAGACAAAGTAGTCCCCAGACTTTTGAGCAGCTAAAATTCTATGTCTGTTACATCCCCAGTAATGTCTAGGAATGAGGAGAGAGACATACCACTGGATGAACATGAGGCGTTTTGGGTTGCTTTAAAAAGCTTTCTTGCTCAGAGGTTAACAGAGGGAAGCATAAATTGACTTCAGACAAAAAACACAGAAACAAAACAACCCTAACTTAAAAATAAAACCCCATCAACTAATTAGCTTGGTAACAAAAAAGTACAAACCTGCACCTCAGCTCCCTGACAACCACGGAAAACCAGGAGAAACAAGGTGACCACTAAAAGAAAATGGCAGCTCTCCCCTACGAGCTTCCGCTGGACACTGAAGACAAAGAACAAATCAATCAAGGTTAACGATCAAAAGCAAAACAGGTTAACCAGAAACACAAGAACATAAAAGAAACAGGCAGGCGCCTCAAAAGCACATGGCGCTCCAACCACCAACAAATGGCCAAATGCCCTGAAGTGTTGCTACAGCCAATTTATATAGGCCCTGCAGAGCATCCATTGGCTGCAGGAATCTAACCCCAGCCAACAGCAGGAAGAGCAGGATCAGCAGGAGCCAGCAGTAGGGAAAGGGTGGAACCCAAACATCAGGACCTGGAAGCAGCATAACGTTAACCTTTTAATGTTTTAATGTAACACTGTCGGACAGGAATGGGAACTATTCCTCTCCCAAAAGTTCAGCAACTGGTCTCCTCAGTTCTCAGGCATTTACAGACTGTTGTTAAAATAAGGGGGGGGGGGGGGCACACACAATGGTAAATACAACCCTGTCTAAACTTTTTGACATGTGTTTCTGGCATCAAATTCAAAATGAGCTAATATTTTTTCTTAACATGATACATATTCTCAATTTAAACACTTTATATGTTTTCTATTCTCTATTGTGAATATAATATGGGTGTGTGAGATTTGCAAATCATTGCATTCTGTTTTATTTCCATTTGACACAGTGTTCCAATTCCAGTGGAATTTGGGCTGCACATGATAGAAAATACTGAAGTGCATAGAACTAAGTGCTCTGTGAATGTAGCTTGTAGTAGGCAACACAGTACCACTCCATTTAACATTTAAGAAGACTTCTGGACGTTATATGGCCCCACACCATGTCCTGACACATAAATCTTGAAAACCTTATGGTTGTAATTGAACATGACCACAGTCCATTTACTTACAATTGATTTAAAATGCAGTATTACTTGCAGGAAGAATAGCACAGATTTTCACAATCTAAGTCTAATTAGTGTAACTTATGGGAAAGCGTGTTTTCTTTGTCCAAGTTGTTTCTTTTTATAGTGCACAAGCAGTGCATTTGTGCGTTCACGCTTGTCTCAATACACTGTTGTCCTTTATTAAACAAAAACTTAAGACTGTCGTAAAGAGACAAAACACACCATTACGACTGTTACAACACATTTTAAATTTCACAGCATGAGCAGCAGATAATTCAGCTGCTTGTGTCCTTTGAAGACAGGGTCTTCAGTAACAAAAAGTATTGTTGTTACAGCCCTGGACAGGAAGAGGAACAATTTGTCCTTAGTGTTTCAACAGCTCTCATCTTCTCATATAATCACAGAAACCTGGTGTATCCCTTTACCCCTTTCTTTCACTTTCTCTCACCCTTACTCTGTTTTTCTAATTGGTGTGCAGCATCCACCCACCAGCTGTCAGGAAAGAGCCCCATCTTTGAGCTCAGAGCCAGGCAATTACTGTCTAGGCAAGCTTATGCCACGAAGACCCAGCCAGACAACCAGAACCTCCCAGAGGGCTATGCCAAGGCTACCCAGTGACAGGGAGGGCAAAGCGAGTCAAACGCTGTGGTGGTCCCACCCCCACCCCCACCCTCCAGTCCTCTATGCTCCTTCTTCATAATGGAACTGACAAACATGAACAGCTCACAGCCACAAGGTCTTGAGGGGGAGTGGAGGGAGGGGAAGAGGAGAAAAGATGCAGCAAAGGAAGGGCCGAGAGTCAGAGAACGACAAATAACACAGAACAAGGAGAGTGCAGAGTGTGAGTGAAGAGTAATGGAGCTGATTAAACATAAAACATGTTCCTGTCGGGGTATCTGAGGAATGCAGCAGTTTGAAGGAAGGTGGTAAGAAGTTGCTCTATAAGGAAAAAAGTAAAATGAGAGATTGTTTGTTGAACCATCCTGACACTCCAATCTGCTACATATGTCCACAACATGGTGGGTGTTGCAATGGGAGAAAACATTTGGAAGAGGATGTAACCCAGCAACAGCTGGCACTTCACATATAGTCAAACAGTGGTCTAAGGTAGGAATTACTTTTTCGCAACTCACATGATGGTCAGTGAAAACTAATGATCCATTTCAATAAGAAGAGGCCGTTAGGAGGAATTGAACACAATTTATTTATAAGAAATCCCATTAGCTATTTTGCAATTAGACTCCAATGGCCCACTGACGCAGAAGGGAATCCCAGTGGAGATAGGAATTAGGGCAGGACCCTTTGTGTTTTGTCCCTTTCTCCACCTAAATTAAAGACAGCTTTCTGTTCTTCATCAGCTGGCCTCTGAGTCTGCAATTAGGCCCTTACCTTGCAATTATTGGCACTTTGTTTCTGTAATTCACTTAAATCATGAGAGGTCTGACCGTGGAACAGTGGTACAATGGCCAGCACTGTCATTTCAAAGGCAGAAGGTCCTGAATCCTCTGGCTAGCTTTCTGTGTGGAGTATTAATGTTCTCCCTGTGCGCTCCAGCTTCCTCTCACAGTTCAAAGACATGCTTATTAGCTTAGTGATTCTAAATTGGTTGTTTGCATTGTTGTCTGTCTTTCTGCATTAGCTCTGTAACAGACCAGCGACCTATCCGGGTGTACTCTACCTCCTGCCCTATTATAGCTGGAATGGGCTCAAGCCCCACATGCCCTGAACTAGAAGAAGATGGATGAATGAGAGGTTCTCAGTATCTTGAGCTTTTTCTCTTTAAAATTCTTCTTAATCTAAATCTAAATGTTAAGTCTTAGTATAAAAGGCTTATAATGACGACTCAGGAAACAATTATATGAATTAACCTGCTCTAACAATTCTCAAAGGCATCAAATTTAAAACTGACATGAAATTAATCACAACAATGTTACATCCATTTTAAACATAGTGAACATCTCTTCACTGAGTGTGTTACCATGGGATGGCCTTTGAAAAAAATGGCGGTAGGCTTCTTTTTAAAAACCAATATAGCCGGCCCATGTATAGGGAAATCCAGTTTAGGGTTAATACAGAAAATATATGGAAGTAATGGAAGCATTTAGATTAGGTTTACATTTTGCTGTGAGGAAAAGAAGCTCTTTGTGTGCAGGTGCTTGAAAACATCAAGGTGCATCCACATCAAGTTGTGTGGAAAAGTGTGTGTGTGTGTTTTCCCCCAGATATTGTAAATCTGCCTTGAACGTGTTCTGCTGTTTTAAGGCAAATTGAAAGCAAGTGCACCTGCATGAAGCAGAACAAAGCTGTGATGCTTCCCTGCTGTATCTCAAAGAATTAAAAGCTAAGCAAGACAAGGAAATCAGAAGCACACGGCAGACTCAATAGACAGTCCCTTCAAATTGATTTAATGGAACATAATAACTCCATAATGCTAAACTTTTTCGTGTTCACACATTCCCAATTTGCTTCTGTCAGGCAAATGAAAGGAGGCATTAATAGTAAGAGCAAGTACAAGCACACATGCAAAATTAAGAGTTTGCATTTGCACTGCAATTTCAACCCAGAAGAAACACATTTACATTTTTCTTTTGTTTTTTAACTTAACAAAACACAGTCACATTATGACCTTGAACCATTTTATGACTTATAAAAGAAATCTTGTTTTGGGTTTTAAATGACTTGCACACACGTTTCTAAAGTCAACTCCACTTCTGGTCTTAGGCAGTTCAAAAGTATACCTAACTGGCTTCTCATTACTGATAATAGTACTAATGAAAATCTCTTCTTATTCCTTTATATTTTACAAGGAGAATGGGGACAATATGTACAGTGGTTTGTTGAAACATGTAAACATACATGGGAATAAAGCATCCAAAACAAAAACAGAGTTTGTTCAAGTTTAATGAGCTTGAAAGTCAATATTTGATATGATCACTTTTATTCTTCAACACAGTCTGAACTCAAGGCAAGATTTCTTCTGATTTATTGAAGTACTCTTCAGGAATAGTTCTCCAGGCTTCTTGAAGGACATTCAAAGCTCTTCTTTGGATGTCGGCATTGTGCATTTTTCTATCCAGATGTGCGTTTACTGCACTGGCAGTACTTTTTTATGATCACTGTTATGCTGAAAAATGAAGATGCCAATCAGATGCTTTCTTGATGGTATTACACGGGGATCAAAATACGATACATTTCTACGTCAGATTTTACAAGATTAGTCCATCAGTTTTTGCAAGATTCCAAAGACTACTGGCTCAAATGCAGTCCCAACCCATGACAGAGCCCCACAGTGTTTTACAGATGACTGCAGACATTCACTATTGCACCTCTCTTCTGACCTTCTCTGTACACATTGACAGTTTGAACCAAAAATTTCAGATTTATATTAATCTCTCCCTCAGACCTGTTGTTCCTGATTTTCAGTCTAATTCTTGTGTAATGTGGCGTGTCTTTTCTCCCTGTTTCCCTTCCTTAAGAATGCTTTCCTTACAGCCACCCTTCCACTGAGACCATTTCTGATGAAGCTTCAGCAAAAGGTAGATGGATGCTGAGAGATCCCAAGTTTTGGGCTAATAGCTCATTTGGAATTGTCTCGGTGGTGCAAAAATACTACACTGTTAAAAAAAAAAAAAAACTCCTCTATACTCCAACAGAATTCTGTTAAATTGTTCCAGATTCCTGAGAATTCTGAAACTTCTGGGAAATCTGATAAACATTTTAAACATCTAAATATAGCTAAAATAAAAATGCTGTGAAGTGGCAGTTCTAACTGCCATAATCACTGCTGAAGTGTGAAAACAAGGTGACAATGTGAACAAAGTCAGGCCTTACACGTGTAAGCTGGTGGGGGTAATACACTGAAAAAAACATTAAAATGCAATAAAATGCACTGAAATCGGGGAAAAAACCCCAAACAAACATACATGTAAACAAACACTTCACAATAAACAACATGATGTGTTATGAGAAGAAATACTGAAGATAAGAATTCTGCTTGCTTATAAGAACATCTATTATTTGTTTGTTCTTTTACAGTACAAGGGCAATAGGTCATTCTGGAGAAAATTAAGGATGCAGCTTCTTTTGATGAAATAAAAACAAAAACAAAAACAAAACAAAACAAAAACAAACAAACAAAAAAAACCATTCAAAGTCAAATTCTATTGTTTGACTTTTGAGGAAGTACAGTTCTGATTGGAGGACACTCTGCCTTTTCAACACCAGCACCCTGCTGCCCAATGCGGTTAACACTACTCTAGCACCTGGCCCTTGAGCAGACTCTGTGAGAGTGTGGAGAGGTTATTAAAACAGCACTGACCTCCCAAATGCATTAAGTGTTGCTGTTGAGAGCCACCAGGGACAACAGCAGTTAAAGGAGACATGGTGAGAGGGCCAAAGGGAAATTTAAATGGAAATCACTGAGCTACATCATGTCTCAATGCCAACATAAACACACACCACCGCTGCACCCTGGCTTCACCAAATCAGACATTTTATCACATTTGTGTTATTGTTTAACAAAGCATCTTTTGTGTCCCTGAGCAGAAGAGTGAATAGAAAGCATCACTTACTCTGTAATAGGTATGTTTACCCAGCCACACAATGAAACACATTTGCAATGTAAGTGAAGTAAGAGCACAAAAAAAGAAAAATTACCTTTGTAGTCAACATACAGTTGGGGAGTGAAAAGCTTGAACAGTCTAAGTATGTAAGAAAAACAAACAAATAGTTCCATAAAAAGATTTGATTCATTTCCTCTGATAACAACAGTGATAATTGGTAAAAGATCAATGGAGTAGTTTATACGCCAAAATCCATTTTTAATATGTTCATATTTGAACTGTATTGCTCAAGACGGCACAATGGTGCAGTGGTTAGCACTGTTGCCTCAAATGTAACAAAACAATGTAACACAAATATTAATAGTTGCAGAGAGCGTCCACTGTAGCAGTCAGGGATTTTCACAGCTTCTTGCAAAGAAAATGTTTTTTGGCTAAATTTCATTATCAAACAGGTTACAGATAATTATTTAACATGTATTATGAGGGGAAAACTATTTGTATTTGTATCCTAACCAACTGACCAACAGGATTTTTCTCTCTTTTGCTACAGATTACTGACAGATTAATGAACAATAAAAATCTGAAATTTTGGTAAAATTAAAAAAAAAAAAGCACAATTTTCATTATAGTATTTTAAAATACAGTTTAAAGTTTAAGGTAATCACATTCAACTGCATTACACGGTTTCTATCTCTGCGTTATTATTGGCACAATTACAGCTAAAAGTCACCAAGATTCAGTTGGCTATCTGACAGCAGCAACGAGGCTGCTGCTGGTGGTGAGAGTTTCCAACCGAGTGCTGACAGTTTAGCAAAGTATTTATTTCTGAGTCTTCAGCTTACAGCTCCGGGGATGTGAATGACATCAAAAGTCTTTTTTGGCACACAGTTCTCTTTACAAGTTCACAGCATGCTTTGTCAATGTTTGTTTGGCTTTGGTGGAATTTTTTTTAAAAAGTCTTGGGGATGGAATAGCCTTAGAAGTTGCCAGAGGAAGGAAAGAACTGTAGTGTGTGTGTATATACTTTGAAAACACATGAGATCACAATGGGAAAAAATAATGCTGGACATCTATACTGATATGGACTTGGTAATGTGTTAAGAATGAAAGGATGCCACATTATTTTATGGCAATGAAAATTATCAACCTATACAGGGCTGAATTCAAAGACACTGAAAATCAAAATGAAAAAAATGATGTGACAGGCTAGTCCATTTTGCCGGAATTGCATTGCAGCAACTCAAAATGGTACTCAGCAGTTTGTACGGTTCCCACATGCATCTGCGCATGCTTGACAATGTTGGGCCATGCTCCCAACGAGATGACAGTCCTGGGGGACCTCCTTTCAGGTCTGGACCAGCCTCACTAAACTCCTGAACAGCCTGAGGTGAGGAAAAAAACAATCCAAAAAAGATCCAAACTGGCCACATGGCTCAGATGTCACCCGGATTAACAAGTGCATGTCAGTTGTTGAGAAACCAAAACATACTGATGCTAAGTGGCCTCCTGCTACTACACATGTAACCCCAGTGAAAGGGGTTATGTGAAGAGGATGTGAGACCTAAGGATTATTCGACACATAACATCTAGACTAACATGGAAACAACTAGTAGCTCAGTGCTCCAACATCCACAAGAAGCAATCCATCACAACTAGAAACTGATGAGGTTCTACACAAATGCTACGGCAAGGCGGAGCCAGGACGTGAGGTCAGGGGGGAGATATTGTCATCCCGACATTCCGAGCCTGAGTATCAAGCTAAGCTGGAAACCTGGGCCCTCTGTGGCCAATAACCAAGACTATGTGAAGTACCCTTTCAAAGTCTACTAGAAAATGTGAATGCAGCATTACAGACAACCCCTACTGTGACCAACCAGCTGGTTTACGCCACAGCAACAGTGATCCTAGAGGTGATTGGCTGTAAGATGAACAGCAGCCACAAGGAGCAGTAGCTTCCATGACAATGAAGACTATAGGCTAAGATCAAGGCTGCGCGAAGGGAAGTTAGTCAGCTATCAAAGCTGCAGAAAGACTGACTAACCCGTGCAACGCCTGGATTGACTACAAGACTATGACTCAATACCTCACACATGGATCCTGAAATGCCTAGAACTGTACCCGAAGAGCCTTCATCAGGAATTTAATGGGGATGTGGAGACATATTTGGAGGATTGCCAATCATTGCTGTATTGTTTACTATTTTCCCACCACTCTAAAATTGTTTCCTAAGAATGTGTCTGTCACATTAATTGTGAAGTCTTTATAGTGATGGTGTTGTTTTTGAGGAATCATGATTTCACGTCATAATGAGCAAGCTCATGCTAACTAATTAAAAATGTTATTCTTATCCTATCAGTCATGCACATTAGATTATGCAGTGGCATGTTTGAGCCAAAAATGGTAAGACGTGATGGGTGTTTTCATGTTCTGAACTTCTGGCGCTTGGCTGTGGTTTGGGAATGGACCTTCTGCTTGGAGCTCAAATGTTATTCCAGATTTATTATACTTATATTAGTGTTTATAGTTCATGATTTATTATTTTGGAGACTGTATCGATAATTTAAACAACTGCTAACCAAAGTAGCTACAGTTAACGTCACTGGTATTTTTGGCCTAAAATGTAGAGTTTTGATTTGAGTCAAATTTAACTCCCTTTCTAAACACCTTCACATGTTAAATATAATGAAATGAGATACATATGATAAATATTTCTTAGAAAACAAGAACATCTGCAAAACAACTTATTGACATGTCTGCTCCAAATATTATTACAATTATTAAAAATAAATATCCCTACATGTCTCACAAGGATAAGGCATGTAGGGACACTGAATGGAATTAAAAAAAAAAACAAAAAACAAACAAGTCTTTATTTTAGACAAACAAGCACACACATTAAAGCCCCACATTCTCAGAAGGTTTTAGTGTTGCTCTTGGGGAAAACTCCTGGAAAGGACCTTACCATACATGCCTGTACCTTTCACTGTTTTTCTTTTCTAAAATCATGCACCTAAAAACTTCAACACACTTTCAAATTTCTATTTACCACACATATCTCAGCAACCGTTGCCATGTTGGCCTTCCTGAGCCCTCTGGAATCACAACTGCATTTTGTAACATACACATCAGCATACCACAACAAGCAACATGATTGCACATCGTAAATTGATTACCTTGACAAATGCCTTGCAGGGTTTCCTGCTGAGTCTGGCAAAGTAACTGAAACAAACGTCAAAATGAATGAATGCCTTCAACTCGCTTGTTCTCCTGCTCTCTGCCTCTCAAATGCAGACAAAAGCATGGGCCTGAAATCATGGCAAAGGATGCCCTGCATCTGCTCCATACTTCCTGGGCTGTTATGAGGGAAGCTGAGCCTTTTGTCTGCCAAACAATAAACCACCTGTTTCCAGAGCACATGTTCATCTGGATACTTGTGGATAATTGTTTATACCATTGCTTGCTTTTTTCTGTAACTATTGATAAATGGTAGGAAGTAGGCTATAGCTCGCAATCAAGGCCTGATTATCTATGTTGTGTTCGAACATTTTGAGAAAATTGCTCTTGGATTATGACGCATCTAACATTAAGGTTCTACTTTGAGTAAATGTTTGGCTGTCAACAGTGTTCTGCTGTTCAGCAACAAGGTGAGAGAACCAGGCAAACTTCTTTTGCTCAAGAAGAAAAACAATACAGAAAAAAAAACTTCATGGGTACACCTGCTCCACTGTTTGTTAACGCAAATATTAATACGGTACGGTACTATGGGGTCTTCAGGATAATATGGTGTCTGATTATTCAAGGCCTTGTATGTGAGAACAAAGATTTTAAATTCAATTCTGGATTTAACAGGGAGTCAATGAAGAGAAGCCAATATGGGAGAAATCTGCTCTATTTCTAGTCCCTGTCAGTAGTCTCAGCATTTGGAACAGCTGAAGGCTTTTCAGGGAGTTTTAAGCACAACCTGATAGTAATGAATTGCAATAGTCCGGCCTAGAAGTAATAGATACACGAATTAGCTTTTAAGCGTCACTCTGAGAAAGAATGTTTCTAATTTTAGAAATATTGCCTAAATATTTGTTATGTACATTGAAGGATATATCCTGGTCAAAAATGACTCCAAGATTTCTCACAGTGTTACTGGAGGCCAAACTAATTCCATCCAGGGTGTCTGTAGAGACACTGTTTTTCTAAGATTTGTAGGACCGAGTACAATAACTTCAGTTTTGTCTGAATTTAGAAGCAGGAAATTAGAGGTCATCCAGGCCTTTATGTCTTTAAGACATTCCTGCAGTTTAACTGATTGATGTGTGTCATCTAGCTTTATGGATACATAAAGCTGGGTATAATTTATCATATAACAATGAAAACGTATGCAATGCTTTCTAAAAATTCCCTAAGGGAAGTATATATAGTATAAATAGAATTGGTCCTGGCACAGAACCCTGTGGAACTTCATAATTAACCTTCGTGTGTGAAGAAGACTCAACATTTACATGAACAAATAGGAATCTATTAGATAAATATGATTCCAACCACTGCAGCACTGTACCTTTAATATCCTATGGCATGCTCTAATCTCTGTAATAAAATATTATGGTCAGCAGTATCGAACACTGCATCTAGTAGCACAAGCATGCATATGAATCCACTGTCAGAGGCTATAAGAAGATTAGTTGTAACCTTCACTAATGCTGTTTCTCAGCCTGTAACACTTTGTGAAAGGACTCCAATACGGGTCGATGAGTCAGCGAATCTCACTTCTTTCTGATGACAGTGATACTGAAGTGAGTTGTTGAGGATTTCCACAAATTTTCCATTGGTAAGCACTTCTGTTTTTGCTACTGTTAGCTGCTGTTAGCTGGTATTACTGAAACTTTCTTCAATGTTAATTTAATGTTGTTAATGGCTCAGACACTGAGCAAATAAACTTTCAGAGGGAAAGTGTGATTTTTTTTAGGACACTCGATTAGCTAGCATAATTCTGGCATAAACAACGACTTATAGTATCATAAGCAAGGTATGCAGAAGAGCATCTCTGAACGCACAACACGTTGAACCTTGAAGCAGATGTGCTACAGCGACAGAAGACCCCAGTGGGTGCCTTGTCTTGGGCAAGATAATGAACTCCAAATTTTAGTATATTATTAGCTCGGCTGTTTCAAAGAAAAACTTGAACTATTGTCAAAGTCTTGGCGTTGACGGCAGTGCCAGCTGTGTCTGTTCAAAAACATTATTGATGGCCATAACTGGAGAACAATGTTGCCTAGAATGTTCAAATTCACATCATAGATGCATCTGCTAAATATCTCGGATGTGTTAAGATCTCAGCAACCTTGACGAAAGGGCAAAGGTCAGAGATCAAACTTCACAAAAACTTTATAGATGTATCTACTAAAACTCTCAGGGGAGTTCAAACTTTTAACTCAAGCTAAGGGTCAGAGGTCAAGTTTTCTGAAAATCTTGTGAACATGAGAACTCGAGAACAAACTCACCTAGGATCTTCAAAGTCATAACACCCGTCAAGCTTCACACACTTCTTTACTGACTTTACTATAACAGCACTTTGACACACCACTCCCTCTTCCCTCCTGTTACGAATCCAATACAGCTGGGCCTTGGCACCAGTGCTCTTGTTAATGTGAGCAATTTAAAAACAACTTTCACTAGATACAAAATCAAGCCTTTTTGTCCCACCAAATTAACCGATAACTACAGACTCAACTGTAGTGTACTTATATTTGTCAGTTAGCAGTCTCTTTCTTCTGCCCTGGACCTGGCAAACAACAGAATATAGCCTTTGTGCGTCTGATCATCACATAACTTTCTTTCCCCTTCATCCTCTTTTGTGGATTATGTTCCTTGTTCTTTCTATTTTCATATGTCCCTTCAGGCCACTCTCTTTTGAAGCCTTCAGCAAAGCAATTAACATTCAGTTAGAAGCCCAGGCCAATTACTGTAAAGAAGCTGGCATTTGTATATTAAGAGTGCCTTTTAACACACAATCCTAGCAACATTGTGACTGCAATTTTACTTTATTTATTTATTTGTATCTACTAGCCTCTGCACTCTACATACAGGGTGCTTTTCAAACTATATCCATCACATATGTATGTATTGTGTATAGAAAATGGCATAATCAGAGACTTATAGGCTCTGTGCAAATCCATTAGAACAGCTAGAAAATGAGGTTTTCTTACAGGCATTTTGATTAGGCTATATCAGGGAGTATGTATGGATTAAGCATATTTTTACACATACACACAAAAAAATTCCATTTGGTTGTGTGTTGCTGGAAAAGCCTCTTTTCTACCTTGAAGGCTACATAAAATGAATTGATTTTAACAAGGATTAGACCACATTAAAACAGTCTTGCAAGGTACAGAAAAATACAAAGGCAGAGAAAAATCTATCATGCAGTCATTAAAAAAAAAAATCTGCACTATGGATGCAACGATTCATTGAGTAACTCATATAACTCAATTACAAAAAATCCTCAACACATTTTTTTTCCTTCGATGCTTTGTTTAATCCACAACTCTTTAGAGGTCAGGTGTCACCATGTAAGTCCAACCATTTCACCCACATTAGTGACTGGAAATAGACCTACAATAGAAATTTATTTAGGAGCATGCATGTGAACAAAAAGTATTACAACATTAAGCCTGTGTAGGCCCCAGTTTTCCAACAAACAGACTGATTACACAACTACAGCAGTGGCAATTCTGTCACAGTTTAACAGAGCCGGAGTCTGTCTACACACACACAGCGAAGAACCAAGAGGCGGAGCCGTTACTGAGACGGTGAGCTCAGGTGGAGCGAAAGAAAACATTTTCTAGCATCCAAAGCAGCAGCGCTTGTTCCTGTTACCAGGAAATCATCAAACCACTTGATCAACAACCTTCATCCACGGGCGTTATTTTGTGATAACGAGATAAATAACTCGTTATCTTGAGAAAACCATCAGAAAAAATGTTTATAGGTACGACGTCCGCTCTCGGCTTCCGTACAAACCTCAGTTCTGACAACAGTGATAGGCTCGCTTTTTTTCATTGCAGCCACCACATACTCCTTTAAAGACTTAAAACCACACATTTATTCACTAGCACACTTCAACATCCAGACACACACACACATACACCCCCCCCCCCACATACATACATTTTAACACACAAACCTACCTCTTCCAGGAGATCCAACATTGTCAGAATTCTACTAATGTAAGAAAGAAAGCCTTTCAAGAAGACAGAGTAAAGGCTGTTTTATTATATAGTCAGGGCTAAGTCAGGGTTTAATGTGCCTATTATTTAGTTGAGGTTGTATACCTTACTGTATTCAACAATACTTTGCTTATAATGATTTATTTTTGCATTTAAGAAAATGTTTTCTTTAAAAGAAATATTTTAATATGGCATGTAGATGCAATGAAAGGCTTTTGTTTTTTCATGACAGATGTTGTATGCAGTTAAACTATTAAAAATACTGTATTTTCTACAATGGAAACCAATGAGCAGTTTGATGTAAAATGCCTGTGTTTTTTCTCTTTTGAATATTTATTATTGCTTATTAATAAGACAAAAAATTTCCAATACTTTCAATAGAATACTTGCAGTTTCCACGTCTGAAACTAGCACATTAGATCAAGAAGGACACCTTAAGCTTGCTTTTTTTTTCTTAACTCAGGGTTTAGTGTATCTATACACTGTAAATATTACACTTTATAAGGTATAGAGAGAGAATCTTGTGTGTTAGTAGCCTTTAAAATGTGATTCTTGTAATTATTGATTGCCCGTTGCCTACTTAAAATTTTCATTTCCACTTTTTTATTTTTGATATTTCTTTTTTAGGCATGCACACATTTGATCTTTTGCCAGTCCACAACTATAAATAAGAATGCCTTAAAGATTAAGATTACTCAGTGCACCATCTTGGGGTACACATTTGCATTCCACAAGTCCTGCTCAGCCATAGTTTGACTGCAATTGACATCTCTTCAACACAGTACATAGAAGTTTTGGACATAGTCATAGTGCCTGTTTGTTGATGTCTTATTGATAGAGTTTGTTGATTTGGGAAGGATTCGAGCAAATTTTAAAGATATCAGCAATCTGATTCAAGCTGTTATAGGAAATATTTGAACCCCAAATCAGAGCACCAGTTGTGTGGCAGCTACAAAACCACAAACTAGAACTGACCAACAGCCTACTTCAAACTCTTTCATTTTAATTAGCTCATTAGAATGGTATCTCTTGTGTCTGGAAACTGGCAAATAGAAGCTTTATGTTTAGATCCCCTTCAGTTTGAAATTGTTTAGCTGCCCATATTTGTTCTTCATCATCATTTGGCTTCTTTCATGTTTTATTTTCCTTTCTCAAACACTGCCATCTTTTCATTGTATCACGCACATTGTGCAGAATAGATCGTACACATGTGCTCTGTATGCGTCTCACAGTGAGTTTAGAAACAGCTGCCTGCTGTATTTGGAAATTGGGTTCATGAAAGCGTGGAAAGTAAACCAAACCAAAAAAGTTCCAGGCACAGAATTAAAACAGTGAGCTGGGATTTGTTTAAAAAATGATGTGTGAAGTTGAGAGAGACTGCTAAAAGTCTCCCTGAGTATCTGTCAGGTTGCAGTTTTTTAAAGTACTAAAGATGATTTATATAACTTTAAATAACTGGAAGAAGCAGGTGGATAATAACCATAAACAATATGATTATAAAATCCCTTTATGAGAGCCTATTGGTCAAGTGATATCTTGTTTAAAGAAGTCACCTGTGGTGTTAAAGGCTTACACATTTGCCCTCTGTAATAGGACAGTGATGACTGCTGTTTTCCACATGACAGTGTGAGATTGAAGAGAGTGCGAACTGATTAAGAGAGATGGAAAAAGACAAGAGGTCAAAAGAGAGACAGATTATGTTTGATTACTCACGTCAGATCCAATTGCATTCATATCATGGAGTTGATGAACTCATACAACTATTGACAGCAGTGAAATTTTAAGTCAGATCCATTATAATTTAGATTTGACTGATTAAATGTGACTTTTCAGTGATGAACTTGGCGACTGAGGTTTGCTGTTACTTTGTCTTTGTTGACAACGGCAAACCTCATTAACACGTCTTTCTTTTTTCCATTTGTTTTCAGGAACAGGATCAAACATACACACACACACACACACATGCAACCTTAACTGACTGTAAAAACCCTATACCTAATTAAAATTTGAGAAGGTGTTGAACATAAAACGCTACCACTGACACATTTCAGTGACCGGTAGGGCAAAGTGAATTCCACTATGGCTTTAATTAAAACGCTCTTCTTAATAGCTTTGCAAACATCAAAAAGTGTTTGCTTTGCAGGGTGAGAAAAGAGCTAGCATCATATGCATGTACTCCAGTGTCCCATTCTCCGCCCACCTCCTCGATTCCTTGGCCTCTGATGATGCTCCTTTGTCATCAACCATTTACAGATGAGCGCACCAGCATCCCTTCACTGACACAACAGTAACAACATCTCTAGCTATTTGTGTGTTCCGCTTTTCAGTGTGCTGGTGTCTTTTCACCAAAATTCGACTGGCGCACATGCTGCATGCACACATTAAAAATTGCATAGTGTTGTAAACACACAGGATGAAAGACATGAATGTATGTTTTCATACATAATGGACACTTTTCCATCTAAACACCAACTCAGTCTAATGTTAGTATAAATATGTACACACATACACCCACACTGCTCTTGGCCTGTGCTCAACACTTCACCATAATGCAGACAGACCTTTGGCCCTGGGGGCTGATGATTGTGTTAAATAGCATCACTGTCAGAGAGCAGGCTGTGCTCTGCATTCACTCTTCCAGCACAGTCGCACGGTGCTGGTGCAGCAGTAAAATAAATGCTCCCACCAACACCACCAGCCGCAATACTGCAGGCTATGCTCTCAAGT
This sequence comes from Cichlasoma orientale, assembly GCA_034780415.1. Taxonomy (NCBI): domain Eukaryota; kingdom Metazoa; phylum Chordata; class Actinopteri; order Cichliformes; family Cichlidae; genus Cichlasoma; species Cichlasoma orientale. The sequence goes on along the minus strand of JAVDPK010000169.1, from coordinate 743,520 downwards.
TATCCTTGCTTTGACCTCCTGTTATTCTGATTATGTCATTTCATGAATAGCTGAAAAGAATGGCTGGAGTACTGTGCTTTGAAAAGAAAGCTTGAAACTGAAAACTGGCCAAAAACAATGAAAAGGGAATTTCGGTGACCTGCAGTCTTAAGTCCTGCTTTATACCAGACTCTGTTAATAAGTCATTTGTGCAGCGCTGTAGAGGGGGGTGGAACACACACACTATATAATACTGTGCAAATGGGTTTAGCCACCCCCCATTTCTTTATATGTTGTTAGCAAACAGGTGCAGCGATTCATTGAACGGTGCAAAGACAAACAGAAACCACAGTACGAGGCAAAAGTAAGTGAAGCAAAAATAAAGTTTGTACAGTTCTTATGACCTCAAAAGTCAATATTTGCTATGACCACATTTATTCTTCAGCATAACCTGACTTCTCTTAGGCAAGCTTTCTTGTAATTTCTTGTCTTTAATACCAGTTATCCAGGCTTCTTGAAGGACATGCTAAAAGGTCTTCCTTTGATGCCGGCTGCCTTTTGTTCATTTCTCTGACAAGTAATGTTGAGGTGCAGGCTCTGGAGAGGCCAATCCTTCACTGATTTAGTGTTCCATTATACAGTATGTTGTTTTCTATTCAGGTTTGCTTTATATACAGAACCAGTCAAAGGTTTGGACACACTTATGTAAGTGT
>JAVDPK010000169.1:707738-742728 GCA_034780415.1 Cichlasoma orientale | reverse complement strand
TTTGGACACACTTATGTAAGTGTGTCCAAACCTTTGACTGGTTCTGTATATATATATATATATACAGTATGGCGTCTATTTTCTCAGAATACATGAATAAAATGAAGATATGGCATATTTAATATGTTGAATCAACCTGGAAGTTAGAATAGACTCAGATATTTGAGAATGTTGAGGTAAATTTCTGAAACCAGTGATCAGGATTTATTGCTTTCTGCTCTCTTTCATTTTCAAAATGCATTGGCTGAAATATTATATTACTTTGTTGAACTGGAAAACGTTTTATAAGCAGTTGGTCAAAAAACAATCTGGAAGCTACAGGATCCTGTTTCTATTGTTTCCGTAACATGAGAGTAATTGTTAGCAACAAAACGCTGCTGAGAGAACATTATGCATCATTCCTGGATACTGAACAAGAAGCACACATAGTCCTAACGATATATTTTGACTTTTAACTCATATTTTCATGTTTCAGCAGCAGCTGATTATAAGCTAATGTTATGTGTGGACCACAATTTATTCCTTAAATAAAGCACATCTTCTCTGTTTACATGTATGAGAGTTCATTGGCTAACTGCACAAGTCTGAGGACATCAGCTCCACATCAGTGCTTCAGTAACACTGGTGGAAACAACAGCTCCTGATGACAGAAAAGTTCAGCTCATCTCAATATCACTGTCATCGGTCAGAAGTGATGCTTCCGTCACACGTCAACCTGTTCTGGACTCGTTTTAAAAAGTTTTTCAGCTTCATCAAGAGAAAAAAGACGAGGATGCGTCACACCGGACATGCTGACAGCCGAGGTAAACTTGCCAAATTGAATGTTTGAGGTGACTAGAGAAAAGACGTGAACTATTGCAAAATATTTAATTGACACTTACCAGATTTTACAGATTTTATACAGTGAGTATGTGGGGTAGAGAGAGTTAAGTACACATTTGCACTGTTTGTGAATGAGGCTCAGTGAATTTTTGTCATTTACAGGTCCTGTAAACTGCCCCAATGATCTGTGGATGTTGTTTCACGAGTCCGGTAAACTCCCTTTGATTGTGTTTGAAGTCCTTATATCGATAAGATCCAGTAAACAGGCAGCTTGATAATTTATTGAATCAGGGTGTGTCTAAAAAACAGAAACCCAAGATAACACATGGAAATTATTTTACTGCATTGTAGCAAGCAAAACACACAGAAAGTGACAACAGCACACAATAAAAGATCAGTGCAATATAAGTCAGTACTTATAGAACACAACAGAAGTTAAAACAGGCACCCCTGAAATATAGCATGATAGCAGAAAGGTGAAATATTCACGACAGGTTTATATAACTGTGAAAAATCGATAAGTTCTCCAGAGAGCTCCCAGAACACACAACAGGTCAGTACCCATTTATAAAAATGAGCAGGGATTCAGTACTAGTAAACACATCCACATCCATCTTCTCATACATATATAACTGGAGCTTTTCCATGTTTGGCATCAACAGCTCCCAGGTTTTGCAGCCAGTGTTTTCCTCCCGTGTTGGCAGCGGGGCAGCGAGTGCAGGAACACCATCAGTTTCTCAAGATCCGGTCTTTAAGCACCGTCCTTTTGTCTTTCTACCTCCAGTATTTGTCTTTTGTTTTCTTAACTGATGATCATGTTCTCTCAAAATTGTATTTAACATATTCCAGCTCTTTTCTTGCTGCAAAATTTATTGTTTGGAGATTTGTCATTTTCACTGACTACACTGCCACAAATTTAGGCATTACTGGTTTTTGTGAAATGCAGATCTGGGTCCATTATCATCAACAAAAAACTAACTGAAGGTATTTCCAAAATGGACATTAAAGGAAGCAAATCCCAGGTGTGAAGGTGTGTTACTTTCATGATTAACAAAGTCATTAGGGGGATTTCTTTAAGGTCAATATTCTTAGTCTTGAAAGACACTGTATTTTCTCCCACAGCACATGTGAATTGAATAGTTTTCTATTGGCAAGGTGTTCCTGTGTAGCTTATAAGAAGGCAGCAGGCAAAAGTGCCATGACACCGATCCTCTTCATGTATTGACTTAACGAGCTCAAACCAGATGTGCACCAGATGGTTAGCTCCCCAACTGATGAACTGAAGGATAACTGCCATCATTAGTGTGGCTCGAAAGAAATTAATTAAGTAAAGATAGTTTAGGTGGAAAGGTTAACATAGGAAAGGAAAAAGAGAGAGACATAGAATAGATATGCTTCAATAGAATAAATTGAAACAGGATTACATGCATGTAGGTATACATATGAATAGGGATAAAATAGTCATGCGTCTCTGAAATGAGCCAGTGCAAAAGGATAGAGCCAAATGTCTTCTCTATAGGCTCTACAGCCACTTGGGCTCCTTCAGTACAGTTGCTTTTCAGGATACGTGGTTAACCTTCACTCATGTACATTTATTAATACGTTGGGCCCATCGTGTTGGCAGACTCATCATATATGCTGCAGACAGAAGCAGTGTAAACAACTCGCTAAAGTGCTAACCTGCTTAGAGGAAGCAAACTTGGTGTTCTTCGGTTTCCACGAGTATTTTGAAAAACAAACCCTCGTCAAATAACTGAGCCATTTGAACCTATAGGGAAGGATGGTGGGAAAACTGACCGGAACTTACCATTTTAGTTGTGCTATTATGGACTAATTTACAAAATTAGCATAATCATATCCTCTTAACAAAACAAGGGCTAGTGATGTCACAGAATGCGTTTTTTTCTATAAATTTGATGCCCCTACTGTAAAATGCTTCTGGCAGACTGAGGACAAGAATTTCTTTAAAAAAAAGTTGTTTCTAAGAACAGCTTTATTTTCTCTCTGTCTACATGGGTAAATATTAAAATTTAATCTTTTTCAGTCAGCTCTGCCTGATGCTTCTGAAAAACTTGGCATAAATAGAAGTCTCTTCTCAACCTACGATCTCTAGACCGATGGCTTTGTAGAACATTTCAAAGTTATTGTAAGGTCTTTTTTTTTTGCACTCCCAGAAGTGGCTCTGGTGTTTAGATTTCCTACTTTATAAGATGTTTGATAAACATAATGTCGGATGAACACTACCAAGGAAAGAAACACTTAATGTTCTCTCTCTAACAGGAATCTTACCCTGTGTACGAAGTTACTCCATACATGCCTTGACTAACAGGGAAAGTACAGAATATCTTTGACATCACTTCCAAGTTGCTGATTAAGTTGTGCTTCAAAAATAAATGCGAGAACAGAAAAAGATGGGGAAGATTGAGTCCAGTGACTGGGTCGTTTACATATGACATATGTGTTTTAGGGAAGGTAAAAACGCTTCACAGTCAGCTTTGCCTAACTGTGCGTGTGCACACAGCCAGCACGACACAACAAAATGGTAAACGGTGCTTAGAAAGTTATTTTCTACTCTTACTGAGAACTCTATTGCATGTCCTCGAAATGACTGATCTCCAGGTCCATCACCTGCTCATCTTCATCAGTCCATATGGTGCAATGTGGGGCCAAATAGCTACACTGTTGGACACCAAAGTACAACGGACGTGGCACTCTGTCATTGCTGCTGTTGGTCACTACTGCAATCTATTTGTCAATATTGCTCACAGTGCAACATATTTATGTAGCAAGATTGACTCATACAAGTGATTTTCACAGAACCTATCAGAGCGCCGTAGTCCTGGGAGACATCTTATTTCATTATAGACCCCAGATGTGTGTCTCACGAGTACATTCGGTATTTCAGCAGAGAGAGCAAACAGGGTCATTTAATAGACTTATTAAATGACTGCATTTGTCATGGGAATTACAAAGACCTGACAAAGTCAGTCATAATGAATGTAATCACACTGTGGATAATAAGGAGGTATTCCGTTTCAGTCTATCATTTTTGCATAAGTGCACATGGAAGCTTGGATTATGCCATCATTGTGGGGTCATTTGTGAGCCTAAGCACTGGACACTGATGATAAGAACCCTAAAATGTATGAAATATAAAACATCATACGACATTGTGAGGTTTTTAACATTAAAATGTAAAATATTCAGGGATGACTGCTGCGAATTGACATCATACAAATAAAATTGAATATAGTGTTGATTTAGTTGTTGCTCTGTCTGGATCCATTTGAGTGTAAAACTGAGGCACCGAAGAAATGAGATGACCACAGATGTGACCTTGTGGGGAAGAGCCATTTATTTTGGGTGGCATCATGAGGACCCTACGAAACAGGACTTTCCAGAGACGGTGAGACCTGCTGATCGTATGAAAGCATCACTCACCCACATCAACAAGACTCCTCATGTGGTATGCTTTTCATTTCTCATCATTGTAAATAGATTGCTGTAGTTGCCAAACTGGCAACTGTGTTTGCTTTTACTTCCTTTTTTGGCCTTAACCCATTCTGTCTGTCACTTTGTACAAAATCTCCTGGAAATTGAAGGTCTGATTGTGTAACCAAAACAGAAAAAGGACTGTATGGTGGACGCTGCAACACTGGGAGTAACTGTGGCTGTTTATTGCCACTTTAATGTATCCTCAGTTTATTTATTGTTAAAGCTGAAAAGCGTGGAAATAGTTGGTTTATAATTTGTTGCCCAGTCATTCTTGGAATACAAGTGCAGATGATTTTCCAGTTTTCATGGTGAGGGCTGGTTCCATAGACGCAGTGTTAGTCAACCACCTGTTTACAGAAGTGTCTATGACCGTGTGTTAGCTTAGGATTTGAAGAAAGCCCCTTGCCTTGTCTACTCTATTTGAATTGACTTATTTTCTGTGGCAAGATTAAATTCACAAGCTATTGTAGTTTAGAGCGTTTTTTTCACCGTATGTGGCTCACCATTATTTTTTTATGCTGGTTGAAGAAGCAATCGGGCATGTTTTAAGTATACTGTTTTTGATGTAAATAATCGCAGCTGCAACCCTTAAAACAAAACAAAACAAAAAAAATTAATGTTACTGAATGTATGCATGGATGAATATGCTGTCTGACCTAAAGCAAGGTGAATTCTCTCACTCTGTTGCTGATATTATGTACTGTAGATGATGAGATATTCAAAGTCTTCACAATTTTACTTTGAAGAACACTATTCAGAAGTTGTTCCACAATTTGTAGATGGTTTTCTTCTTCTTTTGGAGATTGGTGAACCGCTGCCATGTTTACTTGAGATAAACTCTGCCTCTCTAAGATGCTCTTTTTATACACAGTCATGTTACTGATCTGCTGCCAATTAACACCATGTCAAAAAGCATTAAAATTAACTTGTTTTTGACAAACATTAATGGAAATATACAGGTTGAAATAGACAGCTTACTGTCTGAGGTACTGATCACAAACAGCAATGTTCTGTTTCTGTCTGCACAGTGTGGAAAATGACATCAGCATGCTTTGAATTATCTGGTAATGAAACAAAATGATCAGTAAATGTTATATTTATAGAGAGCAAGAAGAATGAGCTTCTGTTACATAACTCCTCAGTGTAAACATGGTGCATAAAAGTACAAACATATGCAAACATATTTAAAATATGCACAAAATAGAATCAACTAATGAAGAATGCAAATGTTTGATTACAGATGAGAAATCATGCAAATATTAAATTACAAATAGAAACAGAATGTATCAAGGACACATGTTTAGATTTAGCATTACAATATAGTCAGTGTTCTTTGGAGTGTGTACACTGATCTGGCTTAAAATGAGGAAAGGTGTGTCGTCTGACACTGAGGTTAATGAGCCACCTCTTGATGGCTTTAATTTAAGGGGAATTATCTCTTGCACCAGTCTTTTTAATGGTGACCTCTGGTACCTCAAAATTGCTTTTTATTTGCCGTCCTGCATCCATTCAGAAACAGATATAGAAAACCTCTTTGTGATTGACCATTTGTCATGCTGATCGTCACTTGATGTCCCATATTATTACAAGCCCAGCAGTGATACCTGAAGTACCACTCCTGGTCTTTCTGACCAAGTGGTGTTTAAAGTCTTTAAAGGCTGTTATCATCCTCAGAAATTAAAAACAGGGCAGTTATTGACAACTTATTGCCACTGATTGAAAACTACTGACTATAATTTCACCTTTAAATTTACTGATAATCCAATAGGATTCTAGAATAAAAGTTGGAAGTTTGTCATAGACCTTTGGGAATGTGTTGCTGCCGTCCACTGAACAGTGTCAAAGTGTTCCACAAGAATGTTTATCTTAGAAAAGGTTCAAAAAGAAATCCCTCATATATAACAGAATCTTATGCAAGCTGTAATGCAGTGTCAATACATTAGAGCTTAAAAAACTGTAATGATGGTAATAAATGTGCAATTTTTTAATTCCAATTTCTTTTAACACTAATACAATAATTATCTTGCGTTAAACAAGGCCCATGACACCACTTCATCAAATATACTAAAAGTGCACATATATATAATTTCAAAGTTATTGCAAAGCTGAGAGTTTGACCCATTTATCTGGGAACCAGTTGGTCACATGGTTTTGGTTAGCTGAATCTCTATTGAGTTTGCTTTTAACATTATTTGTAACTTCTGAAAGTCCACTGTAATTGTGACATTAATGAGAAACACTGTTTACGATGAGGCTTTAGTTGTAAACCAAAGATAGCCAGAAACGTCTTCATTTTGTGTGTAATGGGGACTAAATCAGATACACCCTTTGGATTGCTCTATGTAGAAGTGTAGGATGTGACTGGTTTCCAGATAACTTGCTCCAACTCTCAGCTGTGTGTGTCTGTTATACATCAAACACTCTGATTAACTCTCTTCCCAATTAGTGTGTATATATATATATAAAATCCCAGCTCGCCCCTATGGGCGCTCTTTTGTTTGTCTTTTGCCCTCTGAGCTCAGGTCCTCTACCAGAGGTCTGGGAGCTTGAGGGTCCTGCGCAGTATCTTAGCTGTTCCAAGGATTGCACTCTTCTGGACATAAATCTCGGATGCCGCTCAAGGAATCTGCTGGAGCCACTCTCCCAGTTTGGGGCTCACTGCCCCGAGTGCTCCGATTACCATGGGGACCACTGTTACCTTCAATTTCCACATCCTTTCCAGCTCCTCTGTCACTTGGTAGACTTGGTAGGTTGAAGAGGATGAGGGACTTATGGAGTCTTCGAAATCCAACATCCAAACTGATGACATATGCATATATATCAGGGATGTGCATGACTAATGGACCAGGCGACTAATAGTCACTATTGTCACTAGTCGGTACCAAACGTACTAGTTGGTTAGCCTAATCATTAAGGTTTTAATTGATACCCAGTGCCGGGTATCTGATTTTATTAGGTCTAATATTGTTAGTTATTTTTGAAGTTTTACAACATATACTGACAACTAACTAATGACAATAGCGATGATTAGTCGTCTAGTCGACTAGTCACGCACATCCCTAATATATACACATACATACAGTCTCCCTCTCACCCCCTGGGGGGGCTTTAAAGATGTAGGTGGGTTGGAAATATAACAGTGAGTCAGTGAATGTGGAAAAAAAATGAAAAATAGATAAAATAAACAAATATTTTAACAGAAAGCACACATTACGATCTGGGCTTTGGAGAATACATTTACCATGCTGATGCTGTTGAGCTGCATTATGGTAAATGTAAGCCCCAAAGCTTTATCCTTATAAGGGAGGGGAAATGATGGGATGAATCATCATATAGTGTCCTTTCAGTATTACATGTCAGCTACAGAGGAATCACAAACACAGGCATCAGAAGTCTTTAACCTAAAGCCTGGGAATTTGTATAAAAACTTTTTTCTGGCATAATAATATTGAAATATACGAATTTATGAAAGAGGAAATTGATCTGGCATTACTTTACTTTTGCATCACCGTACCAGTCTATTTTGAAAAGCGTCTGCATAAAATTCTCTTTGATCTAGCTGTGTAATTTATGTTGACTCATTCCGACCTCAAGCCAAAAAATGACTAGGGAACAACTGGAAAGAAAAAAAAAATGCTATCACACACTTTGAAGGTACTTGACACCAGAATGTGGGTTTTTCTATACTTCCCACAGAAAAAGCAGACATGCAAGCTGCTTTTTTAAAAATTAATTTATTTTTATGAATCAAGGCTACAGAGCATTTGCGCAAAACCTAAAAATATCCTAGCTTTTACATCTGTCTACAAGGTACAAGAATAATGTAAAGAAATCCTTCATGATTTGCCTTTGCTTTGATTTAATTCAATGCAGCAGATTTTAAGCTTCAAACATTTTCAAGTTGAGATATCATTTAAAAAAAAAATAACAGTTCAAGGGCTGCCAAAAGAACTAGTGCTGGTGAAAAATATAGAGAAACTGACAGTAATTTATCTAGTAATTTTCTATCCATTTACAACATTGTCAATTAATTAGACAGTAGCTGCCTGCGAGAATCCTTTTCCTCTTCTGTGTCCTGTTCCTGAATATCTCTTCCTTTTAATATCTTTTCCCTGTCTGTCCACATGCAAAATAAGTCGTTAGCTGAGAGATAGAGCATAATTACTAGCAGAGAAAGGGCCTAAATTGACATTCTCACCGCCTCTCGGCTTGGAAAGGTCCTCCTAAGAGGCTTACAGCATGACAAACCTGCTTCGTTAATAGGTTAATCCTTAAGCCTCCCCAGTGCCTTCACTTCCTCTACACCTTCATGTATTTGCTGTGAACACACTCAGTCATTTTCCTCCCATTTCTGAATATGTCCACATTCTTTCATCCTTGCTTTCATAATGCAGTGCCCTGTGTGCAGCTTTTTTGTCTCTGGTTAATTAACATTTAACTAATACATTGTTTTCTTTGTGAGATTTCTCCTTCGCCTTCTTTTTTCCTCTCGCTTGCCTTTTTTTTCCCCTTCACTCCCTCATTACTTTCTCTCGCCTCTCTTGCGGTGTCGTCTTTTATTTCAGCCCTGCGGCGAACTGGTGAGTCGTCGCTGTCCTCAAATGGATAATTAGAATTACACCGAGGCACTGTATAGTTGTGGAAGTATTTCATATGTGATTAATATACCGCCAAACTGACTCTGTAACATGCATGCAAATATTCACACAAACACTGTGCAGAATTGATGTTTCTGTCTACCTCTCACCAATTTGACTTTTTTTTTTTCATAGCAGGCTATTCTTTCTCGCACGTAGACTTTACCTCTCTTTTGCACCCATCATTTCTCCATCACTTGAATAGTTTTCTCATCTTTTCTTCTCAGTCTTCCCTCACTTGTTTTCTTCTCCACTGAGAATAAACCACTTCTCTAGCATGCATGAGACACAATCTTGACACACACTCTTGAACACATACACGTGCTGTCAGCTTTAACCGGTTGTCTTTTCCCTGCATACTCGCTCTCTGTCTGTCTCATCCTACCAGAGTCATCCCCCAGAGTTCTGCTATCTTCTGAGAATGCTCATCTATAAAAGGCACACAGCACTGTAGATACACTTGTGCAGGAACACAAATGCTCTTTGTTGATAGATTGCCTACCTCCATTTTCTAACCTTCATCTTCCCCTCATTGCCTTTTCTCCTCCATCTCCCCTTCCTACCATGCTTTCTAAGTCAAAATAATGCAATATATCCATGTTTTGTAGCTTTGTAGCTACTCCACAACCCAAGAGAAGGCCATCTTTCACCACCAGGAACTTTAAAGCATGACTCATATGTATATACACATCCCCATTGGGAATGACAGCAACTCGGTGGTACAGCAGATGGTAGGCCACATAAAATCACAGAGGGGTCAATGGATGCTGAGGTACATAGTGCAAAGAGGTCGGCAAGTTTCTGCAGAGTCAATCACTACAGACCTCCAAACTGCATGTGGCCTTCAGATTAGCTCAAGAACAGTGTGAAGAGAGCTTCATGGAATGGTTTTCCATGGCCGAGCAGCTGCATCCAAGCCTCACATCACCAAGCGCAATGAAAAGCATCAGATTTTTAGTGGAGGGGGAATATGGTGTGCTTTTTTTTTTTTTTTTTTTCATAAGTTGGGCCTCTTAGTTCCAGTGAAGTGAACTCTTAATGCTTCAGCATATCGAGACATTTTGGACAATTTTGTGCTCTCAACAGTTTGGGGATGGCCCCTTCCTGTTTCAGCATGACTGCGCACCAGTGCAAAGACCATAAAGACACAAAACAAAAAAAAGTAAATGATTAGACATGGAAGAAGAACCTGGATAACTAAGACTTCCATCATCATTCACAGTCTCATCATTTGAGGCATTGTCGTCCTACGGTAGACCACTCTCATCAGGAAGGAAAATGTTACAAAATTGGATAAAAGTGATTATTCTGAAGCTCCTGATATCTGTGCCCCAACAATAAACCCTCTTGTTCTTTCATTCTTCCCCCCCCTCGTGTCAGCGTGGTATAAAATCAGAATCAACTGGACCTGCTCAGCAATTCCACAGTAATTAATCATCCTGACTACTTTAATTTAATCAAAACCAGCAAAGTGCTTTTTTTTTTTTTTTTTTAGCAAAATCTTTCCAGAGACAAGAATCAAGATTAAAATCTCACTGGCCCAACCCCATGGTTCTACTGCAGCGTGAAAAGAAAGAAAGAAAGAAAGAAAGAAAGAAAGAAAGAAAGAAACCTGTGTTAGCATTTGTCCAGGATCTCTAAAATAACTTATATTACAAAGAATTTCAAATAGACAGAGCTGCTTAATAGTATTTTTAAATGAATAAGAATAGAGAAATTTGAGGCTTTTTAACACATTATTAAGAGTTTTATTTAAAGACTGGATATACATGTTTTATGTTGCGTTAGTTGGTTTTATAGAAACAAGAGATATGTAAAAGCATTTCAAATGTCCACATGCATTATTCAGGGGGGTCAGTATTGCAGAGAATATTATTTATTCCATGGAGTAGTAACGTGAGCATCAAAACAAACATTTTCAGAATAGAGCCACATAGATTTATGGTTGAGTCTCAGATTCATTACAGTACCTTTGTTTCTTGTTGTCACGTGGGAACATATCGTGCCTGTGCATGCATGTCACTATGACCGAGGCTGGAATCCAAACCAATCAAACTCTCAAACTCTTCAGTGTATTGCAGCCTTCATAAATCCCTGATATACCCCAGGATTATAAGGACGTGTCAAAACACTGAGATGCCGAGTGACAATGGCATCAATTTTCTATTGTAAAAAAATCCTGCTTTTCTCTGCAGAGATTCAAGTGGCTGTCTCTCGGTCCCTGTGCACTCAGCCCTGTGGCATACCACTAGCTTAACTCTGATTCAAGAAGGAATGATGATAATCAACAACTGAGAGGCCAACAGGAAATTAGCATGATAGGAATTTTGTACTCAAGGGTTCGCTAATGGCACCAGTCACATATCTGTGCATAGACCAGATAGAGAGATTGGCAGTGACATGAGTGCCACCAGGATTCATTTGGCTAAGCCTGATAGCATTTGACATTAGAACAGGTTCTAAGATAAAAGTTGTGTGTACTGTAATGCTAGCTGTCCTTATGCATACAGTATTTCTAACTCAAGAAAGAGGTAACAACCACAGTCATCTCAGGGCACTTGATATTGTAAGACAAAGCTACTACAGTACAAAATTAAAGACAGAAAAAGCAACAATTTATTGATCACCTATGACCAACTAGCAACTTAGTGACACTGGGGAGAAAAGATCTCTTTTAAAAGGAAGAAATCAAGGATGGCCATCTGCAGTGACCAGCTGGGGTGATATAAGAGGGAAGAGAAAATTGAAAATAAGAACATAGGGAGACAATGAACAGCCATAAATACAAAGCAAAAACTAGGGAGAGAGAATGGCATACACTAGTGGCATGTAATTGCACTGGGGTTGACAGGGAGGGCAGTAGATTAGGAAAGGTCCTCAGTGCATCACGCCCTACAGCAGCGTAACTAAGGGATAGTTCAGGACCACCTGATCCAGCACTAACTAATAATAATATTAACATGCTAAAATAAGCCTTATCCAAAAGGAACATTTTAAGGTAGAGAAGATGGTGACCTCCCAAACCCAAACTAAGAGCTGGTTTCAAAGGAGGGGAGTCTGGCTGATGAAAGCTGCACCTCCCAATCTGCATCACAAAACTCTGATAGTTCTCTGTTGAGACAATACTGGATAATGAAGGCTGCATTTTGTGATTAGATGGCCAGCAAAACTCTGGCCCCAAGGGCTTAAAATGGCAATTAGTTGCTTCCAGATACCTGTTTGAGACTTTGATTGCTTTAAATAAAGCTTTCTTCTGCTGTTCTATTGCACAAACTCCTCTATCCACGACATTCTTCCCTCCTACATGTCTTTTCCCCTTGGGAATACCTAATGCCTGAATACCTAACTACTGTTCTGGCAAGTCTTCATAGATTTACTGAAATGTTTATTGAACTGTATTGTTCCCAAGTGAATATGCAATATTCAAAAAGGATCAAGCGATTCTCAAATCAATATTTTCACCAGCAACACATTTTATATGTAAACCTTTTGCCCTCGAGCCAAAGACAGCGGATATTTTGTGTAATTTAGTTTGGTGAAGCACATGTCATTGTTATTGTTTCACGAAGCGGAATCATCAATGGAGGAATTTTCCAAGTGTTAAGATGAAGTAGCCACAAAATATTAACCATCATCCATTCCAAACTTACGAACACACGTGATTAATGCAAAAATGACAAGAGTAACAAATAACACATAAAGAAACATACGCGGCTGCTAATTTAAAAGCCTGTCAAATTTCCTTGCGTGGTACACAGAGCACAGGAGCTTTGTTGCACTTGACTACATCTGACATATATTTATCACGCTTAAATATTTCAGATCATCAAAGAAATTTTTAATATTAGACAAAAATGACCAGAGTAAATACAAAATCCAGTTTTTAAATGATGATTTCATTTCTTAATGGAAAAAAAAGCTATCCAAACCTGCCTGAATCTATTTGAAAAAGTAATCACACCTGAAACCTAATAACTGGTTGTGCCACCCTTGACGCCAAGAGCTGCAATCAGGCATTTGCAATAACTGGCAATGAGTCTTTCACATCGCTGTGGAGGAATTTTGGATCACTCTTCTTTGCAGAATTGTTTTAACTCTATAAAGCCTGAACCATGAAATAATTAATGAGCTTCCTCCAGAGGGTGGCTGGCCTCTCTCAGAGTGAGGAGTGCAGTCATTCGGGAGGGGTGCAGAGTAGAGCCACTGCTCCTCCACATTGAACGGATCCAGTTGAGGTGGTTCGGGCATCCGACTAGGATGCTTCCTGAGCCTCTCTTGCGTGAGGTCTTCCTCTGTGGGGTGAAGTGATCAGGCATGTCCTACCAGAAGGAGGCCCCAGGCCAGACCCAGGACAATCTGGAAGATTATATCTCTCGGCTGGCCTGGGAACGCCTCGGTGTCCTCCCAGATGAGCTGGTGGAGGTGGCTGGGGAGAGGGAGGTCTGGGCTTCTCTGCTTAGGCTGCTTGCCCCTTGATCTGACCCTGGATAAGCGGAAGAAGATGGACGGATGAATGGAATGAATTCAAAATTTTTTTGAAATGCCTTAGAAATGTCTTGTGCAATTTATTTATGTTTTTTGGTAAAAACAAAAAAACAAAAAATAAAAACAAACTGAGGATGTAGAAATCTCAAAAACTCACATAAAATATGATACACTCACCATTAAAGGGTTAATTCAGCCACATCAGAGGGTTTTTGAGCACGAATGGCCCATTTAAAGTCATGGCAAAGCTTCTCAATCTGATCTAAGTCCAGACTTTCACTAAGGCCAATACAAAAAAAGTGTGTTTGAACTTAAGGGCACAAACTGATGGCCGGACATTCTCCATCAAGATTTTCTGGTAGAGAGCAGAATTCATGGTTCCATCAATTATGGCAAGTCATTCGGGTCCTAAAGCAGCACAGCGGCCCCAGACCATCACAGTACCACCACCATGTTTGACTGTTGGTCTGATGTTCTCTTTATGAAATGCTGTTAGTTCTTTTGTGACCTCCTGAATGCCCTCTTGGAGTATTTTTGTTAGGCCGGCCACTCCTGGGAAGGTTCCAAGTTGTCTCCATGTGTGGCTAATGGCTCTCACTGTGGTTCACAGGAGTCCCAAAGCCTTATAAATGGCTTTGTGACCCTTTCCAGACTGATAGACGTCAGCGACTTCGTTTCTCAGCTGTTTCTTTAGATCTTTGCATGATGTGTTGCATTTTGAGATCTTTTAGCCTGCTTTACTTTGTGAGACAGGTTCTATTGATTTATTTATTGACTGAGTCATCAGGTCTAGCAGTAATCAGCCCTGGGTGTGGCTACAGAAATTGAACTCAGTTTTCAAAAAAAAAAATGTGGTTAATAGTTCATTTATGATTTAACAGGAAGGGGCAGTTACTTTATCACACAGGACAGGGAGGTTTGGATAGCTTTTTCCCCCCTTAATAAATGAAATTGTTATTTGAAAACTGGATTTTACATTTACTTGAGTAATCTTTGGCTAATAATTAATATTTGTTTGATCTGAAACATCTAAGTGTGACAACTATGCAAAAAACAAACAAAAAACAAACAAAAAAAGTGAGAAATGAAGGAGGGGCTGAGTAGTTTTTCATGGCACTCTATATGTAACCCACTGACAATGTTAGCTTATGCATTTCAAATCGCCCGTCAGACCACATGAGACCTGACAGTCAAATAAATCATCCGTTTCAGAGTTGTACTTTTGATTTCAAGCTGTGATTGAGTATATGAGTGGGATCTTTGAATAGCACATAGATCTCCAGAGAGTTTCATCAGTATGCATACTGCCTATTTATGCTAATTCCTTACACTGGAAATAGATTCTAATAACCTCACCATCTCAAGCAATCCATTCACAATCACTCAGGCCATGTCCAGCAGCACAGCGTATTTATGTGATATGAAGAAACATATTTATTGCCTTTTCCCATGAAATGAACTCTTTTCCATCTTTATGTCTGACTCAACTCTCTTTTATAAAATAGTAAGAAGTACAACAAAACCTTGGATAAAGAACAACCCTGCACAACACAAACGTGAACGGAAACAGGAACTGCATTTGAAGTAGCATGAACCCAAACTTGAAACTGAAGCATTCTGGTCATTTGTTTCTAAATATATTTGGACTGGTCATCTGGAATATTTAGTTTACTCTGTCTTCAAAGATTAATGTGCTGAAGTAAGTGTGCAGTGAGCCACTGCTAAAAGCACTGCCACAGGGAACTAAAATCAAGCACAGCAGCGTTTTGCATTATAATTTCTAATTCATAAAAAAAAAAAACAATAGTTTTGTTCATTAAAAAAAAAAGAATTCATCACAGTCACACCCCACCTTGTGAATTGCCTGCTCAGGGTTAGAGGGTTGGAGAGCATGGGAATAAAAGATATTTTTTATTCCCATGCTCTTCAAAGCGCATCAAGATGAGGAGAAATAACCCCAGTGTGCAGTTGGTTTAGTCATACATCTGCACAGCTGCCCACCCACAGACACACACGCACATATGTGTGCACACACATACATAGCATACTATTAAGGAAGAAAGGGTTGTGTGTGTGTGTGTGTTTTTTAACATTTTTACTTTTAAGTGGTCATTTTTAAAGTATTTTATTTGCTCTGTGCAACTTCAGCTGGAAAAAGAAAATCTTCCCTGAAACTAAAAGACAGTAATTTTCATCAGCCACTCAGACAGCAATAACCGTAATACCCAGAGAAGGCAGATGAGAGTGCAAAGCTAAACCATTTTACTGGAATACCTTTCTCCAAGCAGCTCTCTGTGTGTATTCCTGGCCACTGGCAGGCATAATAAAACAACACACATAGCTCTAGGAGCTAATTATGCCAGTGCTGTTAATCTGTCTGGCTGCCTGTCAGTGTTGGATTGTCTTGTTTGTTTGGACTTGCACTGTTTGCCCTTTGGCTTTGGTCTTGGCATTGATCTGAGTCATAAAAGAGGGGAGAAATAAAAAGGGAGAGAGCTCATACAGGAACCAAAACAAAAAATAAGCTTGTTTGGTGCACATTGCTCATTACAGTTCAACAGGAGATAAATTCCAAAACACAATCTGAAAATACAAGAATATCAGGAATGTCAATATATTAAAGTTTCAGGGTGTAATTTAAGGCAAAATTCTAAGCTGTTGGCACCAATATTAGCAACATTTCTCAGCAGTTATTTGGGTTCATTTCAGTCCAAGCCCCTTCAGTATCTGAATGAATTGGGATCGAGACACAATTTATATTGGGACATAAATTCCATGTGTACAAAAAGTCAAAAAAAAATTGTTTTTAAGGCTTCAAAGATTTGGTGTCTTTTTCCCACAAAATAAGATTTAGTTCTACATAAGTAAAGCAAAAACTTCTAACACCCATGCACACAGTTTCATAACATTACAGTTTAATTAACAGCTCATTTCACAGCGTTAACATGATCAACATGTCTGGCTTATCCCATGAGAGTGCTGGACAAATGCCATGGTAACTCATATACATACTATAAGCAAATACAAACAATTATACTTTGCTGCATCTTTACTATGACAACGAGCAGACATACTTGCCATCGCAGTTAAAATGGTCTTGGCCATCGACTGTGAACACGCATCAGTGCAACAGTGTAACTGGTTCATACATTACAAGACTGACTTTAAAGAAGTTGAATAACAGCTGTTATTGTCTTCCATTACTGGTGTCCAAAGTATAAATCCCTGATTACAGCAAGTGGTGGAAGGAAAGCTCTGGATCTTTATCAGTGTGACTGAGACTAGGTCATGGTTGTTGTGACAGGAATAAATGGTTCCATCTACCTGATGTGTGTGCCAGCTTTAGCCACTCTAAGGAACACTGGTTTTATTTACTGCCACAGAACAAAAAATAAAAAAATAATCTGAACACGATGATTTTCAGACTGCAGCAAGCTTGCAGCAGAAATAACATGTTCATAAGATACATACATATCATAGCTTACGGAATTCCATTTAAGTTAAATTTAAGATAACTGGAATAAGTGGGAACAAGCTCATCTTAAGGAGTCTAGTTATTCTTTCACTCTCTTCAGCTCTCCTCCCCACTGCCCTGCTGCGGATGTCCGTTTAGGAGCATTTTAACATGGCAAAAAACTCTTTGCAGCAGCCAGTGAAATACTTAGTGTAAACATATACTCACACACGATGTGTATAAACGTTTGTGTTCACATGCACTTAAAACTGTACATTTGTTTGTTCAACACTGCACACATTCCACACTCATAACCGCATGAAGCTCTCACGCATCTTATCCTCGGTAGATTTTAAACAGTAGAGCCATCAGCATATGTGTATATATTGTAATAACTATAATTGTGTAAAAGCAGGGAGGAAAATCCATTTTCTCCACATGACCAATTCTTTTTTTTTTTTTTTCCATTATAGATTATATCTTCAAGCTACTGCACTACTGCAGCAGCCAGGAGCTGTAATTTAGACACAGCCAGGCTCTCTCTCACACACAGACATACACACACACACACACTGCCTGTGCAATTCTTACTTCAAACTGATTAGTTTCTGTGAAATATTTGCATCTCTCTCTACTTTGTGTGCGACATTGATCTACGGAGTGAACTGAGCAGCACTTTAATGGCTTTCTTCCACACAGCTAACTTTCTTTGCAAAGGGATCGATAAACTCTTCATAGAGAGGCCTTGCTCTTGAAGACACTAGACAACTCATTAGAGACAAGGTCCTGGACAGGTTACTGTGGTAGTGGATCTGTGGGCTGGTTTTGACACTATTCACCAACCGTTCAATGAAGGCTGAATTATACATTACATCAGCAAGATGCATGTACAGATGAAACAAGCTGTGTTACAATTGCATCCTCGTTTTTTTAAAGATTAACTATCTAAAATAAGAAATTATTACACAATTGTCGTCTTCCTAGGAGAATTTAATATAAACAATCTTTTTAAATCCCAGGAAAGCCAAAGGAGACCAGATCCCAAAAAATTGAATGTGGGCAAACACTATGTTTGAGTGGCACAGTGTGGGATATGTTCGCAATGCTGGGAGGCATTCTGAAATTTTCACACAGTACCGTATGTGCAGTCCCTCATAAAGAGGGATATCTGGTCACCTCCACGAAAACCCAGAACCCTATTTGTCAGAAGGATGCATCAGGCTCTGTTCAAAGACGAGCCATTTAGCAAAGCACATGCTGTTTCAAATTGCATACCTCCACACTTACACCTCCTCTTTCAAAATGTTCACACTGACAAGGATGGCAATACACTACCCAGTATACTGAGTATCAGTAGCCAACCGGTCGCGACAGATGGCTGCCCCTCCCTGAGCCTGGTTCTGCCGGAGGTTTCTTCCTGTTAAAAGGGAGTTTTTCCTTCCTACCGTTGCCAAATTCTTGCTCATAGGGGGTCGTTTTGACTGTTGGGTTTTCTCTGTAATTAGTGTCTTTACCTTACAATATAAAGCACCTGGAGGCACTGTTTGTTGTGATTTGGCACCATATAAATAGGACCCACTCCAACAATTGTCTGCTAAGTTAGAGTGGTAATCAGGCTCTTCCTTGACACCCTTGTGTTTTTGTAAGCTTTCTAGTTTAACCTCTGCGTTTTCCTGTTTCATGTTTGGCCCAAGCGTGGATCCTTCTCCAGTATAACCTACAGTACCTGTTCCCGTCGAGCTCGTCCTCCCTCCGTGGAATCCTTAATCTGCATTGCACTGCATCAACTCACCTGCTTGCCCACCCAGTGCCCCCACCCGCCACCCAAAGAATCCTCCTCAGACCAACCAAGTGAGCAGCCTCACTCACATCAAGCATATTCCTCCAGAACATTTCTGTGAAGCTCTTGTAGGTGGACCTACCTGGATTAACCTACCTCTCATCTCTCTCAATGGCTCCTGTCCCTGTAAACCGGACTGTCCTCTAGGATTTCACTGGCTGACATCTCCAGCCATGCTGGACTGCCTTTTTGTCTCATGACCTGATTGATTAAAAGATAATTATGTGATAATTATGATCAAATATTGCAACTGTCATTTCTGGTAAGTGCACAACATGCCGTCCAATTTGAGGCAACAGCTGAAATTTGCACTACATGTAGTTGGGCAGCACAGCGATGGAGTGGCTAGCACTGTCCTAACAGCAAGAAGATTCCTGGGTCGAAGCCTGGCTGAAGCTCCTCTGTGCGGAGCCTGCATGTTCTCCCTGTGCATGTGTGCCTCCTCCTAGCACCCCAACTCCCTCCCACAGTCTAAAGACTGCATGTTAGGTTAACAGGTGATTCTAAATCAGCAATGGATGTGAGGTAGATAAAGTGCTTGAACTGTTTAGAATAAAGCGCTGTGTTGATGTATGGTTAAAATGTTACTTGTAGTCAAAAGTAAGATTAATGCTAAATACATGTGTGTACATTGCATTTGTATGCAAATAAAGTCACAACCACAGAATCTGAGCAACATTCGTAATGTCAGCTGGTTACTGTTGCGGAATAGAAATTTTTAACACACAAAAAGTAATTTAACATAAAAAAAATTATGGCTAACTGCACAGAAGATGAACTCCAGTCCTCTAGAATCTTTCTAAAATCTTAATATATAGTTTGTGGTTTTGCGGGGGTGTCAAACACATGTCCCACAGCCTGGAATTATCTGGCCAAAGTGTTTAACACGGATGGTTTTGCAGTGTTCTCATCGTATTTTTCAATTCTGCTGCAAATCATTTTTGTGCCATGAGCGGGATTGTGGGAACTGTTAAATGTGTCTGAGTCAGAGACACGAATCATTGTTAAGTATAAGCCTTCTCACTGGCTGCTCACATGAAAATACTCATGGCGTATATAGCACACCAAGTGTGAATGCGACAAGGTCCTCTGCCCATCTTTGTTTTATGGCCATACCACTTCTTTGTAGTAGTAGACTCACTGAATGTGTAAAAACTGAGCAACATGCACATTTTAAGTTTATAAAGTCTATATAATTTCTTAGACGTGTGCACATTAAACATCATAGACATGACTTTCTCAGTGCTGCCTAAATTCCTTGGTGGTTTCTCTGTGATTAGAAAACTCATTATGAGAACAACCAAAGATTGTTGTACCACAATTAGTTAAAGTCCTCAAGGGTCATTTTCTTAGCACAAGTTCTTTATTGTTGTACACTGAGCTCCCTCAATGCCTCAAGAGTTTGCCTACGCCCACCCAACTAGACATATATAGCTTTACATTACGTAATTAATTACAGTAATACTGCTGTACTGATTGATTTCATGTTTAATGTTTCATTCAAATTCTTAATGATTTACAGTAAGTATTTGAATGAAACTGCCGTCTGTGCCTTTTCATGCTGAAAGCTTTTTGTGAGGAAACGCCGGATTTCCTTTAAAGAAGTAAATGCAACGCTGATGCAACCCTTTGATATCTAACTGAAAAATACAAACAAACTGTTCTGCCTCTCAGCCATAGTGGGGTCCTGGGATGCCTTTGGATGTTTAGCAGACGTACTGAAATCCATCCACTCAGTAAATGAGTGTGCTGTTTAATATGCAACACTGCAGGTGCTTCCTGTACTGTCCTGTGTTTTTTCTTCTTCTTCTTCTTCTTTTTTTTTTTTTGCATTCAGATATACAGTATAAAAGCTAATTGTCTAAAGAATTAGTTTGTTCCTGGTGCATTAATGCCACTTAGCTACTGAATGCTGCAGGCTTTATTGCTTTAACTGCTTCCTTCAGCATGAGGTTAGTGGTTAATGCACTTGTTAATGGTTAATTCTAGCAGATTAGGGTATGTTAGCTTTCTACAGTGACTACAGTGTATAGTATGTAAAATGTTGTTGGATTAGGCTACCACATAATTGCACTTCAAAAGTAATTTAATTATAATTTAAATGCTGGTTTCCAAACACATAGGGCACTTATTGCAGTCATGAACACCTCCACGCAGCTTCCACCACTCCTGCTATGCCTGGATTGCTTCCTTGAAGTCCCCTTCTTTACACTATTGACCTCAAACTTGCAGAGAGAGCAAAAATTTCATCCCCAAAATTAGCTTTGCTTTGGAAAGTTGATATAGAGGAAGAGCACGTGCAAGTAGTCAGAAAGAGATTCTTAGTGAGCAATCTAAGAATAGCAGGAGTGCTGGAAGCGGTGCAGAGGTGCACAAGGAGATGACATTGAAAAACACTGAAGTCATGTTTTGTTTCACACTACAGTAAATAATAAGGAACAGCTTGGAACCTTTAGCTTTGAGAAGTTTTACCAGCATTTTTATTAGCAGTCATGTAGCATGTAGGAAAGGCCAGATATGACATATGTAGAAATATGCATCCCTACATACAGAGGTGGACATCTCCAAGAATGTGAAAACAGAAAAATGTGACGTGTAGAGAAAAAATAAAAGCAATATTTTTTTCCACATCAGAAAATAACATAATGAGTCTGTTCTTATGTCCCCTGGGATGCTCCAAACAGCAGTGGTTGATTTGATAACGGGATCCTAGTGTTGCAGGCGGTGGTATACGTACTGCTCCACAAGCAGGAGAAACAATTAGAAATGAGGAGGAGCTGCTTCCTCATTTGGAAATTCATCATTCTGATGCAAATCCAAACATAATCGTGAGACCAAGTTGTAGGTAACAGCTCAGCCTGCCTTTTACCCGTGCCTGAATAATGCAATAACACTTCAGCATGACACATTGTTAGAGACTGAAGCATGTACTGCACAAACACACGCACATGAATGATAACTCTGACCAGAACTAACTTCAGTTTTATGCATTTTCCCTACCTTTACGTGCTCCAGCAACACACGAAAAAAGACATCAACACTGAAATCCCATTTTTTTAAATCAGTTATCCTCACACACATAAATATACAAAGACCTTCTTAGTGCTTGAAAAGTGCTAAATTTCTGGATAAGGTGAGAACCGAATGTTCATTATTCATGAGGAGAATCCGCCATTAACACACAAACAAGTAAGCACAGGCAATTTATAACAAGAAGTCCATTAATAAATGATGCACAATTTTATTACCTATTCATCCATCACTATTCTGCCGCTGTGGATACTCAGCAGTTACCACTCCCTTTGGTGGCCCAGCCAACACCCGATAATCAGCAGATATACTACCATCCTCACATGCAATGCCACCTCTCTCATGAGAGAGTAGGACATTTCACCCAATAGCAATCAGGTGTTGTTTTCCCCTGTTGTTACTATAGCACTAGGGAGAATATTACACTGCTTTAACTCCTGGCTAAGAGTAATTCTCAGAATTTACAACCCCAATTCCCAAAAAGTTGGAACGCTGTGTAGAGTGTAAATAAAAACAGAACGCAATGATTTGCAAATTTTATTCACAATCGAACACAGAAAACATATCAAATGCTTGAACTGAGAAAATGTACCATATTGAGAAAAATATTAGTGCACTTTGAATTCAATGGCAGCATCATCACTGTGCAGCATCCCCTCTTGTCTGTAAATGTCTGGGAACTGAGAAGTCCAGTTGCTGGACTTTTGGGAGACGAATGTTAACCTTAATATTAACCTCGCAAAAGGCAAGCTGTGAAAGAGAGCCGAACATTATTTATAACTAATGCAGAGTTTTGTATAAACAGAGTGAAAAGAGGTGAGTAAAGAAGAAACTACATTATGGGAACCCCCCAGCAGCGTAGGCCAAAAGATAGTTCAGGTCACCTGATCCAGCCCTAACTATAGGCCCTAACGGACAGTGCAGTGGTTTCTGGAAGTGTTCCTGAGGCCATTCAGTGATTTCCATGACAGATTAATGCCTGTTTTAATGCAGTTCCACCCGAGGGCCCGGGTCTGGTCTTGTCCCTTGTGCACAGAGATTTCTCATTACGTACTATAGATGATGAGATATTCAAAGTCTTTGCAATTTTATGTTCAGGAACATTATTCTGACATTCTTCCACACTTGATGCAGTTTTTGGTCAATCTCGGGCCATCTTTACCTCGGAGAAACTCTGACTCTCTAAGATGTTCGTTTCATACCCAATCATGTTACTGACCTGTTGTCAATTCATCTACCAACTTCCAAAATGTTCCTCCTCCAATATTTTGCACAAAATAGTAAAATGCCTTATTTTAAACATTGGATATGTTGAATAAAACATGGGTTTATGAGAAATGCAAATCATTGCATTCTGTTTTCATTTACACTCTGCAGAGTGTCCCAACTTTTTTGTAACTGGGGGTGTAATTTGTAAATGTGACTCTCAAATTCACCCAACTCTTGTTACCTGCAGCAATTGTTCACTTCAGTTTGCAACTTTATGTTTAGATGTTTAGAGGTGTGCCAAGAATTTATTTACAAAATGCATTAGAGCAAAATTACAGTTTGCCAATGAACATGAAGCCAAAGACTCTGCTTTCTGTAATAAAGTCCTCTGGACAGATGCAGATGGAACTGCAGCAGCTTTGCCTGATCTTTAATGCTGGACAGAGACTACACATGGGATTACTTTGTGCTGGATTTATTTATTTATTCAATTTATTTATTTTTGGTGCAAACAGGTGACTGCTGTGTCTAAAATTGCTCATTGAACATGGAAAAAAATGTATGTGTAAGTTTAAAATTTCTGTAGCTGTGGAAATTAGTTGCCACACAGGACACAATAGCAGGGGTTCTTGCAGTACTTTAATGGCACACAAAGATACAAACAGTAAAACATGCGCACACACACACACACCAATCAAAAGTTTGGACACACACTGGTACTGTATATATATAAACACAGAAAACAACATGGCAGTGGGTCTGGTTACACACAGGAACAAACAGAGGGACAAATTAATGCCAAAATGACCAAATAATAATAAAATGTCTGCAGGCTCTTACATTTCACAGCAGTTTCACTAACTTCACTCTTGGACACTCTGCAGGCTGCACACTCAGCATCTTGCTACACATGTGAGGACATGGTGATCTTTAGCCCGCTCAGCAGATATTGGTCACTAACACCAGCAGCAACATTGCCTAACGTCTTTATGGTATTGACACAAGAATATTTCAAAGCACTTCCTTCATACAGCTCCAGCTTGGTGCAGACCAAACACAACCCCAACATAAAACCAACATATGAACCACAGACCAAGATGCACTGTGCAGATTCTTGAAGGAGTAACCACGGTTCTTCACGATGCTGCCACCTTGTGACAGACGTGTGTAACATCAGGTGAACCTCTGCCGACACATTTACGATGTACCTTACAACCACAAATGTCACATTTAAGAGAAACTGACAGAGAACATGTTTACTGGCACCCCAACATCCCAGGAGGAAAACTTCTTTAGCTCAGATGGAAAACTCCGTTATGAAGTTAAGTTATAGGATTCAACCACCCAGCTACATTTCCATGCCATTCCCAGATGCTGTGATAGTTATAAAGCCCAGCAGATGGTAATCACGATGCGCGACACAGCTGACATTTATAATGCTGGGTGACATATTTTCTCAATTGGTCACATTCTTACGGTAGGCTTTTAATTATCCGCAGAGGCAGGCACACTGTTCCGTGACTATTTTTTCCCTGACAGGAAAAACCATCTTGACTTTGAAATATAAAAACCCTTCAGCTATAGAGTCACAAACCTGCCTCTGTGGTCAACACTGATATATGCCTTTATTAAATGAGGTTAGAGCTTGACTGGCCTTTAGCCTTTAAATAAGTGCAGCGGGCTCATTGCACGGTACTCATGCTGTGGTGTGGGTTGTTCCTCTTATTATAAGGTTATCACTGCAGAGCATCACATACTGCTCTTCTAATATTTTAAATGTGACGGTTGCACTGAGGAGGGGAGGAGAGTTAGAAAAAGAGGATTATTTTTGACTTGATCCAAAGAAACAGGTATCTGAATTTGTTGATGCAGACTGCTGCTAAACAGCT
The DNA here is from genome assembly GCA_034780415.1 of Cichlasoma orientale. Lineage (NCBI taxonomy): Eukaryota > Metazoa > Chordata > Actinopteri > Cichliformes > Cichlidae > Cichlasoma > Cichlasoma orientale. The sequence goes on along the minus strand of JAVDPK010000169.1, from coordinate 717,867 downwards.
AATGCAAGACTCAAAAAAATATATGTTATTTCAGAGTAGGTGGTTTACAGCTGCATAAAAAAGGCCAGTTTGAACATTACTTTGTAACTTAGTGGAGCTTGCTGCAAGGATGCATTTTAAAATGATGACAGGACTCCACTTTGGTTTGCCTTTTGTTGTTTGGATCACATATAGATTGGGTAATAGAGCATGATTAATAATAATTCATGCTTTCAGACTGTCAGTGCTATAAAACTAACATCAGCTCTCAACTTACACAAACTATATGCTGAGAAGTCAACCTAGCAAACTTGGTTGAAACCCTGGCATCATCTCCAGTCAGATCAGATTAATGGAATGAAGAAATGAAATGCTTCTTTAATCTTAATCAAAACACCAACAGCAGCACTTTTAGATCATTTTCTTCTCATATTTTCCATCAAAATTGTTTTGTGTCTCTTTTTCTGATAAAAAGGAGACAGTAGAAGACAATTCTTGAACACAGACTTTCTGTTACTAGAAAGTCTAACAAGGTGACATTCCAAAAGTATCTCCAATCAGCTGAGTTAACATCTGCAACGTCAGTTCAACTTTGATTTGAGAACTATTTTTCAAACGCGACTAGATGTCTTATTTTTATACATCCCTGCGATAGAACACAGACACTATTTTAATTCATTCACCACAGAGGCATTATTTTAATCCCATAAAAAGATAAGAGGTCAGGTCAAGACAATTTTGAACCGAGTCACGTTGCTTTTTTAAAAACACGACTTTCAGAAAGAAACCGACAGACTGACGCTGACAGTCTCCGTCGGCATCTGTTTGGCCCTCTGGAAAGTTATTGGTCAATAAGCGGGAAAAGAAGTGAGTGATAGCAGTGGCTTTTTACAAAATCAGTCAGCAATGCAAAGAAGGAAATAATTTTATTACTTATAGAACACAATAAAAGCGGTAAAGTGACACAAAAACATGTGCTAGTGTCTGCTGTCGGACTCTGTGTGCGTTTGGTGATTTCTTTAAAATATAAAGTGTGAGCTGACACCATTCGATTTGGCAGTTGAGAAAACAAAAGATAGCAGATAAAGGCAAATGACAAGAAGAAGAAAGAGGCTTCCTTCTGGTTCACTTACAGTACAACACAAAGTTGAGATTGCAAGAATCTGATTGTTTCTTTTTTCCTCTGAAACAAGCTCGAACAGAAGAAGACACGAGTCACCGTTTCATCTTGGATGCGATGTGCCGTGTTCCTGTGCACAATTTATACAAGTTTTGCATCAGACTTTATGCTTTGACTTGCTGTACAATAACTCCAAGAGGAGGCAGCTGTTCCTCCGTTCCTGCTGGATGGGACAGCCGCCTTTCTATTTAGTGCGCATTCCCTTTGCTGTGGTTTGATGTGTTGTTTTGACAGGGAAAATCATTAAATATTTATTTTATTTGACATCTATGACAACATTGTTTTCACTTCTATCACATCCGGGATCTACCTGGATATTCAGTTGTCGGCAGATTTGGGTAGAGCATAAAGAAATGTAAATGTAAACGAACCAGTGGTTTAATTAAGTATATTGCTGTAGTATTAGTCTGTCTGAAGGCATCACAATGACTCAGTTTTATATCACATTGGAGGACTGTGTTGAACTGTTTTGAACAAATTCAATTACAGAAATCAGAAGTGATGCCAGCTGGCTTGCATCCCATTTCAAACAGTGATTTGCACAGTAATAAAGAGCAAAACTGTATGTTCACAGAGACATGACAGCCATCAAAGGCTCTTCATCTGTGGCCTCCAGTCTCTACATTCAAAGAACACCTTTATTCATTTTATTGTTCATCAGATCTGATTTTGTTCCGATTTTTAACAAAAAATCCATCAGTGTCACTCCACCTTGTTGAAGTCTTTCAGAAGCTAATACAATATCTATATACCAGAATATTTTGTGGTGAAGGACCTTTATACCGCTGCCCATGCAAAGTGTTCACACATAAACAGCTGTGCGGACGGACAGCTGGACAGAGGCACTGAAGAACTACAGTATGCTGTCCAGTTGGCTTTGAAGGCAGCAAAAAGAAGAGGCGTGTTTAGCAGATGAAGAAGGAAGGCCTGGAAGGAATCTTATGGAGACGGACATGCAGAGGTCAGAGAAAGAAATGAAAGAGGAAAGAGAGACATGAAGGTCGGGGAGAACGAAAGTAACGGAACGAGGAAAAGTAAAACAGCAAACAGGAAAAAGCAACGAAGGCAATGACAGATGGAGGGCAAAGGGGGAAACTCCAGTACAGGATTAAACATTGAGGTATGTACTGGTGTTTGATGGTAAAAAAAAAATAAAAAAAAAGAATGGCAGACTGTAGACTTGAAGCTTTTTAAGATCAGTAAAAATAAAGAACTGGAAGAAGTTCAGTGCTGCTTCGCGGGTTGTTGTGTTATTTTTTTTTCTAAAATCTCCTGGACTACTGCTGCTACATGTTTAATTGATAAATGAGTACATTTTTCCTTTTAAGCCTCTCATTTAGAGTGCACTGGCTGAATTTGGGAAATGTAATAAGAAAGCACCATTCAAAGCCAAAGCAAGTGTGTCTAGGTAAATCACAAATTTCAAACCGCCTCCGAGCAACTGCTGAATGGACTATGTAGAAGAATAAATCTATTCTTGAAGTGCATATTAAATGATAACTTTTTCTCTGTGGTCCACAACAGTAAACCTGTCTGCAGCTGTGTCCACTGCTGACCGTAGCGCATGCTAATTATGCAAATAGAAAATTGTTGCGGCAGCATTCTGCCATTTGAGTGTCTAAATTAAGATAATATTCAAATATTTCTTGGGAAGTTACATAAAAACAATTCAATAATATCACTACAAGTATATCTTATAAAACACACAGGTAAGAAACATGCTGTAAAATGCCGAGGAAACTGACACCATTATAAATATACCGCTTACTGTCTTCAGCGTGTCGGCTCCTCCATCAGAAAACAGCAACAACGGAGGAGACGTGGGCGAACAGGATCTGACCTCAGAAAAGATCTGACTTGCGATGTAGGCAAATCCATCATCCATCTAAACATGCTACCCCAGAAACTCTATCTTAGATTTATCTCACTCGCAAACACTCTGGCAGACATTATCACCCTCTCCCTGCTTCGATTAATTTTACCTTTCTAGAGGTGGCACATTTTTCCTTTCAAACAGGCATATGACAGTTTTTTCTTTTTTTATACCATCTGATATTTAAGCAACATCCCATTGCTTTTTAAATTGAGTTTCCCTTTGTGAATCTGAGCAGCACTGTCCCCTGGTTTTTCTCATTGCTGTCTTTTAGATAGTTTTATGGATGATGACAACAGTATGAAGTCAGTCTGTGTACGTCTTATTAAGTGTTTTTTGGTGTAATACTGGGAAAGGCAACATTATTCAGCTTGTCTATCTCTTTCCGGATTTAACTATTTTGACTATTTTTTTTGTCCATCTTCTATAAATATTACTCTCTAAGTCCAGCTAAATAGTACTGCTACAAAGATGCCATCACACTCACTCCAACATGCACAGACATGTTTAAATAAGGTGTTTTTAAGATAAGATAAAGATAAAATAAAACTTTAATGATCCCACGACAGGGAAATGTGCGCATTACAGCAGCTCAAGTACAGAGAAGAAGGATAAAATAAAATAAAATGTAAAATAAAATGAAAAAATAGAAAACACTATATATTGAATGACTTCTATGGTCACGTTGAAGCCCTCAACACTGAGGCACACAGAGGTGTTTTCGCTGAGAGGGGCACACAGAGTGCACCATTCACAGTCTCATCGGCAGAAGTCTGCAGGACTCTGAGGAAAATAAAGCCACGAAAGGCAGCTGGTCCAGACAACATCACAGGACAAGCACTCAGGGCATGCTCAACGGAGCTAGCTGATGTCTTTGCGAACATTTTCAACATGTCCTTTATACAAGCCACAGTACCCACCTGCTTTAAAGCAACTACAATCATCCCCCTGCCCAAGAAGAATCCAGTCACCAGCCTCAATGACTACCAGCCAATTGCACTGACTCTCATCATTATGAAGTGCTTTGAAAGGTTAGTCATGACTCACATTCGGGACAACATCCCGGACACGCTATACCCACTTCAGTTTGCCTATCAACAGAACAGGTCCACAAAGGATGCTGTGAACGCTGCCCTGGAGAACAAGGACAGTTATGGGAGAATGCTGTTCATTGCATACAGCTCAGCATTCAACATGGTAATAGCAGCCAAAATGACTGAAAAACTCTACTCACTCGGGCTGTCGAACACCATCTGCAACTTGATCCAGAGCTTTCTGACAGGAAGGCCACAGTCTGTCAGAATTAGGAATCACACATCAAGAACAGTGACCGTTAACGTTGGAACGCCCCAAGGTCGTGCACTCAGTCCAATGCTGTACACTCTCTTTACTCATGACTGTGTTGCCTCCCAGCACAACACCAGTATCATCAAGTTTGCTGATGATACCACAGTAATTGGACTAATTGCCGGAGGTAATGAGACAGCATGCAGGAGAGAGGTGGGAGACCTGGTGGCATGGTGCAAGGAAAATAATCTTTCCTTAAATACCAGCAAAACTAACACATGAGGACTGACACACACACACACACACACACACACAGTGCTCTGCTTTGTGTCTTGGACTGCAAATTGCACTATATACATATGACACTTTACACTTTACACACGCTCTTGAATCTCTTGAATCTTGAATACATAAAATACAATAGCAGATATCAAACCACTATATACATTTGTATCAGGTAAATCTGTATACAGCATACACAGTATGCATTATGGATGGAGGAATGCAAATAAATATAAATGTATATGTAATATATGTATGGGTGCACTGTGTGGATCAAGTGATGGCAGTGGAGGTAGAGTGTCCAAGTGACTCATGACATCATGATGCGTTGTACAGTCCAACTGCTGTTGGGATGAATGACCTGTGAAAGCACTCCTTCGTGCAGCGAGGATGTTTCAGTCTCTGACTGAAGGAGCTGCTCAGCTCACCCACGGTCTCATGCTGAGTGTGATGGGGGTTGTCCATGATGGATGTCAGCTTTGCTAACATCCGCCTCTCACCCACCACCATCACAGACTCCAGAGACCATCCCAGCACAGAGCTCGACCTCCGAGCAGTTTGTCAATCCTGCTCCTGTCGCTTTCAGTGCATCCCCCCCCCCCCCCCCCCCAGCAAACCGCTGCATAGAAAAAGGCAGATACTACCACTCAGTCATAAAAAGTCTTTAACAGAGTCCTGCAGACACTGAAAGACCTCAGTCTCCTCAGCAGGTGGAGTCGATTCTGGCCCTTCTTATACAGGATGTCTGTGTTTGTAGTCCAGTCCAGCTTGTTGTTGAGGTGAACACCCAAGCACTTGTAAGAGACCACTGTCTCGATGTCCTTTCCCTGGATGTTCACCGGTGCTGTGTGGGGTGACTTCCTCCTGAAGTCTATGACCATCTCCTTCGAGATCTTGGAGGGTGTTGGTCTCACACCAGCCGACAAAGTCACAGATGACCTCCCTGAATTCCTCATCATTCTCGTCTGATACACATCCGATGATGGCCATATCATCTGAGAACTTCTGTAGGTGGCAGTGGTCTGAGTTGTACCTGCTCTAGGTGAGAAAGGAATCTGTGCAGCAGGTAGATGACGGTGTCGTCCACCCCGGCGCCAGGCTGGTAGGCAAACTGCAGGGGTTCCAGCACTGAGCTCACCAGTGGGCGAAGGTGGTAAAGGATAAGCCTCTCCATGGTCTTCATCAGATGAGAAGTCAGGGCGACAAGTCTGTAGTGGTTGGGCTCCCTGGGGTGCAATCTTTGGCACTCGAATTAAGCAGGAAGTCTTCCACAGTTCAGGAACCCTCTCCAGTTTCAGGCTCAGGTTGAAAATATGCAGGACCGACTTTTAGTCTGACTTTCAATCATAAGAGTACAACCACATGCGCATTTTGATATTTTACATTGATGTGTTAAACCACAGAGAGCAAAAGATCAGATGAAGGAAAATAAAATCTATGCACAAACATTTTTGCTCTGTCTTTAACTGGAATTATGTTTTTTCAGGCCTGGGCTAACATCCATGGAGTCTGCTCAGATAGGTTAAGTAGTGTAGTTTGTAGTACATCTCATTTAGCATGTACTTTGTACACTTACAGCTATCAGTGTTCCTATTATGGACCAGCATCACAGTAGGCATCAAATCCACTGAAACACCTTTCACATTTACATGCATCTCTGGAGAAGCAGAACTCTAGCCTGCATATACAGTATCACAAATGAACACCTATACATTTGCATTCATGCACATTTCATCTCAGTATCTCTCCTACTCTTTAGGCCTTTTGTTTACACACATGCATGCACATATTGAAAGAAAAGCATCCCTTTGTCAGGTTAATAAGAAGTTAATTGGAAGTTGGTTCAGAGCAGGTCAAGCAGTCTGCTGCGAGTCTCTGATACAGCCAAACACCAATTAGACTTTGTCTGACAGAGAGAGAGAGAGCGCACACCGGTGTGTGGAACAAAGGAGGGTAAAACTGGGTTTATTATTATAAATGTTAGATGAAATCTCTATCTCCCCTAATTTTACTAATGATGATTACTAAATTATCATTTGTTTGAGCGGGAAATGTTTAATCTAAGATCTCTTTCATCAATCATCATTATTATTGTAGGATAAAAGATGCGAGTCCTGATAAAATATATATTATGTGAGCGATTCTGCCATCTCATGCGCCTGCATCTTATACATGCACAAGGCTGCAAGCGTGTGCTGTTTATAGGAGCTGAAACAATTCTCCCAAATCACAAATTTGTTTTGGTGAAGAAGAAGAAAAACAAACAAAAACAAATAAAATGCAAAATTTTTGGATGTCTTGGTGATGCTCAGATGATTTTTTCTGATGTATTTCTTTAAACACTGCAGCTCTCACTAAACTAGCATGATTTAACGAGGCAATAGCACATCCACACGGAATTGCTGTAAACATTGGCTTAAAAGTTCAGTAACGTAACTATAATACGTATAATAATGTCAATACTGATGTAGTGTGAAACGTGGACTCCAGCTGCCATGGAGCAGAAATACTCACTTTTCACCAGGGCTTAAAACCCACAGAGAAAAGGAGGGGAAAAAGGTGTTTTTAGTCCATGTACTGGTTACAGCTATTTCAGCATCTGGAAAAGAAAAAGAAAAACTCTCCGGGACATTTTCAGTTTGTAAGCTGCCACTTCTGGGAGAAGAAGAAGAACCCTACATTCTTGCACATTTAAGGGGGACCACTGCGAGTAAGTAATGTATTAAAAGAAAGAAAGAAAGAAAGAAAGAAAGAAAAAAAGAAAGAATAAATAGATGTCAACATGAACGCTTGAATTCTGATTAGAATTCAGGGTAGTAAAATGGTAAATTTGGCATGTGTAAATGCCAGTATATTAATTTTGAGAAAGTTTTAAAAGCTGTGTATTCTAAAATTCTTTACAACTAGTATTTGTGGGGCAAAACTTTAAGTAACTGATATGACTATGAAATTTCTCTTGTTCATAACAGCCATAAATTTGATGTTTAAATTTATTTAAACATTTGAACAAAAATTCAAAAGTGCATAAAGAATACGCCGAGGGCATTCACAGATAGAAGAAGCCGCAAAGTAATCGTTTGCATACTGCAGTGCATTGTTTTTACTTCAGTGGTATTTATGAGAAGGTTTTAAACCGTCCCTCATCCCTTTAGTACTGGATTCAAAATATCCCAAAGCAGAACACTCCCATGAATTGTTTCTTCCACTTCTAGCACTGAGACTGGTGGAAACTTCCACTTTTTCTGTGTGTTGAAACATGCATTTTGATTTTTCTTTGTCAGCACAAAAACTTAAAAAGACTTTCAGTATGTGCTATTTTCCTCTCTTTTGGCTTTTATCCCAAAGCTGTTTTATATTCTGAACTGGGACATTCAGAATGTCAGTGGAAAGGAAAGTAAACTCAAACCCTAAAAACTGCAGTAGCATAAATCCAGCCTTTCCTTTCACACATATGTCAGCATGCAGATACTGTTTGGTCAGTATTAACTTTATCTTAAACACAAACAAGATCTATTGCTGAGGTATATAATATATGTATACCCTAAAGGAAAGAGAGGAATTGTGAGTACTGAGAAGCTGAAGGGAAAAAAGAGCAATTTCTTAGGCAGACATGCTGCAGTGTCTTCATTCTGAATCATTCATGTCCATGTTTTTATATACAGTTCATAATATTTATCCATTGGCCTCTGTTTATCATATTAGGGATTGTAGCTGGGCTGGGGCCTATCCCAGCTGTCACAGGGCATAAGGGGACACCCTGGACAGGTCACCAATCTATCACAGGAATAACACAGAAATAAAGGCAACCATTCATTCTCACATTCAGACTTGCGGCCAATTTAGAAATCATTATGGACCTAAAATGTATGTGTTTGGACTGTGGGAGGAAGCTGGAATACCTGGAGAGAACCTGTGCAGACATCGGGATAACGTGTAAACTCCACATAGAAGGGCCCCAGCCAGTAGATTCAAACGCAGCCCTCAGTGGTGCTAAATTCTGTGCCACCGTGCCATACCCAAGCCATATTATGTGATGCAGAGTCAGAGGATAATGCAGATAATGCTGATCTGCTGAGCCAAGAATCATTCTAACAGTTAAATTCAAAGTAAATTACAAGATGTTTGTCGTAAGACTGTATATAATCTTTAATCACATCAGTGAAAAGAATTTTAGCTTCATGCTTAACTTTAATGCTTAATTCTAACCAGATATGGCAAAAGTACACACATTAATCACTTAAGTAGAAGTACAGATACTTATGTTAAAAATACTGTGGTTAAAGTTACTGATTCAACTACTTTACTCAAGTAAAAGTGGAAATGTACTCCAAGTATAAATGTAAAAAGCAGCTCTTTGTAGGGCATTTCTACCAGCAATTGTTTTGAACAGCTAAGTGAATCTCATGGCATATTAATATAATAGTGAACTAATAGTACTACAAGGGAATACAAACTTTATTTCATCTAAAATTCCGATTTGATTAAATATGAATAAAGGGCAGGAAAATGAGTACAGTTGGGAGTTAAAGTGGGATTCAGCAGGTGTGGGAACCCTCAGATGGGTTGTGTGGCAGCGTGGGGAAAAGAATCATTTAGAAATAAGTCTGGATAATATGAGTGCAACACAATTTTGTATTGAGGCTGTTATCAGCCGAGCTGTGCTGCTGCCTTTTGTGAATTTAGCCAAGAGAATTCAACAAGATAAGCAGATGTTACATGAGCTATCATGGCTGATTTCCAAACCCTAGACAGGATAAAGCTAGTATCAAGGTGGAATTCAGTGAGTAAATCTAATCAGCATCATGACCTTAAATTTAATTTAATGTCTGCCACCTATCATATACCCGCAGCCTGCTCTGTACTAGCCTAACACAGTGTATCACAGTAAACACAGTAAACAATCCAGTGTAGCCTGCACTGAACTCAAATGAATTACAACATTTCATGTAAGCTTTAAATTTCCAGTTTATCAAATGTCACTGAGCAGTCCTTCCCTTAAAAATGATCTCTCATCCTGTCTTTTTTTTTTTTTTTTTTTTTACGTCTTTCTCCATCTCTAACAGTCTCTCACACTCATGATTTTTTTTCTCTCATTGGGAAGCACGGCTGTACCTTTAGCTAGTTGACACATTTTGAGATTAACGGTACAGCAACAGTTTGCAACTTTTCTAACAGTCTGTTAGAAAAGTTGCATTTCAAATTATCTGCCACTTAAAACACATTACTCCCTTTAGGCTCCTAGTACCACGAGCACAACTTATGTACATTTAAACCAAAAACAGAGGGTTCTGACCCACTTTAACCCCCACTTCAGTGCGTGTGTTTTTATCTCTTCATGTGCAATAAGGAGCAGTGATGATACACCAATAGGTTTTTTTTTTACGTGTTCCTCCATTTAGGTTCAGATCAGTTTGATGGTTAAAGGTACGCAGTGTCAGGAAACTCCCCTCAAATGTCTTTAACCTGAAGTAATGAGCCTGTTTTAAAAATGTAAAAAATAGAAAGTAGAGATATTTATATTAAAATAA